>SJYA01002717.1:285120-360540 GCA_006410615.1 Neotragus moschatus
GTGGGATGGGGTGGGGGGTGGGAGGGAGGGCCACGAGGGAGGAGACATACGTCTGATTCCTTTCGACTTATGGCAGAAACAAACACAGTATTGAAAAGCGATTATTCTTCAATTAAAAATATTTTTTTAAGTTTATTTGGTTTTTAGTGGTTTCCCTTGAATAGTAGTGGTTTCTACACTATGACATGATAAATAAATTTTTAGTACTGCCTACTTATTTTCTACATTTCAAAAGAATCTCTCAGTTCGGTACTTTTTTTAATGAATTTTGATTTTTATTGGTTCAAGTGAGTAATGGTTAATGAATGCAATACTTTTTTGAGATTGAAATCCATTTGGAAACACATTTGAATTTACTGTATCTTGTCTAACAAGCTGGACTCTGAGATAAATTGATATCATGTAGGAATTTCTTCAAAATAATCTGAGATGATGATCTACTCCCAACAAGATCTGAAATGAGCTGATAATTATTGAAACTCTAAGAGTTTCTCAGGTTTAAGAGTGCTTGAAGTTCATTATACTATTCCTCCACTTGACAATGTTACGCTTGAAATTTTTTATAACAAAAGTTTTTTAAAATTTTAAATGAATTATGAAATTCCTGTCAGGCTAACTCTCTTGATATTTTAGTACCTTCTTTCCAGTCACTGTGAGAGATACCGTCACCATTTATTGCCAAGAATTTTATTTTTCAGTACTGACTTAACATGAAAAGTAACAAACATTTGGTGAGCTATTAATTTTATTATTTGTGATGATTTGGCTTTCTATTTCATCCCTCTCAGTCTCTTACGGCTGTTTAAAAAATGAATTCCCAGAACACTTCATGAGAAAGCTTCAGATATTTCAATTTTGTTACTATTTTAAAAGGAAAGATACTTACAAACTTGTTCAAGGTCACAAAGCAATTTGCTACAAAAATCAGCCTAGGAAACCAAAACTTCATGGTCCTGGAAATGAGTGCTAACCATTGGAGAGTTCCTTAATTGAGACTAAACTAGAATTGCTGCTTTGATTGAGACTAAATTAGATTGTAGACAGTCCTGTACTTTTCCATGCTCTTCCCTGAGAGTCACTGGTAGTCATGCACTAATTCAAATGAGTCACCTCCAAATTTAAATCAAAAACGTGTTTGGCAATAACTACAGGCTTTACGGATCCATGTAGAAACTTTCTGGCAGTGCTCTCCATCAGTCACAGCGTCATGACTCATATCAGTCATCATGAGTAAGGGCTGTCAATGTCACCAACACAGACCCTGGATGAATAATCAGTGTCACACACCCAGGGTAAGTTGCAGTAGTTAATCAGATTGATGTTGTCATCCATGAAAATAGTGAAGGTCTTACAATTATATTTAGAGCACATAGGGAGTATTTCCTGTTCAAATAGCTATAATCCTTCTCAAATGAATAAGCAATCAAATATTTTTGAGTCTATAGGTTAAGCTTTGACTGAAACATAAATATTTCAGGATTAGTACCAAGGTTACGTCATTAAAATAGATTTCCCAAGGGAACAAAATGCCAGTGTACTAGTGTACTGCCCTGGAGGAAATGTTGAGATGTAAAATGTGTTTATATATCCCCATTTGCCCTCCAGTAGTGAACTATAGTACAGAATATTTTAATTTAAATTTTATAAAGGCTAATAAATATCATGAAATCATTTCAGACCTGGACCTTAAAAAGGGAAATAAAATGGTAACTGTTATTTCCAGTTAAATGAAGTGTTAGTTTTTATGGCCATGTAACAAATTATCACAAACTTACTAACTTACTGTTTTGTAGGTCAGAAGTCCAGCACAGCCTGGCTGGGCTCTCTCCTCAAAATATCAAGATATAAGCCAAGCTGAGTTCTCTTGTGGGAGATCTGGGGAAAAGCCAGTTTATCCTTGGAGGAGGCAAAATTCTTCCTATTTGGAAGTCCTCCTATGGAAGACCTATTCCTTGCTTCTGATCAGCCAGGGCCACTCTTAGTTTCTAGTGGTTGCCCACGTTCCTTGCCATGCAGTCTTCTTCATCTTCAGTCAGAAATAGCAAGTCTATTTGATACCTGATATCTCTCATTTCCTTTTCTGTGACGAGCCAGAGAAAAATCTTTGCTTTAAAGAGTTTGTTTGATTAAAGTTGTCCCACCTGGATTATCTCTCATTCTCAGGATCAGCTGCTTTGGGGCATTAACTGTATCTGCAAAATTCCGTCACAGCAGCACCTAGATTACTGTTCAATTGAATAATTGAGATAAGGTGTATGTTTACCAGGGGTCAGATCTTAAAGGCCGTCTAGAATTCTGCCTATCACAAATGGTATCATATACAATAAAATTGTACTATATCTCCTATATTTAATTTTAAATTAGCCAAATAACAAAATCTTCAAATTTCCTATATACCTTGCATCTTAGTCCATGTGGACTATATGGACTGCTACAACAGAATATCATAGACTGGGCAGCTTATAAGAAGAAATTTATTTAACATAATTCTGGAGGCTGAGAAGTCCAAAATCAAGATAGACTCAGTGTAAGAACGCACTTCCTGGTTCATAGATAGCCATCTTACTGTGTCCTCACATGGTAGAACAAAAAGAAGCGCTATGGGATTTTTTTTTTTTTTTAATAAAAACTGATCCTATTCATGAGGGCTCTCCTCTCATAATCTAATCAATTCCCAAAGGCCCCAACTCAAATATCACATTGAGTGTTAGGATTTAACAAATAAATTTTGGGAGGACTCAAATGTTCAGTCTGTAGCATCTTGTTAGTACATGTACACCTTACAAGTCCAGGCATCAGGATTCTGATATGTTTTGTTTCTATTCTGGCTGTTTTTAAAACACTTCAAAAAATTATATTTTTGGCTGTGCTTGGTCTTTGTTGCTTTGAGAGGGCTTTCTCTAGGTGCAGTGAGCAGGTCTACTGTTCATTGCAGTGCATGGGCCCTTCTCATTGCTGGTGGCTTCTCTTGTTGGAGAGCCCAGGCTCTAGGCATAAGGGCTTCATAGTTGCAAGTCACAGGCTTGAGAGCATGGACTCAGTAGCTGTGGTGCCTGTGTGGTTCATGTTGTGTGTGCATGCTCCATGGCAGGTGGAATCTTCTGGGACCAGAAATCGAACCTATACCCCCTGCATTAGCAGATGGATTCTTATTCACTGCACCACCAGGGAAGTCCATTCTAGCTGTTTGTAAAATAGTTTATTTTCAGTTGGTCATAGATAACAGTTTTTACCCCTGTAACATAGACTGAAGCTTAGCAATGCACTATTTTGCCCATGTACTGATATATCTAGGCTAAAGCATGTACTCTTATTTGCCAGCCCAGTGACTTTCTAATCAATTTTGAAGATTGTCAAAATGACTGTTTATGACAAATGGCACTTATATATAGATGCAGAAAAGAATATAATTTAACTACTAAATTTGTACACTGAGTAATTTGTTGTTGTTGAGTGGCTAAGTCATGCCAAACTCCTGAGACCCCATGGACTGTAACACAACAGGCTCCTCTGTCCATGCGATTTTTCAGGCACAAATACTGGAATGCATTGCCATTTCTTTCTCCAGGGGATCTTCCCTACCTAGGCATCAAATCCACATCTCCTATACTGGCAGGTGGATTCTTTACTGCTGAGCCACCAGGAAAACCCTACATTGAGTACTTTTTGTAGCTAAAAGCAATGGTAATGGTTCTCCATCTGTCTCCATGTTAATCTCTTGGTTTTTGTAGGAATTTATAGTTTACTACTCAAATGGAATAAAATTCCAGCACCTTCTAATTGGTCTTTCAGGAAAAGCATTATCATTTTTCTCACTAACTCTGGCAAGGATTGATTTTTTTTCTGAAAAAAATACCAGGTAAGCTCAAGGTCTATCATTATTCAAAGATCCTTTGCTTGTTTAGTAACTTGCCTAAACTAAATCTGTTGAATATGTCTCAGTTGTGGTATGTCACTGCCAATGTCTAAACTTGGGAAGATTTTCAAATTCTTGTTTTAAGTTTTAAGTTTGGCTTGCTAGGGATTGGCCTTGTATCTGCATAGATTGTGACCAACCAGATATTGGTTATAGGTTGTACTCAAAGACTTTAATCCAAGAAATACTTTCAACCTCTGCCCAAGGGTCTGTGTGCAAGCTGGGGAGCATATTAAAAGTTCAGCAGTTTTCAGGTGTGCTCCAGCTTTTCCTAACATCAGACTGTCTTGATTGTCATCTGTGGGTGAACATATGAAAAGTCTGGATTCTGTTCAGTCTTTCATGAACATTTATGCAGACTTCCAGTTAGCCAGGGATATGAGGAAAGTTATCAAGCCCTCCTCTATCTTGTTTCTTGGATATTCTGGTTAAAATTTTGTCTAGGTCATGGTAGCCTCTTGCTAAAACCAGAATGGCAACCTCAGTCTAGCCAAGCTGCTGGCCCAGTGACTTGCTATCAAGTTCACTCCTTTTACTGACAACACTGCTGAGTACAGGTTTTTCACTTTCCATTCCAAATCAAAAAAGACCCATCCAAAAGTAACAGTTTCCGGTTTTCCTAGCCTGCCATACCCTGGTACAATAACTGCATTATGCAACTGGGAAGCAAGGGGAATCGGCGAGAACGTCACTGCTTCCTACTGAACTCTCCTGAAGTTCAGTCATTTTTCATGAATTAACACTTCTCACTGTTGCACACCTCTGGTAGATTTCCAGAGCCCTGAAATGGGTTGTTTTTGACAAAGTGTCTAGTTGACTTTTTAGTTGCTTCTTGAGGAAAGAATTTGCTGACCTCCTCGTGTTGCCATAGCAAAATGTTCACTCTCAGGCCTGACTTTTTGATCTAAGGTCAAGGGCTATCATATCTCCATATCAGTTTTAAGCAAAGTACTGACATGTTTATGGTTTGTCTTCATTAAATGAGATTCTGCAAGGAAGCAATTTTCAGTTTCATTACCCAGTTGAATGAGAACAACTCAGCGGCAAAACCAAGTACCAATTAACTAAATGAAAAGTTCAAGCTGTGAATTTATCTTCAGGGCAAACTGTAATAATTTGAAGGACAGCAATGGGAAGCAAAGTATACAAGTAACACAAAATAAACATTCTGGAAGTTGAACCTGCCTATATTATTCATTATAAATTATAGATAGATGGATTGATTTTATAGATAATATGCACAATAAACAAGTTCCTTTATAATATGCAAGCATATAATTTATTTAGACTATAGCTTGGACTTAAGGTAGGTCATTGAATTGAAATAAATTAATCTCAAATAGGGCTTCTCTTGTGGCTCAGGTAAAAATCTGCCTGCAATGCAGGAGACCTGAGTTTAATCCCTTGATTGAAAAGATCCCTTGAGGAGGGCATGGCAACCCACTCCAGTATTCTTGCCTGGAGAATCCCATGGACAGAGGAGCCTGGCTGTCTATAGTCCATAGGGTCGCAAAGAGTCGGACACAACTGAGTGACTAAGCACAGCACAATCTTAAATACATATGGTAGTTTTATCTATAAAATATTTATCAAGTTTAATTATATAACTTGAGAGGATAACATGTTTAAGAATAGTTTTCTTAAACATATCTGCCACGCATTTACGATAATAAAAATGCTGTCTGGTAAAAAGCAGACAAACTTATATGGTTGTCAAGAAAAAGATTTTTAACTGAATATAATAATTCAATTAAAAAATTAAAAACAGTTAAAAGTTGGGGGGGAAATGCAATTTTTAAATTGTATTACTAACAAAATATTGCCAAATATGTGGGAACTCAGAGGAACTCTCTATATGCTAGTGGGAGAATAAATTACTATTGCCACTTTGAAGAACAATTCAGCATTACCTAATGAAGTTTTTAAAAGCACAATTATACAACCCAGTAATTCCATTTGTTCCAAAGAGACATATTCAAGGAAAGGTCAATTAAAATGTAGGCACTGTATCAAAAGGTATGAAAACAAATAGATTTTCAATATATAAACAAGTTTAAAAAAGCAAATTAGGAAGACATCTAGTATGTTATCATGTATATAATTTTTAAATTATTCATACATAAACATAAGAAGTTAAGATTTAATATGAGAAAATGAAAGAAAACATTCCAAATTCAAAATAAAGGTTGACTCTGGAGAGGAAATGAGGAGAATACAGTGCTGGGAAAGAGTAGAAAGATGACTTCATATCGCTCAGTAAAGATTATGAATTTGAAAAACAAAGAGAAATATTAATCTTGTTAATCTTTACTGATAATACAAAAGTGTGAGTTATCTTTTTCCCTATACATTCCTAATTTGTAAAATACATAACTGTTTAAAAAGGGAGGATAATATCAATACCAATGGGGCAATAAAACATAATTATTTAGTGTACCCATCCAAATTACCAACTAATAGTAGCAACTAATAGATTTCCAAAGTATTGCTATAAGGAATATGGCTGAGTGATTTAATATTCAATAAATTCATTCAGAAAGAATGAGGAGATGGAGGCAAAGCAAAAACAACACCCAGTTGTGGATGTGACTGGTGATGGAAGTAAAGTCGAATGCTGTAAAGAGCAATATTGCAGAGGAACCTGAATGTTAGGTCCATGAATCAAGGCAAATTGGAAATGGTCAAACAGGAGATGGCAAGGGTGAATGTAGACATTTTAGGAATCAGCTAACTAAAACGAGGTGGAATGGGTGAATTTAACTCAGATGACCACTACTACTACTGTGGGCAAGAATCCCTTAAAAGAAATGGAGTAGCCATCAAGTCAAAAAAAGAGTCCAAAATGCAGTATTCAGATGCAATCTCAAAAATGAAAGAATGATCTCTGTTCGTTTCTAAGGCAAATCATTCAATATCACAGTAATCCAAGTCTATGCCCCAACCAGTAACACTGAAGAAGCTGAAGTTGAATGGTTCTATGAAGACCTACAAGACCTTTTAGAACTAGCACCCAAAAAAGATGTCCTTTTCATTATAGGGGACTGGAATGCAAAAGTAAAAGTCAAGAAATATCTGGAATAACAGGCAAATTTTGCCTTGGAGTACAGAATGAAGCAGGGCAAAGGCTAATAAGTTTCGCCAAAAGAATGCACTGGTTATAGCAAACACCCTCTTCCAATAACACAAGAGAAGACCCTACACATGGACATCACCAGATGGTCAATACTGAAATCAGACTGATTATATTCTTTGCAACCAAAGATGAAGAAGCTCTATATAGTCAGCAAAAACAAGACCAGGAGCTGACTGTGGCTCAGATCATGAACTCCCTTATTGCCAAATTCAACTTAAATTGAAGAAAGTAGAGAAAACCACTAGACCATTCAGGTATGACCTAAATCAAATCCCTTATGACTCTACAGTGGAAATGACAAATAGATTCACAGAGTGCCTAAAGAACTATGAATGCAGGTTCTTGACATTGTACATGAGGCAGTGATCAAGATCATCCCCAAGAAAAAGAAATACAAAAAAGCTAAATGGTGTCTGAGGAGACCTTACAAACAGCTATGAAAAGAAGAGAAATGAAAGGCAATGGAGAAAAGGAAATATATACCCATATGAATGCAGATTTCCAAACAATAGCGAGGAGAGACAAGAAAGCCTGAGGAAGTGACCAGTGCAAAGAAATAGAGGAAAACAATAGAATGGGAAAGACTAGAGATCTCTTCAAGAAAATTAGAGATACCAAAAGAACATTTCATGCAAAGATGGGTCCAATAAAGGATGGAAATGGTATGAACCTAACAGATGCAGAAGATACTAAGAAGAAGTGGCAAGTATATACAAAACTATACAAAAAAGATCTTCATGAACTGGATAATCACGATGGTGTGATCACTCACCTAGAGCCAGACATCCTGGAATGCAAAGTTAAGTGGGCTTTAGGAAGCATCACTTAAAACAAAGCTAGTGTAGGTGATGGAATTCCAGTTGAGCTATTTCAAATCCTAAAAGATTACACTGTGAAAGTGCTGCATTCAATAGGCCAGTAAATTTGGAAAACTCACCATTGGCCACAGGACTGGAAAAGGTTAGTTTTCATTCCAATTCCAAAGAAAGGCAACGCCAAAGAAGACTCAAACTACCATACAATTGCACTTATCTCACATGCTAATCAAGGCTACAGGTTTTCCAGTAGTCATGTATGGATGTGAGAGTTGGGCTGTGAAGAAGTCTGAGTGCCAAAGAATTGATGCTTTTGAAGTGTGGTGTTGGAGAAGACTCTTGAGAGTCCCTTGGACTGCAAGGAGATCCAACCAGTCCATTCTGAAGGAGATCAGACCTGGGATTTCTCTGGAAGGAATGATGCTAAAGCTGAAACTCCAGTACTTTGGCCACCTCATGCGAAGAGTTGACTCATTGGAAAAGACTGATGCTGGGAGGGACTGGGGGCAGGAGGAGAAGGGGAGGACAGAGGATGAGATGGCTGGATGTTATCACTGACTCGATGGACTTGAGTCTGAGTGAACTCCAGGAGTTGGTGATAGACAGGGAGGCCTGGCATGTTGCAATTCATGGGGTCGCAAAGAGTTGGACACGACTGAGCGACTGACCTGAACTGAACTGAACGAAGTAATGCTCAAAATTCTCCAAGCCAGGTTTCAACAGTACATGAACTGAGAACTTCCAGATGTTCAAGCTGGATTTAGAAAAGCCAGAGGAACCAGAGATCAAATTGCCAACATCCACTGGATCATGGAAAAAGCAAGAGAGTTCCAGAAAAACATCTACTTCTCCTTTGTTGACTATGCCAAAGCCTTTGACTGTGTGGATCACAACAAACTGTGGAAAATTCTACAAGAGATGGGACTACCAGACCACCTTACTTGCCTCCTGAGAAATCTGTATGCAGGCCAAGAAGCAACAGTTATAACTGGACATGGAACAACAGACTGGTTCCAAATAGGAAAAGGAGTACTTCAAGGTGGTATATTGTCACCCTGTTTATTTAACTTATATGCAGATTACATCATGAGAAATGCTGAGCTAGATGAACCACAAGCTGGAATCAAGATTGCCAGCAGAAATATCAATAACCTCAGATATGCAGATGACACCACCCTTTTGGCAGAAAGCAAACAACAACTAAAGAGCCTCTTGATGAGAGTGAAAGAGAAGAGTGAAAAAGTTGGCGTAAAACTCAACATTCAGAAAACTAAGATCAAGGCATCTGGTCCCATCACTTCATGGCAAATAGATGGGGAAACAGTGACAGACTTTACTTTGGGCTCCAAAATCACTGCAGATGGTGACTGCAGCCATGAAATTAAAAGACAGTTTAATGCTCCTTAGAAGAAAAGCTATGACCAACCTAGACAGCATATTGAAAAGCAGAGACATTACTTTGCCAACAAAGGTCCATCTAGTCCAAGCTATCATTTTTCCAGTAGTCATATATGGATATGAGAGTTGGACTATAAAGAAAGCTGGGGGCTGAAGAATTGATGCTTTTGAACTGTGCTGTTGGAGAAGACTCTTGAGAGTCCCTTGGACAGCAAGGAGATCCACCCTTGCTGTCCACCCTAGGAAATCAGTCCACCCTAAAGGTAATCAGTCCTGAATATTCATTGGAAGGACTGATCCTGAAGCTGAAACTCCAATACTCTGGCCACCGGATGTGAAGAGCTGACTCATTTGAAAAGACCTTGATGCTAGGAAAGATTGCAGGCAAGAGGAGAAGGGAATCACAGAGGATGAGATGGTTGGATGGCAGCAACAACTCAATGGACATGAGTTTGAGTAAACTGTGGGAGTCGGTGATGGACAAGGATGCCTGGAGTCCTGCAGTCCATGGTGTCACAAGGAGTGGGACACAACTGAGAGACTGTACTGAACTGAACTGATATGATACGAGGCACTTTCACAGAGAACCAGTTAAAGCTTGACATTTTTTTATCTTTTAAAAATATAAGCCTTTACAAGAGTCTATATGAGTTATGGATTTCTTATTCTCTAAATATATCAAAGTAAAATATCACAGTAGAGCTAGCATCTTTTTTGGCTGATAATTTGCCTCTAGAGCTCACAACTCATGAAAGCCTGACACCTTATCCTAATTCCTATTCCATAGCAGTATTATAATCCAGAAAAAAAATTTTTTTTGTTCAAAGAATTAAAAGGGCAATTTAAATATTTTCTTCAGATTAAATAATAGCTGTTTGGTTATAAAGCCTGATTTTTTTAACCTGATCTAGGAGTCAGGATGGAGAAGGCAATGGCACCCCACTCCAGTACTCGTGCCTGGAAAATCCCATGGACAGAGGAGCCTGATAGGCTGCAGTCCATGGGGTCGCTACTAGTCAGACACAACTGAGTGACTTCATTTTCACTTTTCACTTTCACTTTTCACTTTCATGCATTGGAGAAGGAAATGGCAACCCACTCCAGTGTTCTTGCCTGGAGAATCCCAGGGACAGGGGAGCCTGGTGGGCTGCCATCTATGTGGTCACACAGAGTTGGACACAACTGAAGCAACTTAGCAGCAGCAGGAGTCAGGATCCTACTAGTCATGACACCGCTCTAATGACAGAAAGCAAAGAGTTCCAAAAGTAACTCTTGACAAGGGTGAAAGAGGAGAGAGAAAAAAGCTGGCTTGAAACTCAACATACACAAACTAAGACCATGGTAACAAGTTCCATCACTTCATGTTGAAATAGAAGGGGAAAAAGTGGAGACAGTAACAGATTTTTACCCACCTTGGGCTCCAAAATCACTGTGGATGGTGACTGCAGGCATGAAATTAAGAGAAGCTTGCTCCTTGGAAGGAAAGCTATGACAAATCTAGACAGTGTTAAAAAGCAGAGACATAACTTTGCAGACAAAGGGCTACCTAGTCAAAGCTATGGTTTTCCCAGTAGTCATGTACAGATGTGAGAGTTGGACCATAAAGAAGGCTGAGTACCAAAGAATTGATACTTTCGAAATGTAATGCTGAAGAAAATTCTTGAGAGTCTCTTGGAGTTCCAGGAAATCAAACCAGTCAGTCCTAAAGGAAATCAACCCTCAAGTTTCATTGGAAGGACTGAACCTGAAGCTCCAATGCTTTGGCCGCCTGATATTTCGAGGCACTCATTGGAACAGGTCTTGATGCTGGGAAACATTGAAGGCAAAAGGAGAAGAGGGCAGCAGAGGATGAGATAGTTACACAGCATTACTGATTCAATGGACATGAATTTGAGCAAACTCTGGAAGCTACTGAAGGACAGGGTAGCCTGGTGTGCTGCAGTCTATGGGGTCTCAAAGAGCTGGACACGACTTAGCACCTGAACAGCAAGGAGTCAGGATACCTATGTCATTGCTCTGAATTTCTATTTTGGAAACTTGAGCAAGTTGGGGCCTTATCAGTAGGAGAGTGTAGGGGTGGACAGGTAATTTTAATTCCGTTCCATAAATAAACATAAGCACTGTTTACTGGGCAAGTCACTTACCATGGCTGTGCCTCAATGTCCTTATCTTTAAAATACTAAATAACCTACCCAGAGGGATTAGTAAAAATTAAGAGAGATAAATATATGTAAAGTGCTTGGAACAGTTTGGCAGGTTACAAATATTCAGTAAGTGTTAATTATGATTTTATCATCTTCACTATTTTCAATATCATCTGTAAGACTTAACTCAAAAGTCTAGTTTTATTAAAAAATATTTGAAACATTTTATTTATTGCATTTTTCAACAAATGCATCTAACTGCTTTAAACTTTATATATTTACTTTGATCAATAATACACATTCAACAAATAAAATAGCAATTTTTTAAAATAATGTAATTTCTTCTTCTGTAAAAAATAAAGCAGAACATAAATATTTAAATATTAAGTGTGAATTAGAGTGTTTTATTATTATATTTCTAATAAGCATCTAAGCTTACAGGCTTCCCTGGTGGCTCAGATGGTAAAGAATGTGCCTGCAACACATGAGACCCAGTTTTGATCCCTAGGTCAGGAAGATGCCCTAGAGAAGGAAATGGCAACCCATTCCCAGTATTCTTGCCTGGGAAAGCCCATGGACTGAAGAGCCTAGCAGGCTATAGTCCATAGGGTCTCAAAAAAGTCAGATATGACCAGGAGACTAAACAATAAAACAACAATGTAAGGTTATAAGTAAACACACAATAAAAGTTATGACATCCTTAGGTAGTTAGTTTTGTGTTCCTTACCCACTTGCCCCACTTCAATTATTATAACTCTCCTCATGTTATTTCCTATAAAGAAACAAATAATACTATGGAAAACAGTATGGAGATTCCTTAAAAAACTGGAAATAGAACTGCCTTATGATCCAGCAAACACACTTCTGGGCATACACACTGAGGAAACAAGAATCAAAAGAGACACGTGTATCCAAGTGTTCATTGCAGCACTGTTTATAATAGCCAGGACATGGAAGCAACCTAGATGTCCATCAACAGATGAATGGATAAGAAAGCTGTGGTACATATACATGATAGAATATTACTCAGCCATTAAAAAGAATACATTTGAATCAGTTCTAATGAGGTGGATGAAACTGGAGCCTATTACACAGAGTGAAGTAAGCCAAAAAGAAAACACCAATACAGTATACTAACGCATATATAAGGAATTTAGAAAGAAGGTAATGATAACCCTGTATGCGAGACAGCAAAAGAGACACAGATATATTGAACAGTCTTTTGGACTCTGTGGGAGAGGGAGAAGGTGGGATGATTTGGGAGAATGGCACTGAAACATGTAAAATATCATATATGAAATGAATTGCCAGTCCAGGTTTGATGCATGATACAGGGTACTCAGGGCTGGTGCACTGGGATGACTCAGAGGGATGGGATGGGGACGGAGGTGGGAGGGGGGTTCAGGATGGGGAACACAGGTACACTCATGCCAAATTCAAGTCAATGTATGACAAAACCAATATAATATTGTAAAGTAAAATAAATAAATAAATACTCCCCAAAGTAAAATAAATAAATAAAAGTTTTTTAAAAAGAAACAAATAATAGCTAAATAAAGGGATGATATTCTTGAAAGAACATTCAATATGACCAACTACAAGGGCCAGATTCTTTCAACACGATTAACGAAGGACTATAGTCCATCTCCATATTGTACAGTGTATGCTGATAATAATCTGTATCAATAGTTTTATTTAGGCTCATTTGTTTACATGACAGAGGTATTTACTACACACTGTTTATTCACATGCTCACCCACATTTCAGTGCCCACCTTGTACTTTGGTGGTGGCATTACACTAGTTCTGGCCAACAAACTGTGCATCTAAATAATGTGTGCTCATCCTCGACTGAAGCATTGAAAAGCCAATATATAAACCTTTTGCTCTCCCTTCACCTGCTGCAATAGTGGAATCTACTTATTGAGAAGGCAAGGCCACAAGATTTAAACAGCCTAGATTTCTAAGTCTGCCCTTAGAAGGGAGCCATCCCATATAAAGGCAGACTAGGTGAAAGAGAAATGTTTATGTCTTAAGCCACAAAGTTTCAGTTTTTTTTTTAAGCATAGTATCAATGTATAAACTTAAGATAGCTCAAAAAGAGATTCATAGTGAAGACATATACAGATTGAAATTATAAATGGAAAGTGGTCACTCTTAGAAGATATCAAAATAATTTCATAAATGGTCTAGAAGGGCTGCTTAGGGGGACAACAATGAACAAAAATGTTAAGAGTCACTGGTTTAGACCAGAGATTCTCTTCTGGGGTCAGTGCCATTGTTTGCGGGTGTATCTGAAAATGTATGGGAGTGTTTTTGTGTCACACTGACAGGGTCATGTCCCCGGTGTTTAAATGACAGGCTAAGACAGTGAAGCATCCTGTAATGTGTGAGATATCCCCTACATGAGAAGAGCCAAGAGTTGTCTCAGAAAATTCAAGAAAACATTGCTGTGAATCAGACATCATACCTTTGTGCCTTCTTTGCCCTCGTAAATGAGGTTATACATTTTGCAACAGACAATGTAACTCAGAAAGGGCCACTGCTCATCAGAACAAGAGACTCTAATGTGAAGGGCGTTCTCAGTTGTGTTCACAATGTATGGAAAGGTGCTGCAATGGAATGTTCAACTTATGTTCCCAGTGACTCCTGAGTTTAATCCAGCTCAAAAAAATATTTATTGATCATCTACCCTGTAGCATACATTAAAGCAGCTTTGTATGACAGCGATGTGGGCATAAATAGTTGTGCAGATACAAATTTTGGCGTCTATCCATGCCTCAGCACAGTCCCAGAATGAGCTCTGATAATGACAGTAATGATAATAAAAATATCTATTTACTATTTGCCAGACCCTGTGCTAAGAGTAACCCTCATAACTAATAAGACAGATACTGTGATTATGATCTCCCTTATAACCAAAGGTTATTTTTTTATATAATTTATTTTTTCCACCCCAGGTATCAATATAAAATACACAGATTTCCCCCTTGCACAAATGTAACCAAGCAGGACCCTCTGGGCCTTCCTAGGACAGAACTTCCCCGTATATCCTGTGCTTTAGCTGCTCACTAAAGTACCTAGAGAATAGTATTTGATGCAAGTTTTCAGGTATGCAAACGCCCCACCAAATGGAATGTGTTAATTACTTGGTGACCATGAGCGCAGAGCCCCAAGCCTCCTGGAGTCTAAGAAGGAATAAAGTTAACCCCTGTGACCTCACCCTGTTCCCTCATCATCAGCCAGTCAGAGAACTGTGCAAAATCTGAACACTTACTCTGTGATCCCTCCCCTCCCCTCCCCTGGCTGTCAAAAATGCTTAGCCAACACTTTCAGGAAGCTCGAGATTTTTTAGGGCATAACCAACCTCATCTTGAAGAAGGCAATAGCAATCCACTCCAGTACCCTTTCCTGGAAAATCCCATGGACAGAGGGACCTGGTAGGCTGCAGTCCATGGGGTCGCTAGGAGCTGGACATGACTGAAGCGACTTAGCAGCAACCTCATCTACTTGCATGGCCTTACAATGACCCTTACTCTGCTCCAAACCCCAGTGTTTCCATTTGTTTCGCCTCACTGTATGTCAGCATTCGAACATGTGTTAACACAAGTAAGGAAACTGCAACTTAAAGAGGTGAACTAAATTTCTCAATGTGACTCAATATATTATTAACAAACCTGGGATGTGACATTTGGGGGCTCCAAAATCACTGCAGATGGTGACTGCAGCCATGAAATTAAAATACGGTTGCTCCTTAGAAAAAAGGTATGAACCAACCTAGACAGCATATTAAAAAGCAGAGATATTACTTTGCCAACAAATGTCCATCTAGTCAAGGCTATGGTTTATCCAGTAGTCATGTGTGAAGGTGAGAGTTGGACTATAAAGAAAGCTGAGCTCCAAAGAACTGATGCTTTTGAACTGTGGTGTTGGAGAAGACTCTTGAGAGTCCCTTGGTCAGCAAGGAGATACAATTAATCCATCCTAAAGGAAATCAGTCCTGAATATTCTTTGGAAGGACTGATGCTGAAGTTGAAACTCCAATACCTTGGCCACCTCATGTGAAGACCTGACTCATTTGAAAAGACCCTAATGCTGGGAAAGATTGAAGGCAGGAAGAGAAGGGGACGACAGAGGATGAGATGGTTGGATGGCAGCAGTGACTAAATGGACTCTGGGAGTTGGTGATGGACAGGGAGGCCTGGCGTGCTGCATGGGTTTGCAAAGAGTCAGACACAACTGAGCAACTGAACTGAACTGGGATGTGAACCAAGGCAGTCTGAATCTACAGATAAGATCTTATCTGCCACTGTATATTATCTCCCAATTCACTTACAATTTCTGGTACTGTTTCTTCATCTAATAAAGTGGGAATTAGCAAGTCTCCTTTCTGCTATTGAGAATGAAAGAAGGTGCTGTTGTTTTAATGACAGAAATGAGCTATAGAAATCATCTAATAGACAGTCACTAACTTATCTTCATTATAATCTGGTATTGTTCTCTTTATCACTGATTCCACCACTCCTTGAAATTTCATATATTTAATGCTTTAAGCTACACAGTTTAAAAGTCACTCATATCTTGTCTTACTGGCTTTTTCCTACACATTACAGCCTTCTTTTCCTACATGGTTAACATTTATGGATGAAAACAGTTACTCATATAGTACATATCCCACTTAATTTAGCAATTCTCAGTTGAACTTACCTTCAATTCACTTCTCTGTGGTTTTCTGATTGGTTGGTAAGATCCCTCTGCGTTCTCCTTGATGTGCTGACTCACCTTCCACTAGCAACAAGCTATGACACTCAATCTTTCCATTTCAATGGCTGTCTTAATGTCTAAAGTTGTGGAACAGAAAGGACAGCAAACCCACCAGTGAACATGATTCGTGACCTCAATGGATCTCAACTCGGCATAGCTTTTGGGCCAGAGCTCATTTCCTCTTTTCAGGTGTAAGTCCAGAACAGCAGCCTCCAACACCAAGGACCCAAGGGTCTCCTTCCCAGGATTCCCCTGCCAGCCTTGGTAAATCTCACAATATCCCACGAGATCAGGATTCCTCTGGGAAGAGAGGCTGCAGCTGCAACAACTCAGGCAGTTAGCTGAGCTGCCTCTGGCCCTCAGGGCATCCCAGCCCATTCTCTTCTTCTCCTTCAGGACCTACACATCCTACCTAGGGACACCTGAAATCACAGAGCACACCTTGTGGACTCCTCCTGTACCTTGTTAGCTTCCCTTAAAAATCCACAATCCACAAACTGGACCATGCCCCTGCCAAGCCAATGGATATTCTCTGTGGTGTTCAAAACAAAACAAAAACATTCATACCAAAAGTAGTTTCAGTAATAAAGGTACATTTGATTTCTATTTTCCCAACTCTACTGCTGTCAACAGTTTCCAAACTCTAGATGATGCAAAAAGGGAAGTTAAGTATTAAATCTCTAACCATTTCCCCCCAAATCCATATCTAAATAGAAAACCTTTTGTTTCTACACTTGTGGCTCAAAATACCTATTTTAAATGTTCATATTTCTACTTTAGTAGCTGCTATATAATAAATGTAATGAGTCTATCTTATGGTTATTTAGAAATCTGGTTTCTCAATAAACTAAGAAATACCTTAGGTAAAAGCATCTTCTATAGTTTCTGATTCACAACTGGCGGTTTGGTTTCTGTTTGAAAGCACAGACTCCTAACCAATGGATCACCAGGGAATTCCCACAATAGGTGTTTGTTATTGTTCAGTCATGAAGTTCTGTCCAACTCTTTGCGTCTCCATGGACTGTAGCACACGAGGCTTCCCTGTCCTTCACCATCTCCCGGAGTTTGCTCAAACTCATGTCCATTGAGTTGGCGTGCCACCCAACCATCTCATCCTCTGTTGCTCTCTTCTTTGCCTGCCCTCAATCCTTCCCAGCATCAGGGTTTTTTCCAGTTAGCTGCCTCTTTGTGTCCACTGGCCAAAGTATTGGAGTTTCGACTTCAGCATCAGTCCCTCTAACGAACACTCAGGGTTGATTTCCTTTAGGATTGACTGGTTTGATCTCTTTGCAGTCCAAGGGACTCTGAAGAGTCTTCTCCCACACCACAATTCAAAAGCATGAATTCCTCAATGCTCAGCCTTCTTTATGGTCCAACTTTCATATTCATACATGACTACTTGAAAAACCATAGTTTTGACTATATAGACTTTTGTCAGCAAAGCTATGTCTCTACTTCTGAATATGTTAAGTTTGTCATAGCTTTTCTTCCAAGGAGCAAGCATCTTTTAATTTCATGACTGCAGTCACTGTCTGCAGTGATTTTAGAACCCAGGAAAATAAAATATGTCACTGTTTTCTACTTTTCCCTCATCTATTTGCCATGAAGTAATGGGACCAATGCCAGATCTTAGTTTTTTGAATGTTGAGCTTGAAGCCAGCTTTTTCACTTTTCTCTTTCACCCTCATCAAGACGCTCTTTAGTTCTTCACTTTCTGCATTAGAGTGGTATCATCTGCATATCTGATGTTGTTGATATTTCTCACAGAAATTTATTTTTCCTAAGTCTTCAGTCTCCCAGTAATCTTGATTCCAACTTGTGAGTCACCAAGCCTGGCATTTTGCATGATGTACTCTGCATTTAAGTCAAATAAGCAGGATAACAATATGCAGCCTTGATGTATTCCTTTCCCAGTTTTGAACCAGTCAGTTGTTTCATGCAAGGTTCTAACTGTTGCTTCTTGTCCTGTGTACAGGTTTCTCAGGAGGTAGGTAAGGGAGTCTGGTATTCCCATCTCTTTAAGAGTTTTCCATAGTTTGTTGTGATCCACACAGACAAAGGCTTTAGCGTAGTCAATGAAGCAGTAACAGATGCTTTTTGGGAATTCCCTTGCCGTTTCTATGATCCAGCGATTATTGGCAATTTGATCTCTGGTTCCTCTGCCTTTTCTAAATCCAGCTTATACATCTGGAAGTTTTCAGTTCGTGTACTGTTGAAGCCTAGCTTGAAGTATTTTGAGCATTACCTTGCTATCATGTGAAGTGAGTACAATTGTATGGCAGTTTGAACATGGTTTGGCATTGTCTTTCTTTTGGACTGGAATGAAAACTGACCTTTTCCAGTCCTATGGCCACTTCTGAGTTTTCCAGGTTTGCTGGCATATTGAGTGCAGCATGTTTGCAACATCATCTTTTAGGATTTGAAATAGCTCAGCTGAAATTCCATCACCTCCACTAGCTTTGTTCGTAGTAATGCTTCCTAGCTCCTATTTGACCTCACATCCCTGGATGTCTAACTTTAGGTGAGTGATCACACCACTGTGGTTATTGGAGTCATTAATACCTTTTTTGTAGAGTCCTTCTGGGTATTCTTGCCACCTCTTCTTGTCTCTTCCTCTTCTGTTAAGTCCTTGCTGTTTCTGTCCTTTATTGTGCCCATCTTTGCATGAAATGTTCCCTCGGTATCTCTAATTTTCTTGAGATTTCTAGTCTTTCCCATTCTATCATTTTCCTATAATTCTTCGTACTACTCACTTAGGAAGGCTTTCTTTCCTTGCTATTCTCTGGAACTCTGCGTTCAGTTCAGTCTATCTTTCCCTTTCTCCTTTGCCTTTCGCTTCTCTTGTTTACTCAACTATTTGTAAGGCTGCCTCAGATAACCAATTTGCCTTCTTGCATTTCTTTTTCTTGGGGATGGCTTTGGCCCAGCCTCTTCTTTCTTTCTGGAGCTATTTCTCTGCTCTTCCAAGTAGCATACTGGACACCTACCAACCTTCAAACACTCTCTGGCAGGTCTGACTCAGCCTCTTTGGGCTCACTGCTTCTTTCCCCTGGGTTCTGGTACCCATAAGGTTTTGTTTATGCCCTCCAAGAGTCTCTGCTTCCCCTAGTCCTGCGGAAGTTCTGTAGTCAAATCCTGTTGTCCTGAGGATTCCAGTCCCTTTGCCAGATCCCCAGGTTGGAAAGTCTGATGTGGGGCCTAGAACCTTCCTAACAGTGGAAGAATTTCTTTGGTATTACCATTCTCCAGATCATGGGTCAGCAAGCTGGCAGGTATGGGATTTGATTTTATCATGATTGCACCCCTCCTATCATCCTGTTTCGGCTTCTCCTCTTTCCTTGGACATGAGTTATCTTTTTTTGAAGGATTCCAACATCCTACTGTCAGTGGTTGTTCAACAGCTAGTTGCCATTTTGGTGTTCTCACAGGAGAAGATAAGGGCAGGTCCTTCTACTCAATCAAGATTTTTTGAGACAATAGGTGTTTAGACACTAGGGCCAGAAATATGCTGGTGTCACCTGACTGAGGAAGACTGTCCAGCAACTGCTTATATACTCTGCCATCTAAGATTGAAACTAAATGTACACTAACTCGATACATCTTGTCATCAGAGTTGTTTTTCTAAGTCTGCTTAGTAAGATGAACAGTTTTCCCTCCATATTAAAAAATTGTACTAAGCTCCAAAGATTCTTAAATTCTGAAATTTTGTTATAGGAAACATTTTTAAGAATATCCTTATTCTAATAGAATATATTATATAAGGTTTTTTGGTAGAAAAAAATGATTTCAAAATCAGTTATCTCCCCTCACTCTTATTTCAAGGTCCATAGGTAAACACTTGAAGTGCAGTAAGTGACCCATTTTCATAAACTAGCAGCCACCGCCACACAGTTTTCATTCATAGATATATAGATATTGTGAACAAGTAGTGTTCTTTGAATGAGACTTCCCAGGTGGCTCAGCAGTAAAGAATCCATCTGCCAAGCAGGAAATTTGAGTTGGATCCCTGAGTTGGGAAGATCCCCTGGAGAAGGAAATGGCCACTCCAGTATTCCTGCCTGGAAAATTCATGGAGACAGGACCCTGGCAGGCTGCAGTCCATGGGGTTGCAAAGAGTAGGACACAACATCCTGACTAAATAACAACAACAGCAGTGTTCTTTGAATACACTGGGTTGGTCACATCAAGATTTTTGTGGCACATTGTTAAACAAAAGAAAAGACAGGAGGAAGCTGGCAGTTTTGTAAAGAAAATCATCTATCCCTAGATCATGGAGGATAGATGATAAATCCTATTTCCCTGAACAAATTTATATATAATAAATATATATATAAAAGACTTAAGTGAAGATATCTATTCTCTAATATCAGACTTTCCTCTCAGATCCCCAGATAAAAATTTAAAGATTCCAAAACTGAGTTCAAGAAATACCCTTTCTCATATATCCCTCTTTCATATTTACATATGGATTGATAATTAGTAGCATTAAGGTATTATTCAGAAGTAACTTGGAAAAAAGAAAGGAAACAAAACAAATTAGTAGATTATATAACTATGGGTTTTTTTATTTGTTGTTTTTCTTACCAAACTAAGAAAGGATCTGTAGGTGTTTTAATGTTTCCTATAGAGTAGGAAAAACACTAAAATTAAAAAACAAGTATGTGGTAGGGTCAGCAATTAATTATTCTATCCTAAAATAGCTACTCAACAATTATCCTTTATAACAGTTTTCTGTTATAAGTCCTAGTGATAAATTGTTTCAGAATGCAATAAATGTACAAGAACAAGTAAAGCTGTTCTTTAGAGTTCCAGGTGGGTGTGTATTGTGATCTTTCTGTTACCTTCCATTTATACTCAGATAAAAATTTTCCAAAGAGAATCACATTGATTTTATTTTTTTAATTTGCAAGTTTAATATATTTTGGTAAGAGGAAAGAGAGAGAAAATTATATCCCCAAAACACACCATTTTAATTTACTAAGAGGCTTTATATGACAATAAAAGTGGTACTTCATAACTTTGCAAATAAATTATAAGCTAATCAAATGACAAAGATCATGTTTTTCCACCAATTTTGGTAATTATATGTGATCATTTTTAACATTTTAATAATACAATGTCATGACTATTTTGGGAATTCCAATTTCAAGTCCTCAGGTGAAAAGTATTCCTTAGTAGTCTTTATTCCTACTGGTCCCTTTTCAACAATATATAACATTAAAAGAGTGTTGGCTCCAACAGACACCAAAGTTTTCTGCCAAGATCAATTCTACAATCTGAAACTGACAATTTCCTCCTTACACAAAGAAGGTAATGCAAAAATCACAATTTATCTAATTAACATCCTACTCCAGTTGGCTCTCGATACTGCTGTTATTAATTTACACTTTGCTACAAATCATCAACTCCTACACCTCTGCAGGCACTAGTTATTCCAAGCCAGGTCCTGATCCTACTGCTCTTTTGAAGACCCTTCTCTACTGTGGCTGCACCCCCCACCACCACCACCACCACCACTTCTAATACTCAGAGTTAACCACTGGAATCACAGTTACTCCCATCTCCCAAAGAGAAGACATTTCCTCTTAAGTAGAATAGTTATTTCAATACAGAAAGAGATATTACAACCTTTTAGCTTGACACCAATAATAATATCATTGTCCTTTCAATTATATTTCATTCAGCTAGTGGTTTCATCATATCAACCAGGTATTAGACAAGAAACAATTTGTGTGTGACTATTTCATCAAGTGCTCTGCTTTTCTCAACAATACCAATGCCCAAAAGAAATCTTGTGCCTTTCAAGATGTCTCTTGTGAAATGAAAAAGTCATCGTCATTTATTGCCTTCATGTTCCAGAAACTCTATATCAGACTTTCTCCAAAGCAAACCATCTTGTTATTTTTTTCCAGAGATTAAAACCCCATGCAATTAGTTGGCCTGCCATAGTTATAGATAAGTCATAACTATGCTTGCATTAACCTATGGTTCAGATGGTAAAGAATTCACCTGCAGTGCAGGAGACCTGGGTTTGATCCCTGGGTTGAGAAGAACCCCTAGAGGAGGGCATAGCAACCCACTCCAGTATTCTTGCCTGAAGAATCCTCATGGACAGAGGATCCTGGTAGGCTACAGTCCATGGGGTCTCAAAGAGTCAAACATGACTGACTGGCTAAGCACATAACAACTATTCAAAAAAATTTCAAACTTAAGATATTTATGAATTATCCCAAATTTGGTATACTTCTCAAAGTTACTATAATTTTCCAATTAGAGAAGATTTGTATAGCTATTCTGAGCTCACTATTGTGTACCTTATGATTTTTATGATGTTGGAGTGATGTAGCACATTTAAAGAAATGTGTGTTAAAAATGCTATGAGAGTAGATATCTATTACAAGAAAAAAAACTGTAAGAAACACAAACACATAGAGATTAAACAACACATTTCTAAATAACCAACAGCTTACTGAAGAAATAAAAAAATTTCTGGAAACAAATGACAATGAAAACATGACAACTCAAAACATATGGGCTGCAGCAAAAGCAGTTTATGAGGGACATTTATAGCAATACAACCCTACCTCAAGAAACAAGAAAAACATTGAATAGACAACCTAACTTCACACCTAAAGCAACTGGAAAAAGAAGAAGAAGAAAAAAAATAGTAGAAGGAAAGAAATCATAAAGATCCAAGCAGAAATAAATGAAAAAGAAATGAAAGAAACAATAGTAAAAATTAATAAAACTAAAAGCTGGTTCTCTAAATTGACAAACCATTAGCCAGATTCATCAAGAAAAAATAGAAAAGAATAAAATCAACAAAATTAGAAATGAAAAAGGAGAGGTTACAACAGACAATGCAGAAATATAAAAGATTATGAGACTCGAGAGTCCCTTGCACTGCAAGGAGATACAACCAGTCCATCCTAAAGGAGATCAGTCCTGGGTGTTCATTGGAAGGACTGATGCTGAAGCTGAAACTCTAATATTTTGGCCACCTCATGCAAAGAGTTGACTCATTGGAAAAGATCCTGATGCTGGGAGTGACTGGAGGCAGGAGGAGGAGGGGACGACAGAGGTTGAGATGCCTGGATGGCATCACTGACTTGATGGACATGAGTTTGAGTGAACTCTTGGAGTTGGTGATGGACAGGGAGGCCTGGCGTGCTGTGATTCATGGGGTCACAAACAGTCAGACACGATTGAGTGACTGAACTGACTGACTGACTGATGAAACTATTATGAACAACTACATGGCAATAAAATAGATAACCTGGAAGAAATGGACAGATTCTTAGAAAAGTTCTAATTTCCAAGACTGAACCAGGAAGAAATAGAAATTATGAACAACCCAATTACAAGCACTGAAATTGAAGCTGTGATTTAAAAAAAATTCTCCAAAAAACAAAAGCCCAGTACGAGATGGCTTCACAGGAGAATTCTATCAAACATTTAGAGAAGAGCTAATGCCTATCCTTCTAAAACTCTTGCCAAAATGTGCAGAGGAAGAAACACTTCCAAACTCATTCTACGAGGCCACCATCACCATGATACCAAAACCAGACAAAGACAACACAAAAAAAGAAAACTACAGGCCAATATCACCAATAAACATAGATGCAAAAATCCTCAACAAAATTTTAGCAAAAAGAATTCAGCAACACATCAAAAAGCACATACACCATGATCAAGTTGGGTTTATTCGAGGGATGCAAGAAGTCTTCAATATAAAGAAATCAATCAATGTGATACACCATATTAACAAATTGAAAGATAAAAACCATATAATCATCTCAATAGATGCATAAAAAGCCTTTGACAAAATTCAGCATCTATTTATATCTATCAAAAAATAGAAGGAATAGAAGGAACCTACCTCAACATAGTAAAGGCCATATATGATAAGCCTACAGCAAACATTATCCTCATTGGTGAAAAACTGAAAGCATTCCCCTAAGATCAGGAACAAGACAAGGGTGTCCACTTTCACCACTATTATTCAACATAGTTCTGGAAGTCCTAGCTATAGCAATCAAAGAAGAAAAAGAAATAAAAGGAATCCATACCAGAAAAGAAGTAAAACTCTCGCTTTTTGCAGATGACATGATACTGTACATAGAAGACCCTAAAGATAGCATCAGAAAATTACTAAAGCTAATCAGAGAATTTAGCAAAGTTGCAGGAAAATCAATACAGAGAAATCACTAGCATTTCTATATACTAACAAAGAAAAATCAGAAAGAGCAATTAAGGAATCAACCCCAATCAATCCCATTGTAACAAAAAGAATTAAATATCATATCTAGGAATAAACTTACCTAAGGAGATAAAAGAACTGTATACAGAAAATTATAAGATGCTAATGAAAGAAATCAAAGATGACATAAACAGATGGAGAGATATTCCATGTTCCTGAGTAGGAAGAATCAATATTGTGAAAATGACTATACTACCAAATGCAATCTACAGATTTAACGCAATCCCTATCAAATTACCAATGTCATTTTTTTAAGAACTAGAATTAATATGGAAAAACAAAAGACTCCAAGTAGCCAAAGTAGTCTTGAGAAAGAAGAATGGAACTGGAGGAATCAAGCTTCCTGACTTCCGGTTATACTACAAAGTTACAGTCATCAAGACAGTATGATACTGGCACAAAAACAGAAATATAGACCAATGCAACAATATAGAAAGCCCAGAGATAAACTCATGCACCTATGGATAGCTTATTTTTGACAAAGGAGGCAAGAATATACAATGGGGGAAAGACAACCTCTTCATAAATGGTCCTGGGAAAACTGGACAGCTACATGTACAAGAATGAAATTAGAACACTTCCTATCACCATACACAAATATAAACTCAAAATGGATTAGAGACCTAAATGTAAGACCAGAAACTATAAAACTCTTAGAGGAAAACATAGGCAGAACACTCAGTAACATAAATCAAAGCAAGATCCTCTATGACCCACCTCCTAGAGTTACGAAAATAAAAACAAAAGTAAACATGTGGGACCTGATAAATTTAAAAGCTTTTGCACAGCAAAGGAAACTACAAGAAAGGTGAAAAGACAACCCTCAGAATGGGAGGAAATAATAGCAAATGAAAAAACTGATGAAGGATTAATTTCCAAAATACACAAGCAGCTCATGCAATTCAATACCAAAAAGAAAAAAAAAACACCCAATCAAAAAGTGGGAAGAAGACCTAAACAAACATTTCCCCCAAAAGATATACAGATGGCTATAAAACACATGAAAAGATGCTAAACATCACTCATTATTAGAGAAATGCAAATCAAAACAACAATGAGATATTACCTCACACCAGTCAGAATCAGTTTCGTTCAGTTCAGTCATTCAGTCCTGTCTGATTATTTGCGAACCCATGGACTGCAGCACATCAGGCCTCCCTGTCCATCACCAACTCCCCGAGTTTACTCAAAATCATGTCCACTGTGTTGGTGTTGCTATCCAACCATTTCATCCTCTGTCGTCGCCTTCTCCTCCTGCCTTCAATCTTTCCCATCATCACGGTCTTTTCAAGAGTCAGCTCTTCGCATCAGGTGAAACTCCAAAATATTGGAGTTTCAGCTTCAACATCAGTGCTTCCAATGAACATTCAGGACCGATTTCCTTTAGGATGGACTGGGTATATCTCCTTGCTGTCCAAGGGACTCTCAAGAGTCTTCTTCAACACCACACCTCAAAAGCATCAATTCTTCAGCATTCAGCTTTCTTTATAGTCCAACTTTCACATCCATACATGACTACTGAAAAAAAATCATAGCCTTGACTAGACAGCCTTTTGTCGGTAATGTCTCTGCTTTTTAATATGCTATCTAGATTGGTCATAACTTTATGTTATGTCATGGCTGCAGACACCATCTGCAGTGATTTTGGAGCTCAGAAAAATAAAGTCTGACACTGTTCCCACTGTTTCTCCATCTATTTGCCATGAAGTGATGAGACCAGATGCCTTGATCTTAGTTTTCTGTCCTTTATCAAGCCCATCTTTGCATGAAATATTCCCTTGGTATCTCTAATTTTCTTGAGGAGATCTCTAGTCTTTCCCATTCTGTTGTTTTCCTCTATTTCTTTGCATTGATGAGGTGGCTGATGAATCAGCCATAGGTATACATATATCCCCTCTTGAACCTCCCTCCCATCTCCCTCCTCATCCCACTCCTCTAGGTTGATACAGAGCCCCTGTTTGAGTTTCCTGAGCCATATAGCAAATTTCCATGGGCTATCTATTTTATAAATGGTAATATAAGTTTCNGAGGTGGCTGATGAATCAGCCATAGGTATACATATATCCCCTCTTGAACCTCCCTCCCATCTCCCTCCTCATCCCACTCCTCTAGGTTGATACAGAGCCCCTGTTTGAGTTTCCTGAGCCATATAGCAAATTTCCATGGGCTATCTATTTTATAAATGGTAATATAAGTTTCCATGTTACTCTTTCCTCCCTCTCCCATGTCCATAAGTCTATTCTCTATTTCTGTTTCTCCATTGTTGCCCTGTAAGTAAATTCTTCAGTACCATTTTTCTAGATTCCATATATATGTGTTAGAATACAGTATTTATTTTTATTATTCTGAGTTACTTCACACTGCATAATAGGTTCTAGGTTCATCCACCTCATCAGAACTGACTCAAATNCTCGCGTACAGGTTTAACACTACCATCTTTCTAAATTCCATATATATGTGTTAGTATACTGTATTGGTTATCTATGGTATTATTAAATATCTGAATGGTTCTCAGAAGAAAACTATTATTATTGACATTAGTTATTGATCATTAAATTAACCTATGTGACATGAATATATCACTCCAGTTGCTCAGAAATTTACAAAGTTAAACCAAGTCCCTTTCAAATGATGGAGAAAAATCACCCTCTGTATTTTCTTAAAGTCAGTCCTTATTCACACATTTTTACAAAAGCCTCCTTTTTACTGGAGTTATTAATCCTAAGAAATCAAAGGGCAGAACATCAAGCATTCAAAACATGGAAAGAATATGTTCTTATTTCGTTTCCCTGTGATTGTTATTTTAATAGACACCTACCACTTTTGTCTCTTTTCCTGGAATGCAGTTAGATCTCACTTCTCTGCTGTCACCATGTTGGGGTTTTAAAAGCTGCATATTGATTTAATTTCCATGCACTCTGGTTTTCAATAGTAGTGGAACTCTTCATTTATCCTCCATGTTTTACATTAATACATTTACATCTATAGAAAATGGAACTGCAGCAATGGTAATGATGCCTGTCTCTACATTATCTTAAAAACATAGCTGTATCACTAAGAACAGGAGAAAATTTATGTTCAGATTATTGACATTTAAGTATATAGAATGCAAGACTACCATTATTTACAAGTGGTTTATTACTTTCTTTCCTGAATCAGTGTAGAGAAGTTTGTTAATTATATACTACAGATGTGGAAAAAGATATTCTTATACCTTTGAACGCTACTTTTTTCGCATAATTACCTTTAAAGTAAGACAAGCCTCTTTGTACTTCCTTAGCTATAATAGATGCATATTCTCTAACACAGTTTATGTACCCTAAATACGTTCATTACATTTTTAAAACTTTGTAATCAGAAATTCATTTTCCTGTTCTAAGACTTACTCAAGTATAGAGGTTCAAACATAGTAAAGTTTTCCCTATAACTCTTTCACAAACTATGCTTCAAATACGACAAAGAGTCATTAAGAGCCTACAATATGCAAGACACTATTCTAAGAACTTTGAAGAAATTGGAGATAATAAAGACACTGTTCCTGTTTATGGCAGTAAAATTGATACTTCACCTTGCTGCTACTGGGGATAAGTATGTAAAATGCACTTCATAACTAATAAACACTTTACAATTTTAGATAAACCAAAAAAAACCATGCAACTAGTTTCTCAGAACAAATGAGATCTTCACTTCCTATAAGTTACTCACACCCCTTGATAATAACCATATTACTAACCACTTTATGATGCTGATGTCTGAAGATATGTAATTATCCATGTATAAATTATAATCATATGATAAAATTGTTTTATACTAAACCATGTACAACTTAATAAAACTTTGGTAATTCTGGTAATTGTGTGGATTTTTTTCTTTTCTTCTTGAAATGTCTTTTGTGACTTTTACTTGATGAACTGGTTCTTCTAAAATCTGAATTCAGGATGGAATTCTAAAATAACCTTTTTGTATACAGAATTGTTGACAATCCCAAGCACGCCAGAAATACAGAATTCGTTCTTCCTAAAAAACAATGTAGAATAGCAATGTTGTAAGTGCCTCCATTTGTATTTACAAAATTTAGAGAGGACAGCATTCAAGTTTTTTAATCAATAAAATGATGAATATTACAAACAAATTAACTTAGTATTCAATGCAAAAAGCTTGAAAAGTAAATAAACCAGGAGGAAAAACTTGATACAATTTTAAAATATACACTAAAGCAATTAGAATATATTGAGGGTTCAGTCCCTGGGTTGGGAAAATTCTAGGTTCATCCACATCACTACAAGTAACCTAACTTCATTCCTTTGTATGTCTGAGTAATATTCTGTCGTATATATGCACGACATCTTCTTTATCTGTTCATCTGTCGATGGGCATTTAGGTTGATTCCATGTCCTCGCTATTATAAATAGTGCTGCAGTGAACACTGAAGTACATGTGTCTTTCTGAATTATAGTTTTCTCAGGTTATATGGCCAGTAGTGGAATCGCTGGGTCATATGGTGCTTTTATTTTTAGTTTTCTCGGAAGCCTCCATGCAGTTCACCATAGTGGTTGTATGAATTTCCCGTCCCACCAAAGTGCAAGAGTGTTCCCTTCGCACAACACCTTCTCCAGTATTTAGCGTGTTGAGATTTTTGATAATGGCCATAGAATAGCAAGTGCTTCCCAGTTGGCACTAGTGGTAAAGAACCCACCTGCCAATGTAGGAGACATAAGAGATGAAGGTTTGATCCCTGGGTCGGGAAGATCTCCTAAAGGAGGGCATGACAACCCATCCAGTATTCTTGCCTGAAGAATCCCCGTGTACAGAGGAGCCTGGTGGGCTACAATCCACAGTGTCACAAAGAATCGGACACCACTGAAGAGACTTAGCATGCACTCATCTAGGAGTAAATCTTGATGAAATGTAGGGGGAGCACTAACAGTATCTAAGTTTAGTCTATAAATATCTGTTTTTAGTATTTGTAAGATATAGTAAAGTTACTTATTTACATTTCTCTCATAAATGACTAATTTCCTGCTTCATTCTCTTGAAACTTTTGGTAGAAACACTAAAAAGTACAGACATGACACAGAGAATGGATTTGTGGACACAGTTTTGAGAAGGAGAGAGTGGGGTGAACTGAGAGATTAGCACTGACATATATTCACTGCCACGTGTACAATAGATGGCTAGTGGGAAGATGCTTTACAGATTAGGGAGTTCAGCTCAGTGATCTGTGATGGCCTGGAGAGGTAGGATAGGAGGTGGGAAGGAGGCTTAAGAGGAAGGGGATATATGTATTTATATAGGTGATTCAT
Source organism: Neotragus moschatus (assembly GCA_006410615.1). Classification (NCBI taxonomy): domain Eukaryota; kingdom Metazoa; phylum Chordata; class Mammalia; order Artiodactyla; family Bovidae; genus Neotragus; species Neotragus moschatus. Next base: position 314,853 of record SJYA01002717.1, read on the forward strand.
GTTGTTTTATAACAGAAACTAATACAACATTGTAAAGAAATTACACTCCAACGTAAAAAAACAAAAATGAACAAGAGGGGCCACATTAAACTAAAAATGAATAGGCAACCTACAGAACAGGAGAAAATCTTTTGCAAACTGTGTATCAGATAAGAGTTAACATCAAGGATATATAAAGAAGGGCCTTCCCAGGTGGTACCAGAGGTAAGGAACCCACCTGCCATTGGGAAGATCCCCTGGAAGAGTGTATGGCAACCTATCCCAGGATTCTTGCCTTGAGGCCATCAGGTACATGAAAAGATTCTCAGCATCACTAATCATCAAGGAAATGTAAATTAAAATCACAATGAGATATCCCCTGTACAAATGGCTATCATCTCAAAAACAGGAGCTTAAAAAGTATTGGCAAGGATGTAGAGATAAGGGAGCCCTTGTATACTGGTACTGGGAACTTAAATTGGTGCAACCACTATGAAAACAGTATGGAGACGCATCAAAAAGTTAAAAATAGAACTACCATCCAACATTGGGTATATATCCAGAAGAAAGTAAAAATAGATAATGAAGAGATACATGCATTCCCATGTTTACTGCAGTTCACAATAGTCAAGATGTGAAAACCACCTGTCAAGAGATTAATGGATAAAGGAGTTGTGAGACATATATATATATATATATATATATATATATATATATATNTTGTTCCTTTATTTTTCCCATTTATTTATTCCATTATTTCTTAGAAAAAAAAAACTATTCTGGAATAAATTGTGCCCTAAATACTTGTAAAATACATTTGTAAAAACGTGAAGGTTATGGAAACTCTAACATTAGATCTCAGTAAGTCAAGGATTCTTAACACAAATTGAGATTCAGAATCATTAAACTGCTTGCCCAAGTTTTACTGATTATAATTAATTTTACTATTAATTTTATTTTCACAACTATACCACTGTGGCTTGATAAATCAATTAAATCCTTTAAGTTCATTTGGCATTTTATTTGGCTTCATTTGGGGAATTCTATTTATTGAATAGGCTTTTCTTCTAGTTTCCTCCCTGAAACCCATCTTTGGTTATGTTTTTTAAATTATGGGGGGAATTTTGTGTTTGTTGCTTTTGTTTTTCACTACAAATTTGAAATCATCAAAGATGCTCATTGAAGTCAAGCTGAGTCAGAAAAGATTTGGCACCGCACACTGGTTATACTGATACAGGACAATTGTGTTAGTATCTGACTAGAGAATGGCCTATATGTCATGGGGGTATTATTCTTGCATAATAGAAGCAAATGTACCTTGAAGTTAATTTAAATTCTCCCTCACCCCTGTCATAACTCTAGAGACAATCAGGAATAGCTCTTAGCAAAATAAGACTGCTTTGGAGCCTAAGAATAACTAGAGAACTGAGTGGCTGCTGAAGACTAATGATTTATATACACAGTAAAATTACCTACCTGGGGCTATTAAGATAGAAAAGGAAAATGGAACATGACTGTTATCATTACTTTATTATTGTACATTTATATTTTTTCTACTTGAGTATAAGAGTGCATAAAACCAAGTCAGCTGAACAAAATGCCCATTCTTTCTACCACTAAGGATAAAGGAAATTAGTTTTTTTTTTTTCCTCCAGCTAAATACCTGTCCATCATACTGAAGCTCTGAACATACAGCATTTTAATTGCAATCTCCCTCACAGGGCAGGAGATATATTGTGAATTATACCATTAACATTTTTAGCATCTTCTATAATCTAGTCATTTGAAATTGGGTACATTAGATATTTGGTTGTCTGGCTTGGCTCAAAAGTTTTGAAATGAAAAGTCCTATCTTTATATGTTAGTGAAAATACGATGTGAATTCACAGTTGACAATGTAAGCAAGTGGCTATGGGTCTCATGAATTTGAGAAAAGAGTAAAAATGCTTGAATTAAATATATACATTGTATGTAGAACTAGAATCAAGATTTCTTAGTTTTTTTTTCTGTAGTCAGCCTATGGTTTACAGAGCACCCCTTTCACTGGTATAGAAGGTGGGGAAATAGCTCTTACTTTGCATCTTCAAGCACCATAAGAGAGGAAGGTACACAAACCNTGCTTGAATTAAATATATACATTGTATGTAGAACTAGAATCAAGATTTCTTAGTTTTTTTTTCTGTAGTCAGCCTATGGTTTACAGAGCACCCCTTTCACTGGTATAGAAGGTGGGGAAATAGCTCTTACTTTGCATCTTCAAGCACCATAAGAAAGGAAGGTACACAAACCCATTGTATTTATTCATAAATATCAGGTCAATTACAGGGCTTGCCTGGTGACTCAGTGATCAAGAATGTGCCTGCCAATGCAGGAGACGCAGGTTCCATCTCTGGGTTGGGAAGATCCCCTGAAGGAGGAAATGGCAACCCACTCCAGGATTCTTGCCTGGAAATCCCATGGACAGAAGACCCTGGCAGGCTACAGTCCATGGGATTGCAGAGTCAGACATGACTGAGTGACTTAGCACACACTCACAGGTCAGTTAAACAGTGAATTCTGAAAGACATATGATAACTGCTCGGTTGGAAAAAGCAAAGCAAAAACTTAGGTAAATAGAAGAAACAGGAGGTTAGCAAACAGGAGTGTTGCTAGGAGTGTTGCTAGGTGTGTTACTCCGCCCAGACTTTCTCTGTGATGTAAGGACTCTGTGCCATAGATCTTCCAAATGTAATCTAGAAAAAAAAAAGACAAACCACATCCCTTTTACAATTCTATATAATTATTTGGACGGGGGGAATTACCTCAAAATCTATGTTATTGTGGGAATTTTAACTTTTCCCCTACTTTCATATTATTCAAATAACAATAGCATTTCATGAGGAAAAACTAGTCTATTACATTGATGTTTTCAGCTTGATGTCAGGGAGAAATCCATAACTGATGTTATTAGACAGCAACTTTTACTCTCTCTTTTTGGAGTGAATCTCATACACTGTATAGTTTGAAGGAAAGCTGCTTTGTGTCTTTTAGGAAATTAGTATCTTATGTCATAAGGATAAATGTTAATTTTCTTTCATCATTTCATATTTCCTTGGAGTAAATGGAATAGAGAAGCATGAGAAAAAAATGAGAAGAAAATTTGTTTTTTAGACATATAGTATAAATTTACTAAGTAAGCACCTGATTTTATCAAAGAATCTCTGGATAATGTTGAAATAAAATTTCTAAATTCAGCTGATAGTCAATATAGGTTTTGAAACTCGTTAAGAATTTATCTTTATTTTTTGGGCTTCCAAAATCACTGCAGATGGTGATGGTAGCCATGAAATTAAATGGCGTTTACTCCTTGGAAGGAAAGTTATGACCAACTTAGATAGCATATTGAAAAGCAGAGACATTGCTTTGCCAACAATGGTCCATCTAGTCAAGGCTATGNTATGGCAGAAAGTGAAGAGGAACTAAAAAGCCTCTTGATGAAAGTGAAAGAGGAGAGTGAAAAAGTTGGCTTAACGCTCAATATTCATAAAACTAAGATCATAGCATCTGGTCCCATCACTTCATAGCAAAAGATGGGAAAACAGAGGAAACCGTGACAGAGTTTATTTTGGGGGGCTCCAAAATCACTGCAGATGGTGACAGCAGCCATGAAATTAAAAGATGCTTACTCCTTGGAAGAAAAGTTGTGACCAACCTAGATAGCGTATTCAAAAGCAGAGACATTACTTTGTCAACAAAGGTCCGTCTAGTCAAGGCTATTGTTTTTCCAGTGGTCATGTATGGATGTGAGAGTTGGACTGTAAAGAAAGATGAGCGCCAAAGAATCGATGCTTTTGAAGTGTGGTGTTGGAGAAGACTCTTGAGAGTCCCTTGGACTGCAAGGAGATCCAACCAGTCCATCCTAAAGAAATCAGTCCTGGATGTTCATTGGAAGGACTGATGCTAAAGCTGAAGCTCCAGTCCTTTGGCCACCTCATGCAAAGAGTTGACTCAGTGGAAAAGACTCTGATGCTGGGAGGGATTGGGGGCAGGAGGAGAAGGGGATGACAGAGGATGAGATGGCTGGATGGCATCATTGACTCGATGGACGTGAGTCTGGGTGAACTCTGGGAGTTGGTGATGGACAGGGAGGCCTGGCATGCTGCGATTCATGGGATAGTAAAGAGTCAGACACAACTGAGTGACTGAACTGAACTGATATATACGTATTATTTAGCCATGAGAAAGAAGGAAATGCTGCTAGTTGCAACAATATGATTGGACCTTACAGACCTTATGTTAAGTAATATAATGTAGATAGAAAAAAGCAAATATTGTATGACATCACTCATACATGGAATTCAAATAAACAAAACTCGTAAAAACAGAGAGTATAATAATAGGAGGGTGGGGGAATTCAGGAGCTGTTGTCTAAGGGCACAGACTTGAAAACAGAAGATAAGTTTTGGAGATCAACTGCATAGCATAATGATTATAGTCAAGAGGGCCGTGCCATACCACGTTCAGTCGCTTCAGCCATGTCTGACTCTTTGAGACCCTATGGACTGTAGCCCATCAGGCTCCTCTGTCCATGGGATTTTTCAGGCAAAAATACTAGAGTGGGTTGCCATGCCCTCCTCCAGAAGATCTTCATGACCCAGGGATTGAACCCTCATCTCCTGTGTCTTCTATATTGCAGGTGGATTCTTTACTGCTGAGCCACTCAGGAAACTCATAGTCAGCAATATTGTACTATAAACTTCAAACTTTCTGAGAGACTGTATTTTAGCTATTCCCACCACAAATAGAAATGATAAATATGTGACATGACAGAAGTGTTAGCTATACTATGGTGCTAATCATACTGCAATATATATGAGTCTCAAATCAATATCCTATATATTTTTAATGCATGTAATATCATATGTTGACTACATTTCAATAAAAAATAAACATAAGAACATTAATAGCCATGGCATTCACGGTATTTCTTTTTTCAACAGTCATTCTAAGTGGTGCTTAAACATGATAATACTTATCCAGTAACACCATTCATAGACAATTAGTTGGAAAATGTTATTGAGTGCTTCCATAAGTTAAAAATTACTCTCCTAATTTGAGGGTTTGGTACAAGATAAAGATTATATAATTACAGGGGGGAAAGCACCCTAAAATAAGAAAACATAAATATTTGCTCCTTTCTGACAATAGAAATCCTTGTTCCTTTCTTTCTTAAATGACAATTTTCACTTTTCAGATGCTACCTTTTCTACTTTTCTAATAGCCTCCAAGTTACATTTGAAGACTGTTCAAAGTCTCTATGTCAATCTCTCCCATTATCAATATGTCTTATTTACTAAATAATTTTAAAATCGACATGTAGAAAATAATTGGCTCAAGTGAAAAATAATGAAAAGTTTCTTCTTATATTTTCCCTTTCTCCTTGAATGATTCTCTACAAAAGCCAATAGATGAAGCTAAGTTTATGTCCCAGTTTCAAGGTATCAGATCACGTGAGTGGGAAGAAGGCATGTGTAGAGGGGGAAATGGCTTGGCAGTGGCTCCGGCTGGAGTCTAGCCAGAAGGAGAATCTTATTTTTGCAGATAAAAAGGAATTATTAGTGATAGGAGGTCGTTCAATATTCAAAGCAGGGAGTTGGTGGGAAGGGGTGGAAAGAGGTAGGGGATAGAAACTAGAAATGGATTTGATGACATGATATTGAAACAATGGTGCCATAAAAAGAGCCCTGAGCATTTTTACATTGTGGGAATACCCCTATCAGGGCAGAACACAAACTACCCATGATAAATGTGTGTGTTCATAACTGTTATTCTATGTCTGTGTATCTTCCTTCCTTCCTCCCCTGCCCTTCTTGCTCTCACTCTCAGAACTTAGTTACCAGGATATGAGAAACCCAAATTACATGAAGAGGCCATGGATGGAGGCCTCTGTTTGGCAGCCACAGCTGATCATCCAGCTAACCTGCAGACTCAACTCCCAGATATGCTGAGTGGGTGGGTGAGCAACTTGTACATCCAGCTCAGGCAAGCCTTCATGTCACTTCAGGCCAACCACTGTTTGACTTCCATCTTACGAGAGGCCCCAGGCAAGAATGGTCTAACATATCCCAATCCACCTACAGATACGTGAAAGATAAAATAGGTATTTTAAATCACTGTGTTCTGGAGTGATTTGTTACACAGTAGGTGATAATTGGAAAAGTAAATTCAGTGACACTTTAATGGGAAATGGGAAACTTGTATAGTATCTAAATGTCTCCTTGAAAATATATAAAAGGATAGAAAGAGTAAAATTACAGTGAATAAACCTCTCAGGCACCTACTTATCAAAAGAATCAAAGTTAACGTCTTCAGTAAGGGGACAAACGGAAACCGTGCACCACTTGATAGTATGAGATGAGAAGAGCACAACATCACTCTGAGAACCAGCTGCCCAAAATGCAGTACCTGAATCTAATCATGGAAAACCATCAGACTAAGAGACATTCCACTAAACAACCGCCTGAAAATGTCAAAATGTGAAGAAAGTCCATAAAGTCCAGGGAAGACTGACGGGCTCTTTCGGTTAAACAGAAGATTAAAAAAAGTGATCTCATCAATGGACAAGTAGAAATTGAAATTCAAAACACATTACCTAACCTATAATGGAAAATAATCTGAGAAAAAATATATGTGTATATATATATATGGCTGAAATATATATATACATATATTTTAAAGACAGAAGCATTCTATCATAACATGAGACAAAATGACTCAATGATGAATTGTGAAAAACAATTGAGAAATGCAGAATAATGTAGAAGTTTCAGCATCATATAAAATGAGTTCCAGTAAATCACAGCATAGAAAATAAGGTTATGGACAGCCTCATTTTCATCTTTTAGTCAGAAATGATCACTAGAAGCTAAAATCTGTATGCTGGGAATGTAATTGTTTCACTGAGGCAATATGACTTCAACACGCAATACAACAGTAATACTACTAACTTTACTCTGAACAATTAAATGACTAAATGGAAAAAATAAAACATGTATTATCATTTATATTGGCACCCTCAAAATAAAACACTTAAGTATATAAATCTTAGAAAGTATGTGGGGGCTTCCCTGTGGCTCAGTAGTAAAGGATCTCCCCGCCAGCGCAGCAGACATGGGTGGTCCGGGAAGGTCCGACATGCCGCAGAGCAGCTACACCAGTGTACCACAGCCACGAAGACTGCACCCCAGAGCCCAGGAGCCACACCACCGAAGCCTGCACCCCGGGAGCCTGTGCTCTGAAACAAGGAGGCTACCTAACGAAAGCCCACGCACCGCAACCAGAGAGTAGCTCCTTCTTGCTGAAACCAGAGAAAAAGCCCAGGTAGCAACGAAGACCCAGCACAGCCCAAAATAAATAAAAAAGAAAATATGCAGAAGACCTCTATGAGGAAAACTGCAAAGTTCTGATGAAATATATCAAAGAACTAAATAACAAGATATAAAAGTTCTTAACACAAGAAAAATAATTTGGTAACCATGTATAGTTAAGGATATTAACTAGACTTACGTGGTGATTATTTCACAATACATATAAATATTGAATCATTATGTTATACCTCTGAAACAAATATAATGTTTTATATTAATTATACATCAATAAAAATGCTATAATACTTAAGTAACATTAAAAAAAATTTGCTCTGTGAAAGACTACCAAGAAAATGAAAGGCAACCCACAGACTGGGAAAAAGTATTTTCAAAAGACAGATCTTATAAAGATCTGTTATCCAAGTATACAAAGAACTCTTTTAACTCAACAATAAACAAATGAACAACTCAATTAAAAAATGGACTAAAGACCTAAGCAGACAGTTCACCAAATAATATACACAGATGATAAATAAAAGATATTAAAAGACATTCAACATCATATATCATTTAGTAATTGTAAATTAAAACAACAGTGGAATACCACTACACACTTATTAGACCAAAATCCAAAACACAGGACACCACCAAACGCTGATGAGGTTGTGGTACAACAGAAATTCTCATTCATTGCTGATGAGAATACAGCCACTTTGGAAGACAGCTTGGCAGTTTCTTACAAAAATAAATATACTCTTACTATACCATCCAACATGGTATTTACCCAAAGGAGTGGAAAAACTTTGTGCATGCAAAAACATGCACATGGATGTTTATAGGAGCTTTACTGATAATTGTCAAAACTCAGAAGTAACCAAAATGTCCTTCAATAGGTGAATGGATAATAAATTGAGGTACTGTATCCAGACAATTAAATATTATTCAGTGCTGAAAAGAAATGAGCTATCAAGTCATGAAAATACATGGAAGAAAGTTTCATGCATTTTTCTATGTAAAAGAAGCCAATCTGAAAGGGCTATACACTGTTATGATTCCAAGTATAATAAACAGCATTCTGAAAACAGCAACATCCCAGAGACAGTAAAAATGTCAATGACTACCAGGGGCTAGTTGGAGAGACAGGCAGAACACACAGGATTGTCAGGGCAGTGAAACTATTCTATATGACGCTGTGGTGATACACGTCATATGTTTGTTAAAAACCACAGGATGTACAATGCTAATGGGCTATGGATGGTAATGATATGCCAGTATGGATTTATCAATGATAACAAATGCCCCAATCTGGTTGATGTTGGCCTGCCAGATGGCTCAGAAGTAAAGAATCCACCTGCCAATGCAGAAGATGTGGGTTCGATCCCTGGGTTGGAAAGATTCCCTGGAAAAGGAAAAGGCAGCCACTTGAGTATTCTTGTCTGGGAAATCCTATGGACAGAGGAACCTGGTAGGCTGCAGTCCATGAGGTCACAAAGAATCGGACACAACTTAGCAGCTAAACAACAACCAATCTGGTGTGGGATGTTGCTAAAGAGGAACCTGTAAGTCTAAGTGTGTGAGGGCAGGGAGTAAATATATGAGAACTCTATATTTTCACTTAGTTTTGCTGTGAATTTAAAGCTGCTCTGAAATTTTTTAAAGTGACAGCTAAATGAAATGCATAATCTTGGATTGACTATTATTGGCAGTGATAAACAGTTAATTGGAACTACAGATTAAATGGTAGTGATGTTTTCATGTCAATATTCTGATTGACTACTGTACTGTGGTTAGGTAGGAGAATGTGTTTGTAGAGATTACACAATAAACATTTGAGAATGATGAGGTATAATATCATAACTCAGTTTCAAATTGTCAGACAAAAGGTTCTTTATACTGGTCTTGCCATATGGAATATTTCAAAATAAAGCTTATCTTTAGTATTTAAAAAAGGAGAAAATAAATATTTCTTTTTTAATTTTTATTTTTTAGTTTGTTTTGCTTTACAATACTGTATTCATTTTGCTATACATTGACATGAATCAGTCACACGTGTACATGAGCTCCCAATCCCGATCACCCCCCCACCCCTGCCTCCCACCCCACACCATCTCTCTGGATCATCCCCACGCATCANGTTGTTTGTCAGTTGCTTCATTTGCTATTATTTTCTCCCATTCAGAAGGCTGTCTTTTCACCTTCCTTAAAGTTTCCTTTGTTGTGCAGAAGCTTTTAATTTTAATTAGATCCCATTTATTTATTTTTGCTTTAAAATAAATATTTCTTAAGGTAACACTCATAATATTGTATAGTTATTAGTTAAAGTATAAGGAGGTAGACATTAACCAAAAAAAATTTCTAAAAATATTATTTTTCCTATAAAATATTACCAAAAATCAATATTAATTATAATCTAGTTTTTAAGTAGGATGCTATACTCTTGTTTCTTTATTGTTATGGTTACTTTCCTGGCTATGTATAATATAGATTTTTTGGTATGTGTCAGATATTATATTACATTGGGAAATTATCTGATATGTCCCTGTGAAGTAGGCACCGCATTATGTAAATATAAGAATGCAGAATCCAAATAAAATTAACACCACTCTTCAACAAAATGCAACTAATGATTTCAACTTTTAAAACCACTTAAACTTTATCCACTTCTTCATGTGAATTGGTCATTTTGGACCTTATAAAGTTCAAAAGGGGTGAACAAATATATTAGATGATTAATTACTATTTTAAAATAGCTTATTACCAGTGACTTTTGAAAAATGACAAAGGATATACTGAGCAAATAAATGGTATCAATATGTATTAGCCAATATGTAATTTAAGTATATGCACAAAGGAACATATAGGCAGTGCCAAAGAATGCTCAAACTACTGCACAGTNAGATGATTAATTACTATTTTAAAATAGCTTATTACCAGTGACTTTTGAAAAATGACAAAGGATATACTGAGCAAATAAATGGTATCAATATGTATTAGCCAATATGTAATTTAAGTATATGCACAAAGGAACATATAGGCAGTGCCAAAGAATGCTCAAACTACTGCACAGTTGCACTCAACTCACACACTAGCAAAGTAATGCTCAAAATTCTCCAAGCCAGGCTTCAACAGTATGTGAACCATGAACTTCCAGATGTTCAAGCTGGATTTAGAAAGGGCAGAGGAACTAGAGATCAAATTGCCAACATCCACTGGATCATGAAAAAAGCAAGAGAGTTCCAGAAAAATATCTACTTTGCTTTATTGACTATGCCAAAGCCTCTGACTGTGTAGATCACAACAAACTGTGGAAAATTCTTCAAGAGATGAGAATACCAGACCACCTGAACTGCCTCTTGAGAAATATGTATGCAGGTCAAGCAACAGTTAGAAATGGACATGGAAAAATAGACTGGTTCCAAATCGGGAAAGGAGTACATCAAGGCTACATATTGTCACCTTGCTTATTTAACTTATATGCAGAGTACATCATGAGAAATGCTGGACTGATTGAATCACAAGCTGGAATCAAGATCACCAGGGGAAATATAAATAACCTCAGATACACACATGACACCATCCTTATGGCAAAAAGCAAAGAAGAACTAAAGAGCGAATAAAAGTAAAAAAGAGGAGAGTGAAAAAGTTGGCTTAAAACTCAACATTCAGAAAACAAAAGATCATGGCATCCGGTCCCATCACTTCATGGCAAACAGATGGGGAAATAATGGAAACAGTGAGAGGCTTTATTTTGGGGGTCTCCAAAATCACTCCAGATGGTGCTCACAGCCATGAAATTAAAAGACACTTGTTCCTTGAAAGAAAAACTATGACAAACCTAGACAGCATATTAAAAAGCAGAGATCCATCTGGTCAAACCTATGGTTTTTCCAATAATCATGTATGGATGTGAGAGCTGGACCATAAAGAAAGCTGAACACCAAAGAATTGATGCTTTTGAACTGTGGTGTTGGAGAAGACTCTCAAGAGTCCCTTCGACTGCCAGGAAATCCAACCAGTCCATCTTAAAGAAAATTAGTCCTGAATATTCATTGGAAGGACTGATGCTGAAGTTGAAACTCCAATACTTTGGCCACCTAAGGTGAAGAACTGACTCATTGGAAAACACCCTGATGCTGGGAAAGATTGAAGGTGGAAGTAGAAGGGGAAGATAGAGGATGAAATGGTTGGATGGCATCACCAACTCTATGGACATGAGTTTGAGTAAACTCCGGGAGCTGGTGATGGACAGGGAGGCCTGGCATGCTGCAGTCCATGGGGTCGCAAAGAATCAGACATGACTGAGTGACTGAACTGAACTGAACTGAACAAAGGAACACATTTTAGTAACAAAAGAGTACAATTTTAAAAGAATCGTACATTCCCAAAGAACTAAAATAGATTCATCAAAAAAATAGAACTTTCTTGAATTGCCTCATACTTATTTTACAGTGTATTAATTCAATCGCCAGAATGTAAACATAATAAGAACAAGTTATTTTGTTCAATGTTGTGTCTCCAGCACCTGGAACACTCCCTGAGCATATGCTCAAAACCATTTTCGATTGAATGAATAAATGAATCATATCTGGAGATGATGCACGACAATCTTTTCCACATTTAAGGCACCTAAATACTTGTAATTCAGCCCCAGTCACCAAAATACACTGTACTACATTTCAAACTTCAAAAAAATAAAATTGAAAAGGTCCCCCTTTTCACTTACAAAAGTAACAAAATTTGTTGGTGAAAATAACTCCATTTTCATGTCCTTTATACAATAGCATCTTCATCTTTGTTCTTTTAAATGTCAGTGCATGTAGAAGTGCAAGCATTAGTGCATGTAAAAACAAAAACCAGAAAGACCTAAAGCTGATATGTACATTCTTGCTATGGATCAAGCGTAGCATGACTGTCTTGGAGGAAAAGAAATTAAGTTGCAAGGTGCTGCAGCTGTAGTGGATTGTGGGAAAAGTGGAGCAGGACAAAGAGGCAGAAGATTTTTAATCACAGGCTTTAATTTAAATCAAAAATTTCTGCTGAGAATTCCTTTGATAATTGCTTCTAATTTCTCTATCATTTGTCTTTTATGTTTTTAGCTATGTTCATTATGGGGAAGATTTTAAATTTAAAATAATTATGCATACTGAATTCTTTGTTGCCTCAATTTTCATTTTATTACATTCCTTTTAATATTATAATGAACAATGTATTCTGATGCATCTAGCTATTAAGGAACATTTGACTAGTCAAATACAACTTTAAAAAACCTTAGTTTCTATTATTTTGGTATTCTATTTTAATGCATTCTTATAGCTTTTATTGTTTTTATTATACCAGTTTTCAGATCTAATTAATTCTGCCAGCACAATAGCTTGTTAAAATGCTTTGAGACAGTAAACAGTGGAGATGTATGCTGTGCATATATATATACACACACACACACACAAATGGTTTATTTTAAGCAAAGTGATTGGATGTTAATTGCTTAAAATGAGTAAATTCATTGAAAACAGTTAAATCTGCTGTGTGCATAAAGAACTACAATATCAAAATAAAAATATTGGGAGTTCCATATGATGCTGCTGCTGCTGCTGCTAAGTTGCTTCAGTCGTGTCTGACTCTGTGCGACCCCAGAAATGGCAGCCCACCAGGCTCCCCCATCCCTGGGACTCTCCAGGCAAGAACACTACTCCCTCCTAAAAATATTTAAAACCAAACAAGGTATTTCATAACGTACCCAGAAGGACTGTAATTCAGTTTTCAGTCTCAAGGAGCCACACCTTACTTCTAGATAGTTTATGGTATTGGGATATAGATTCAGCCTAAATTAAAAATGACTTCTACAAGCTACACATACATATCTAGGCTGATGCACCTAGATACGTTTAGATCTTGTAAACGATGCAGCTAGATATGTTTAGATCCTCTGTTTAAAGTCACCAGGTGTCCAGATTCCTTCTTGGTGTTTCTACCATCCATAAAGTATTACACTTGCCCTTTAAAAGCATAAACTGAAAGCGGCACACATCACTTCTGCTCACATCCCAATGGAAGACCTTGATCATATGGCTCCACCTAGCTGCTGGGGTGGGACACGACTGAGCGACTTCACTTTCATGCACTGGAGAAGGAAATGGCAACCCACTCCAGTGTTCTTGCCTGGAGAATCCCAGGGACGGGGGAGCCTGGTGGGCTGCCGTCTATGGGGTCGCACAGAGTCGTACACGACTGAAACGACTTAGCAGCAGCAGCAGCAGCAGTTGCTGGGGAGGCTGCCAAGCAGTCTTTATTCTGAGCAATCATAACCAACTCAAGTTTGTGAGAGTAAGTAACAATCTCTGCCATATACAATAAGGCTCACAAATTTATTAATATAAAATCACATTGCATTTTTCAAAATTCCACTTTGCATCCGTATAATTGAGAATTTAGACTTAAGTATTAAGAGCCTACAACTGAATTCCAAAAAATGTTTCCAACAAATAGAGAACATTTAACATTTTTTTCAATATGGCTTTCAATACTGTACACAACAATGCTGTCCAGTAGAGTCAAATTATAATAAAATATTCTATCTATCTACAAATATTATCATTAAACATGGTAACATGGTCCTGTTTTCTTACGTTGCTTCCGTGTGTTGGACACTGGTGATCTCCCAGGCATCCTTTCTTCCCTTCTGTTCTCTTTCTTTTTTCAACCATGTTGTGTGGCATGTGGGATCTTATCTTAGTTCTTTCTTAAATAATTCCAGCTTAAATCAAGTGTTCACATAAAAAGCCTCTCTCTCCCTCCATCTTACTCTCTCTCTTCCTCTCTCTCTTTCAAATATACACACACATAACAAAAACATAAACGCTTACAGCATCCATCTCAAGATCATTAAGGAAACCAGGGGTATATAAAGCTGGTGTTGTAGGCAGCAGGGTAGAGGCTAAAAGATTTTGGACCCTTGCTGGCAAGGTTGACTTAATGAATCAATCCACCTTGATGTCACCCTGGAAGATAATAAATTTTCTTATTTTTAAACTGTCCTAAGTCAGTTTTTCAATCACTAGCTTCACAAAGCCTTCTAACTGATATGCACTACTTCCTAAAAAACTCACTTTACTGCTCACAAAAACATTGAGCAATATGATTTCTAAAGTTCAGAAAAGCTATATACAGCTCTAAAAAGCAAAATTTAGCTCCAAATTATCAAATTTTCATGATATAATTTCATATATATTCTGAATAAGTTTGGATATGGCTAAAATGATTCAACTTAAGTTTCAGATTGATCAAATCAAAACTTTTTCATTTTTAAAGCATAGATTTCATACAAAATCCCTGGAATTTGTTTAATTTCTCATCTAACCATATATCAGTGTGACCCTCTGAGATTCAGTGTTTATAGAAATATAGCCATTAAATCAAGAACAGAGACTTATTTGCCCAGCATTAGGAAACTGTTTCCTTGCTAAGATGTATCTACTGATGTGCTTTTTTTTTTTTCCCCCAATTAGGCTTATCTTTTCTACAAGAAGAATCCTGAAAGCTTATCTACTTTTATAGGCCAGAAGTGCTGCTTTATTCAAATGGAACTTCAAATGTTCTCACTTTGCAATAAAAATTGTCCTTAAAGAGTCTTAGAACAGTTAGATTCTGTTGCAACAAGTATTTATTTCCTTGACTGAAAGAAGAAACTATTGTACATTATTTGACTGGGGTTTTTTCTTAGCCTTTTTTCTTTTATTTCATGCGTATTCATGGCTTATTTACAATTTATTATGTTTTGTATCACAAGACACATCATTATAATTGTCAATCCCTTTTAAGGTTTTGAAAGATAATGAAAGAGATAGAGTTTTAAAACTCTGAATAAGAAGTGAAGTAATATTAATGTGTGATTGAATGTCAGCTGTTTGAGTAAAATAGATGATTCAATGATTTCTAAATGCAATACATTCTGGGTGAGATTAAGCTAACAAAACAAAGTCCTCTTAAAAGAATCAAAAGAAATATATATGGACTACTTATGATTTCCTAGAGACCAGAGTACTTCTCAGTTCAGAGAAATTCATTAGAAATTAGCTCCCTAATATTAAAAGCAAAATATTAATAGTATTGACATATTCTAGCACACAATAGGAAATCAATAATTGAATGTTGCAATCTCAGATTAAAACAAAAGAAAAGGTTGATGTTGCAGCTTTTTATTTTACAAAGTATAAAGAAATAGTGATTACAATTACAGATGTAAATGAAGGAGAAAATTTTCTTTGACCACATGAAAAGGTCCATTTTTGTTAGCAAAGATAAATAAATAAGTATGCATTAATATATTTTACATAATTTAGTAGTGCTTTCAGAAATCATCATTGGAGGTCAATATTACAATTAGCTAAGAGCATAAAACTAGAATGCTAAACTTCAAACCTTGGCTTTACCACTTACTGACTGGGTACCTTTAGGCAAATCAATAAACTTCTCTGGTTCTCAATCTCCTCGTCTGTAAGATGGGTATGATTATAATACTACTAAATTTCTCATAAGTTGGTTACAAGGATCAAACGGTAAATAAATATTAAGATTTAAAACAGGTACTTCTTTGGAGAAATGTCTATTTAGCTCTTTGGCCCATTTTTTGATTGGGTCATTTATTTTTCTGGAATTGAGCTGCATAAGTTGCTTGTATACTTTTGAAATTAGTTGTTTGTCAGTTGCTTCACTTGCTATTATTTTCTCCCATTCAGAAGGCTGTCTTTTCACCTTNAATGTATAGCAAAATGAATACAGTATTGTAAAGCAAAACAAACTAAAAAATAAAAATTTAAATTTAAAATAAATAAATAAATAAATAAAACCAGAAATCTTCATTTAAAAATAAATAAAAATAAAACAGGTACTGAACAAATATAAACTATTAGTAGTAATTTCATATTCATGAAAATTATCAATTCACTCTATATGTTTAAGAAATGTCAGTTAAAAGCATACTTCTATATTTTTCTATTAAAATAGAAATGGTCATATAAACAACATGATTCTATCAGACAGAATTGCTGAAGTTGTCCTAGAGGGCCTTTAAACTATATGAATTTAATTTTTTTTTTCTTTTTGCTAGTCCAGCTGGATGATTTCCACTACTCTGTGCTCTGGATCTCTGATCTGTTCTGTATCATCTAATCCAAGGCTCTCCAACCCCCGGGCCATGGACCGGTACCCACCCATGGCCAATTAGGAATCAGGCTGCACAGGAGAGGAGCAAGCTCATCTGTATTTAAAGCCACTCCCCATCACTCACATTACCAAGCTCTGCCTCCTGTCAGAACACCGTCAGCATCATGGGATTTTCCAGGCAAGAATAGCGGAGTGGGTTTCCATGCCCTCCTCCAGGGCATCTTCCCAACCCAGGGATCGAACCCAGGTCTCCCGCATCGCAGGCGAATTCTTTATGGTCTGAGCCACCAGAGAAGCCCATTACATTCTCACAGGAGGGCAAAGCCTAGTGTGAACTGCCCCTGTGAAGGGTCTAGGCTGTGTGTTCCTTGTGAGAATCTAATAATGTCTGATGATCTGGTTCGGTATGCTGGTGAGCTGCACAATTATTTCATTGTATTTCATATATAAAATAATAGAAATAGTGATAATAATAGAAATAAAGTGCACAATAAATTTAATGTGCTTGAATCAACCTGAAATCATCCCTCCCTGCCCTCCCCCACCATCCCCTGTTCTGCAGAAAAATTGTCTTCCCCAAAACCGGTCCCTGATGCCAAAAAGGATGGAGACGGCTGCTCTAATCTGCTGTTGGTTCTCTCCGGCATATTTTTCATTTAAGTTATTGTATTCTTTAGCTCNACCTGAAATCATCCCTCCCTGCCCTCCCCCACCATCCCCTGTTCTGCAGAAAAATTGTCTTCCCCAAAACCGGTCCCTGATGCCAAAAAGGATGGAGACGGCTGCTCTAATCTGCTGTTGGTTCTCTCCGGCATATTTTTCATTTAAGTTATTGTATTCTTTAGCTCTGCTGCTGCTAAGTCGCTTCAGTCGTGTCGGACTCTGTGTGACCCCATAGACGGCAGCCCACCAGGCTCCGCCATCCCTGGGATCCTCCAGGCAAGAACACTGGAGCGGGTTTCCATTTCCTCCTCCAATGCATGAAAGTGAAAAGTGAAAGTGAAGTCGCTCAGTTGTGTCCGACTCTTCACAACCCCATGGACTGCTGCCCAGCAGGCTCCTCCGTCCATGGGATTTTCCAGGCAAGAGTACTGGAGTGGGGTGCCGTTGCCTTCTCTGATTCTTTAGTTCTGGTTGATTCTTTTTATAATTTCTAACTCTTTATTAAAGTTCTCATTGTGTCGTTCCATTTGTCTCCCGAGTTTGTTTGCATCTTTCTGATCACTGCCTTGAACTCATTATCGCATAGATCTCTTATCTCCATCTCACTTAGCTCTTTTTCCGAGGCATTGTCTTGCTTTTTTAAAATTTAAAATGCATTTTATCTTTCTTCTCGTTTTGCCTAGTCCTTCACTTATATCTGCGTGTTAGGTGTGTATGAGGCCCTGTCTCCATGTTTTGGGAAGTGGTCTTGTGTAGGAGCTCAGCAGCAGACTCCCCTCTGGCCACCAGAGACAGAAGTTCCAGGGGTGTCTGTCTTCTGTATGGGCTGTGTGCTCCCTTCCATTTTGGTGAGGCTGACTGCTGTGGGTACACTGAACCAACTGATTGCAAGGTTTTGCCCTGTATGGTGGCTGTGGGCATGCTGGTTGGCAGCATAGGTCCTCCCGCAGTGCTGGCTGCAAGGCCTAGTGGCATGTGACTGCTGCAGGTATGCTTGTGAGTGGGGCAGGCCCCCAGGGCTAACAGGCCATGGGGAGGATTCCAAAACGGTGCCCACCAGGGCCATTGTCAGCAGGGTAGAATAAGATCACAAAAATGGCTGCCACCAGCATCTCAATCCCCAGGGGAAGTCCCAGCTCCCTCGTCCCTCTCCAAGAGGCTCTCCAAGTCCCCAAGTGGGTCTGACTCAGGGACATTTCAAACTATTGCCTCTCAACTCAGTGTGGGTTCAGGTGAGAACCTCCTCCTTTCTCCAGGAGGATCTCAGCAATTGAGATATCCTTCCTGCTTATGGTCACCTACCTGGGAGTGCGGGTCCTGACTAAGACCACATCTCCATCCTTCCTACCCATCTGGTTGTGGTTCTTTTTTATATCTTTAGCTGTGGAAAATCTTTTATGCTACACTTCAGGGCATTCTCAGAAAGGGTTAATTTGTAAGTAGTTGTAATTTTTTTGGTAATTGAAGTTTGTGCTTTTGGAAAGGGGTGATTTCAGAATCTTCCTACCCCACCATGTTGATCCCTTGCCTTCCTGATATACATTTTGAAAATAATAAATATACTGATTATATTCACAAAGTATAAACTGCTCAACCAGCTAAAAAGCTTCTTTTTAAATACATTCATTACATTTAATATATTCAAACCACTTATCCTGACATAGCTGGCATTTTATCAGATATAATGTTTATACTTCCAACTAGTATATGGTGTATTGGGTTTTCATTTAGTTCATATTATTTTTAGGCAATTATTTCTCTTTGACTGAAGTAAACAGGCAATTCATTGTGCTTGTGGTTTTAATCACACTGATTCTGCTCCCCAAATCACAAATGTTGAGATACCACACAATATGTCCATACAACATTTGTAACTCCCCATTTGGAAGTCAAAAATTTTTTTATAATCATCCTAGGTGGCTCAGTGGTAAAGAATCTGCCCTCCAGTGCAGGAGGCACTGATCGCTAGGTCAGGAATATCCCCTAGAGAAGGAAATGGTAACCCACTCCAGTGTGACGGAAAATCCAATGGACAGAGGAGCCTAGAGTCTATGGTCACAGAAGTGTCAGAAACTGAGTGACTGAGCACGCAGTGTTTATATCACACACCAGTCAGATTCAGAGAATCCCTTGAGCTCTAGGTAAATAAGCCAAAAACAGAATCGGAAAAAACTCAGGACATGTTGGGCAAATCTTTCTTTTCGTAGGTAAAGAAACCAATGCCCACAAAACACCCTGAGATCATGGAGAAGCTCAAGGTCACTGTCTTTACCACACAGAAGATTCAGATTTTTACTTACTACATCCCACTGCTCAGCCCTGTCCTCCAATTATAACCAAACTACTAGAAACAACAAGTGGATTTGATACTAAAGGTATGATTATGGCCTTTTACAAAGTTGTATTGAGATCTGCAGAAAGCTGTCTTTGATTCCACTAAGGATATAGCACTATTAGCAGACAACAACAACAACAAAATGGTAATACCCAGCATCTCATCTGAAGTTTGCGATGGAATCATTATGTTATCCTGATTAAAGAAATTGCTCTCCTTTGGTCAATCTGCCCCAGCTATTATCTGAGAACATCTAATCAAAAAGTGCTGGATGGCATGTTCTAACAAGAAAAGAGGCAATTGTAAGTTATTAGAAAATGTTGGTTGACCCTTTATTTACAGTAGGGAGAAAACTACAATAAGATACTCTTGAATCCTGACATATTTCTAGGAAGATTCACAATTTTAATCTTTTAGTCAATTAGAATATTTGTATAATCTATCTTCATTTTACTTTATACACAGTGACAATTAGAGAACAACCTTTTCATCAGAGTAAAGAAAAGAGTTATGCAGCCACCTAATGAATCACATGTGTACAGGTACCAAACCCTGGAATTCTCCAGGAAATTTCACTCCTTTTTCAATTGCTATTTTCAACTGAATTTTCTGATTAATTGCCTTAATCTCCAAATATCTTTGTTGATAGAAATTCAACCACAGAAAGGCCAGTAATCAAAGAATTATTAAAGTGGGAAGAATTTCCATATCATCTTGACTTCAATTTTTTAAAAAGTAGGTTTCTTTTTTGTTGTTTATTTCTTAGGATCTATTTGTATCACTCTATTGGAAATAACATGCACAGTTAAATCCAAATTTGGTAGAATGTGAATGTTCAAATAATCTCAATATGAACATTTAACTCTTTTATTACTTTCCCCTTTTTCTGCCATCCTAGATAGATGGTATACCATCCCTTCCTTCATGAAATATTTTAAAAGAGTATGCTTTCTGGTCCAAGGGCATTAAATAATATCTTTTTTGGTAATGATTTGTATTCTAGTTTTAATGGTAATATCAAATGTTGCAATTGAGGGTATGGAGTGGAGATTCCTCTAAGCATGACATTAGAGAGGTCTGAGAAACCCAAGCAATAAGGAAACCCACCCTTTATTCCTAGAAGAATTCCTGAGAGGAAGACCAGGAGAACAGAGAGCAAAGGTGGTAGGTCCATCTCAGAAGTTTGGTCAGAGGCACATCAGATAATCTGAGCAGACTGATGGATTGGCCAATGTTCTATGGCACAGAAGCAGCAACAAACTGATAGACTTGAAGTAGTCATTGCCAGTGGTACTATGATTGTTGAATGATGAATGACATGTAATTCTCTTCTCAGTTCCAAATAATGGCACAATTCTTGTGAGATCTGGCAAGGTTTTGTTTTACTATTCACTACATGGTCAGTCTATGCCCCAGGATAGAAAATAACATGAGTGTAGCCAAGTTTAGGGGCTTCCCTGGTGACACAGATGGTAAAGAATCTGCCTGCAAGGCAGGAGACCTGGGTTCAGTCTCTACGTTGGGAAGATCCCCTGAAGGAGGGCATGACAAACCCCTTTCAGTTGGATAGAGGAGCCTGGCAGGCTATAGTCTATGAGGTCGCAAAGAGTCAGACATGACTATGAGACTAAGCACAGCACAGCCAAGCTTAAGAGGCAGGTAAGTGATACTCAGGTTAAAGACTAGAGAAGTGTTCAAGGTTGCACACAGATAATATACACACCAGATTCAAGTAGTGCCGTGTTTACTTGTAGCAAGAGATGAGAGTAGCAAGACCCAATCCTTTGCAATGCATTGGTCCCCCAAGGCCAGCAGATCCTTTCTACAGCCTGACAGATAGCGTGGCCACATGCACCTCACTTCTTATTGCAGAGCAAGGACCTCAAGCCTTCCCCTGTGTGGTTTGAAATACAGAAAGCTAGGGGAGTGGTGCCTGAGGGTCATAGACATCTGACATTAAGCAGTAGAAAGGAGCACACACTGATTATGAAACAGGGAAAGATATTCCTACACAAGGTGATGAGCCCAGCAAGGCTGTATGGGTTCCTTATTTCTTGGTAAGTGTACTGATCTCGATCCAGGACCCATTCTTATGTGGCCAAGCTGGGGTTGAAAGACTGTGTGCAGGAGACTACCTTTGTTAACAAGCTTCCAGAAGCATTTTTGTTGTTGTTCAGTCACTGAGACATATCCGACTCTCTGTGACCTCACAGACTGCAGCACACCAGGCTTCCCTGTCCTCTATCTCCTGGAGTTTGCTCAAACTCATGTACATTGAGAGAGTGATGCCATCCAACCATCTCATTCTCTGTCACTGCCTTCTCCTCCTGCCCTCAATTTTTCCCAGCATCAGGGTCTTTTTCAGTGAGTTGGCTCTTCACATCAAGTGGCCAAAGAAGCATAGCTGAGTTATAACATCATCAATTAAACCACTTTTTTCAGTGAATGAAAGTGATGTTCGCTGCTGAAATTAAAACACCCCAAATACATTCAGAGAGAGTTAATACCACTAATGAAACGGTTTCCTCCTCTATCCTCTGGCATTTGCTTTTTCTCCTTTTTCTCTATAACTACCACTTCCCCAATTAAAATTTAAGTATCCACCCTAGTTTCCTAAGCATCATCAACTTTCTGGCCAGTTTTTTGCTCAATGTGCACGGTTAACATCTACTTAATACCTACTTGCCTTTTACTTCTCTCACAAACTTCCCCTTGACATCCTTGCTACTTCTTGTCACTGCTTCTTTTAGATGCTTCTACTTATTAAATTCTCACTTCTCCTTGACATCTTAAAATCTGCTTTAGTGTATAAGTGATGATGAAAACCAATAATACAAAAAAGCGTTGTGTTTGTGCAAAGAAGCCACTGATTGTGTATGCCCACATATCCTAATAATATCTTAGTTCAGTGACTCTTTTGGACTCTTTTCCTTATTCTTTCATTCCCATCCTGTTTCTCTTAACCTACTGACTTTCAAAGTGTACACACACATACAGAGCTGTGCTCCTACACACACTCACACAAAACATGCGTACACACATGGTCAGTTTGTCCATTTTGGCTCAGTGATAATTCCCTGGTGGCTCAGCTGGTAAAGAGTCCATCTGAAATGCAAGAGACCTGGGTTCAACCCCTGGGTTGGGAAGATACCCTGGAGAAGGGAACAGCTACCCACTCCAGTATTCTGGCCTGGAGAATTCCATGGACTATATAGGATATGGGATCGCAATGAGTTGGACACAACTGAGCAACTTTCACTTTTACTTTTTCATAATGACTATTTTTACAGACACTATTATTTATAAATAATAATAGTGTCACTAAACACATGATAAAGGGAATTCCCTGGAATTCCTGTGATTAGGACTAAGCCCTTTCACTGCCAGAGCCTGGGTTTGGTTCCTGGTCAGAGAACTAAGATCCCACAAACCATGCAGCTAAACCACCATGATACAGGTTCACAGTTTTACACAATCACATAGCCAGTCTGCGTGGATTGCTTGACTGATTGAACTCATAAACAGTCAAAATGATTGTAGTTTAAAAAGAGGTTTTTGTTAATATACTGCAGTCTGGACTAATTATCTGGAGAGGTTATACATGTTGGTGGCTTTTATTGGTTAAAAATAATTAATTCCTTATAGGCTATAAGGGATTAACCATTTCTAAACTTCCTCTTAATCATTTATCATGAAGTCTTTTGCTCTACATTTCCTTCAGGAAAATAAACAAGTCCTCTTTCTCTTACAGAGCAATATTAATCACACAAGAATAGAAAATCTTCTCATTAAAGCCCTGAAGCTCATTAGGGAAGTTATTCTAACACCTCCCTGATATTGTTGGATCCCTGTAGCAAAGATCACTGACTTTCCTGCCAGTTAATTGTCTTACATGAGCTGATCTAAAGACCAAAGTCCATTTTCTACACCAAGTGGAAAGGAGAGCTGTAGATGTTTCTACCAAAGCAGCTAATTAAAAGTTTTCTCTTCCAAAACACTCTATGTCCTTTCAGTTTCAGTTCAATTGCTCAGTTGTGTCCCACTCTTTGCGACCCCACGAATTGTGCACGCCAGGCCTCCCCGTCTATCAACAACTCCCAGAGTTCACCCAAACTCATGTGTATTGTGTCAGTGGTGCCATCCAGCCATCTCATCCTCTGTCGTCCCCTCTTCCTCCTGCCCCCAATCCCTCCCAGCATCAGAGTCTTTTCCAATGAGTCAACTCTTCGCAGGAGATGGCCAAAGTATTGGAGTTTCAGCTTCAACATCAGTCCTTCCAATGAACACCCAGGACTGATCTCCTTTAGGATGGAATGGTTGGATCTGCTTGAAGTCCAAGGGACTCTCAAGAGTTTTCTCCAACACCACAGTTCAAAAGCATCAATTCTTCGGCACTCAGCTTTCTTCACAGTCCAACTCTCATTACTCTCATTACTTTGTTGGCAAAGTAATATCTCTGCTTTTGAATATGCTATCTAGATTGGTTATAACTTTTTTTCCAAGGAGTAAGCGTCTTTTAATTTCATGGCTTTCGTCTTTTTACATTAGCACATGCTAGTAAGCATGTTACAGATATGCTTCATTTTATACAACTGATGTTTCTGAAAAGTCAAGGATATTTAGAACCCACCTGAGGAGCAGTGAAGGTTTCAGGTTAAAGAAACCTATGCAAAAATAATTTTGTCAAATGAAATATTCTGAGGTAAACACCTCTCCTCTAACAGATAAAACTTTTATAAAATCATTGTGGGAACACAAATGTAATAATACACCCATAAAAGCTGAAGAAACATTGGCAAGACAAAGTCTGTAGCATAAGAAAAGAAAGAAAAAAGGCAAAGAGTCAAAAAAAAAAAAAAAAAACAGGACACACAGATTGAGTAAATTAATAATGAGGACAATGGAAGGGAAGAATCTCACCTTCAGAAAGCAAAACCACCTAAGGCTGATTGTCAAGGAATTTTGGAAATCATCTGAGGTGACAGTGAACAACTAAGGAAGCCATTTAAGAGAAAAGAAGCCTCTTATGTAGTCTAACCAAGTGGAAAGTATACATATGAAAGATTTCCTCTCCCACTTAGTTCATGCACTGGAAAAAGCATTCATGAAGTTAACTAAAGTATCAATTTTTAAGTTCTAAGTCTTTCCAACTAAAGCATGAATAGTATGACAAATGTTATGCATTTTTAAGTTCTTTGGAACCACTGGATTGAACAAATTAAACAAGTATAATTTCCCTGAAAACCCTTACTTTTGAGTTTAAGCATGTTATCATATATGGTAAAACTTCAACAGAAAGATACACTGTTTCCCCAATTCAAGTCATTGAAATTTTTGCTAAAATTATTTTCAGGAATTAAAGATAAGAGCATCAAAAATGACCAAAAGTTATAAATACATGAAATATGATACAGAAAAAAATGACACAAGGAGACAGGAAATAATTAAATATAAATATTTTATTAAATTTGATTTAGAATATTTATGTGAAACTTCCTAGGTGGCTCAGTGGTAAAGAATCTGTCTACCAATACAGGAGACCCAAGAGACATGGCTTCAATTCCTGGGTCAGGAAGATCCCCTGGAGTAGGAAATGGCAACCCACTCCAGTATTCTTGCCTGGAGAATCCCCATGGACAGAAGAACCTGGCAGGCTACAGTCCGTTGGGTCACAAAGAGTCAGACACAACTGAGCAACTAAGCACAGCACAGTTCAGGACACACAGCTAGTGTAGAATAATGGCTGTTCTTGACAAGTTTATGGAGAGGAGAGGAAAGGTGTCGTGTGCCAGTTGGAAAAAGCCATGGGCTTTATTACTGCTAAAGGTACCAAATCATTAAGAAGTATATGGACAAATGAATATATGCCTGTTTGACATCCTTCAGATTAAATTTCAATTAAAGAATATGGTCACAAGCTTCAATAAGGTTTGAGCAAGAAGAAAAAACTAGAAAGAAAAAAGGTCTAAATCTAAAGTATTTCCAAGCTATTACAGTTTTCTTAGCATATCCCAAATATAAAATACTTTAGAAGATGTTCTTCACTATCTATACGCATTGCTGTTTCACACACCTAGAAGTTTCATCACATAAGTTTTGTTATGAAGACTTCAAACTTTTCAGTTACCACCTACAGATAGGATCCTATTTTAGTGAACATACAACCAATGTGGTTTAGGATCTTAGGCCAGATTTTTTTCAGGTTTTGACTTAAACACCTGAGTGGAAATTTGAGAAGAGATGAGGAGTTGATGGGTTCCATTTTTACCACTTGGGAGATTTTCAGTAAGCAATTAAATATTCACATCTGAAGTTCAAAAATAAGATGGGCTAAAAATAAATATTTGGGGTACTGTTTCCAAATAGGAAAAGGAGTATGTCAAGGCTATATATTGTCACCCTACTTATTTAACTTATATGCAGAATACATCATGACAAACGCTGGACTGGAAGAAACACAAGCTGGAATCGAGATTGCTGGGAGAAATACCAATAACCTCAGATATGCAGATGACACCACCCTTATGGCAGAAAGTGAAGAGGAACTACAAAGCCTCTTGATGAAGGTGAAAGAGGACAGTGAAAAAGTTGGCTTAAATCTCAGCATTCAGAAAACTAAGATCATGGCATCTTGTCCCATCACTTCATGGGAAATAGATGGGGAAACAGTGGAAACAGTGTCAGACTTTATTTTTCTGGGCTCCAAAATCAGTGCAGATGGTGACTGCAGCCATGAAATTAAAAGACAATTACTCCTTGGAAGAAAAGTTATGACCAACCTAGATAGCATATTTAAAAGCAGAGATATTACTTTGCCGACTGAGGTCCGTCTAGTCAAGGCTATGGTTTTTCCTGTGATCATGTATGGATGTGAGAGTTGGACTGTAAAGAAGGTTGAGCGCCGAAGAATTGATGCTTTTGAACTTTGGTGTTGGAGAAGACTCTTGAGAGTTCCTTGGACTGTAAGGAGATCCAACCAGTCCATTCTGAAGGAGATCAGCCCTGGGATTTCTTTGGAAGGAATGATGCTGAAGCTGAAGCTCCAGTACTTTGGCCACCTCATGTGAAGAGTTGACTCATTGGAAAAGACTCTGATGCTGGGAGGGATTGGGGGCAGGAGGAGAAGGGGACGACAGAGGATGAGATGGCTGGATGCCATCACTGACTCAATGGGCATGAGTCTGAGTGAACTCTGGGAGTTGGTGATGGACAGGGAGGCCTGGCGTGCTGCAATTCATGGGGTCACAAAGAGTCGGACACGGCTGAGTGACTGAACTGAACTGAACAAATGATGGGAATTGAAGCCAAGAAAGTACTGAAGATCATTCAGATGGGCTATTCGGAGGACCAGTGTAAAGTGATATGAGAAAACGTCTAGGAAACAATAAACACCTTGAAGAAAAAAGAACTCATTATTTAATGCTAAGCCAGAAAAAAGCAAGAATTTCTTATTGAATGACTACTTTTCAAAGCCTGTTCTGTATGAAGCTGTATCATTTTATTGCCTTTAATTTTAAGTTCATTTTCACTTTGCAAATCATACAGCACACAGACCCATACACACAAACACAATTTCATAATTGTGGTTATGGTACAACAAATGTTTATGAAGTATTTTACTATGTACCAGTCTATGGGGTCGCACAAAGTTGGACACGACTGAAACGATTTAGCAGCAGCAGCAGATACTGTGCTAAGTTTTTATATAAGTTCACTCATTTAATCTTCATAACAGCCTGCTCTACCTATCTGTGGCCATGTAACAAACTAACAGAAAACTTGGTATTTTACAACAATAGCCATTTGTTATATTTCATGATTAATGAAATCAAGTCAAGGGATCAGGTAGGGGGTAAGTATCATACTTAAACTCCACATGAAGTCAGCTGAGGTCACTAGATAACATTCAGCTGGTCCAGATTTAACACAATTGGTGAAACTAAAATTTTTGGTAGTTTGAAAGACAGGTAAATTGTTAAAATATTACTGGGCACAGAGCACTCATAGTTTTAACAGAGGACACAAGCTTTATCAACATACAACCCTCAAAAAGTTTATATTTTAGTGAAGGGAATGAGGGCAATAACCTCAGCACAAAATCATTATTGTGTATTATGAATCAAGTGCTGTGGAATATCTATGGCACTTCAGAGGAAGAAAATAGTCTGATTTGCACTGATCCTCTATCTGTATGGAATGTGTCCTCTGCCATCACGACTACCTCAAAGGTCACAGCCTCCTGAAGGAGAATCTCCACTCTCTGCTCCTTGAACCTCTGTTGTTACACTGTTTACATTTATCTCAGAATACTCACTCTACCTCACTTTTTATGTAGCTATGTTTGCCCTTTTCTAATTTCCTCTCCTCTATTAACCAGATCATTTGTCTTACTCATCTTTAGCTCTTATCACATAACACAGAAAAAAAGAATCAATAATTATGAACTAATTTTGACTATGAACCTATTAAAGAATTATTGAGTGTCCACTTAAACTGTTGATTATCTACTATATACCAAGAACTAGGTATAGTTTAATAAAACATTTATATGGCATGCTAAGTTGCTTCAGTCATATCCAACTCTGTGTGACCCAATGGACTGCAGCCTGCCAGGCTCCTCTGTCCGTGGGGATTCTCCAGGCAAGAATACTGGAGTGGGTTGCCAAGCTCTCCTCCAAGGGATCCTCCCAATTCAAGGATCAAACCCACGTCTCATGTTTCCTGCATTGGCAGGTGGGTCCTTTATCACTAACACCACCTGGGAAGCCAATAAAACATGGTCCATGTACAAGAGTTGACAATATAGTTGTCAATTAGATCCAAAATAGAGTTCAAGGATTCACACTATTACAATTAAGGCACCCATGTTAATGTCTTGAATACAATTTAAAGTGAAAGATTTACCTAACACAAATTTTACAACTTCATTTTTTACAACTTACAAAGACCTAAACACTCAAATAATCTTACAACATTAGGAATCTTTTTTTTTTTTTTTGCCCAATTAAGGGAAAAGCTCTTCCCTCATCATCAAGGAGTGTTACTTGCAGTTTTTAAAAACAGATTAAAATTGATGAGTAGAAAACTCAGTAGGCCAAGGGCTGAAAATAAATGGTAACATTTGACTGATAACAGCTTCAGAATATCAATGGTAGATCAATATCCTTATTAACAAAAGTATGTTACTTAAATTCTATTTCACCTCCCCTTTGGATTTATCATCAATACATTTTATCCTTAAAGTGATATATAAATTTTCATATTCCTTTATCAAAACTTTTAGCATGATTTATGAAAAGTAAGTATGAGTTTGAGTGAACTCCGCGAGTAAGAAGTCTTACAGGTACACATGGAAAAACAATACGTGATCATCTTCGAAAGCTAAGACAATCTAGTCAGAAAGTTTTTACACTTGTCACCTAATGCTGGTGCTCTGAGTATGACATGCTGCAGGGCTCAAAGAAATGGCAATTAGTATTACTCCTCCTTCCTTTCCCTCTCCTTCAGCAGAATCCATACCAACCTCCTCATAATCCTCCTCAAGGGCAGCCATGTCCTCACGGGCCTCAGAAAATTCTCCTTCCTCCATGCCCTCACTCATATACCAGTGAACAAAGGCATGCTCTGCATACATCAGGTCAAACTTGTGGTCCAGGTGAGCCCAGGCCTCAGTGATGGCTATGGTATTGCTCCGCATGCACACAACTTGCTGTACTTTGGCCAGGTCTCCACCAGGTACCACAGTAGGAGACTGGTAATTGATTCCAACCTTGAAGCCAGTGGGGCACAAATCCACAAACTGGATGCTGAACTTGATCTTGATGGTAGCAATAGCAGCATTGACATCTGTGGGAACCACATTACCACAGTACAAGCAGCAAGCCATTTACCACGGTGAGGGTCACATTTCACCATCTGGTTGGCTGGTTCAAAGTAAGCATTGATGATCTCTGTTACAGAAAGCTGTTCATGGTAGGCTTTCTCAGCAGAGATGACGGGGCATATGTGGCCAGTGGAAAGTGGATGCAGGGATAGGGCACCAGGTTCAGGTTGGTGTGGAACTCTATCAGATCCACGTTCAGGGCTCCATCAAACCTCAGGGAAGCAGTGATGAAGGACACTAGATTTGTGTAGGTTGGGCACTCAATATCAAGGTTTCTATGACAGATGTCATAGATGGCCTCATTGTCTACCATGAAGGCACAATCAGAGTGCTTCAGGGTGGTGTGGGTGGTGAGGATGGAGTTGTAGGGCTCAACTACAGCTGTGGAAAGCTGGAGGTAGGGCTCAACTCCAGCTTGCACTCCTTGCCATAATTGACAGAGAAATGTTTCATCAGCAAGGAGCTGAACCCAGAACCAGTTCTCCCATCAAAGCTGTGGAAAGCCAGGAAGCCCTGAAGATCTGTGTGCTGGTCAGCCAGTTTCTGAATTCAGTGCAAGACGGTCAGTGATCTCCTTGCCAATGGTGTAGAGATCTTGGGCATGGTTATTGGCAGCATCTTCTTTGCCTGTGATGAGCTGCTCAGGGTGGAAGAGTTGGCGGTAGGTGCCAGTTCAAACCTCATCAATGACTGTGGGTTCCAGATCTACAAACACTGTGCTTGCCACATGCTTGCCAGTGCCTGTGTCACTGAAGAAGATGTTGAAGAAGTCATATCCTCCCCCAGTAGTCTTGTCATTGCACCTCTGGCCATTGGGCTGGATGCCATGCTCCAGGCAGTAGAGCTCCCAGCAGACATTACTGATCTGGACACCAACCTGGCCAAGGTGGATGGAGATGCAGTCATGCATGGAGGCTACAGGTCAGCAGGCACAGGCAACAGGCACAGGAGTAGACACCAGGTCCCAGTTGCCATCCCAACAAGCTAAGAGTGGAGGTAAGTAACGCACTGTCACAGTGCTTTAGTAAATGAGGGTATTTTTTCATTAAATCAGCAATAGCAATTTTCTAACTCAAAATAAAGGCCAAAAATTCAGGGACTGCTTAATGACTTTTGTACATAATAAATTCTTTTAATGGGCATGATCAATTCTAATTTATCCTCTGTTAATCAATTGGAACTCAAGGTGACCTTCCATGAAAAACAAATCCACAAATTAAACAAGTCTTTCAAACAAACAAACAAAATCTTTTCTGTTCATTTCCCTTAACAATGGACCTGCTCACAGCTACTTTAAGTTTTCTACGTGCTCATATCAAAATAAAACCCGAAAAAATCAATGAAAATTCAGCCAGAACAAAATATAAAATGATTATAAAGTTTAAAGAGTTAATTTTTACAGAGAGATTTGAATTGTAGCAATAAAAGTCTTAAAGTACACATAAATAATTTCTACTTGAGAAATGTTTAAAAATATTTTATTTATTTATTTGACTCCACTGGGTCTTAGTTGTGGCATGTGGGATGTTCTAGTTGTGGCCTGTGGGATCTAGTTCCCTGACCAGGAATTGAACCTGGACCCCCTGCATTGAGAGAACAGGCCTTAACCACTGGACCATCAGGCATGTCCCTTTACTTGAGAAATTTAGGCATATACTACTAAGCATAGATGATAATCAGTGAGAAGGGGATTCTTGGTTTTATTGGCATCTTTATATACACAAAAGATAAATTTGATTATAACAGAAAAATTATGAGAATAATTATCCAACACAAGTGGATATTATTCTCTGTTCTTTTAAACTAGAGTGTGTATTAGTAATTCTCTGGTGATTTTCCCCTGAGAAGTTGCCTACACTCAATTATTTTAAAAGAAGACACATTAGAAGACATCTATTAAACAATGTTCAAACAGAGCCCTGTTTCAAGAAGAAAGGACATTAAAATGTGCTTTAATCTACAAGAACTTATTTTTCACTGTAGAGTTAGAAGAAGCTGGCTCTTTTCCCTCTAAAAAAGGGGGAGACTAGAAACAGAGACACAAGACATAGGTAACTCACAGAACTTTAATATACTGCTTCCTATCCTCATGAGGGGCTTCACAGCTGGTGCTAGTGGTAAAGAATGCGCCTGCCAGTGCAGGAGACATATGAGACACGGGCTCAATCCCTGTTGGGAAGATCTCCTGGAGAAGGGCACAGCAACCCACTCCAGTATTCCTGCCTGGAGAATGCCATGGACAGAGGAGCCTGGAGGGCTACAGTCCAGAGGGTCACAAAGAGGCAGACACGACTGAAGCAACTTAGTGCACATACACATTCTCCTGATACCCGGTGAGTTAAAAAAAAATAGTGGAGAGGATTTTATTCAAAGAAAGATTATAATTTCTCACCATTATAAGCAGGATATAATAATGCACCCAGTCTGAAAAAATAACAAATGGTGTTATTATTTCTCCAGTTTGAGTCCACACAGGAATTGTATCAATCCTTACCCTTTTCAAGAGTTAAACATACATCATCAGGAAATCTCAATGTGACCAACAGAAATGGCAGAGGTTATAAAGTCAACATTGTAGGCTGTTGACTAAAATGTATTTTTCCTTTATTCCTAGACACAAAACTAAACACAAATTTCCAGCCTTGTGTGACTATTTTTCTCCACAGAATAAATTGTGACACATGCCTCTAGCGGATCTAAGTCTTAGGACCATGAGTATGCCTCCTCCATGCTGTCTTTCTCTTTCTCACCCCAGAGCCACAGAGACTCCATTTCTACCATGCGAAGAATGACAATCCTAAGGGGATGACTGGGAAACCAATGGAAAAAACTTGTGTCTCTGAATAACCTCATGGAGCAGAGTTGAACCTTTCAGTTTGGGCTGTTATTTAAAAGAAAAGCCAGATTCCATCTTCTTTAACATGTTGACTCATTGTTCTCTTTGCCATAGCATCCTGAGTGCATGCGTACTCAGTTGCTTCAGTCCTGTCTCTGTCTATGGGATTCCCCAGGCAAGAGCATTGCAGTGGTTGCCATACCTCCTTCAGGGGACCTTCCCGACTTGGGGATCAAACCCACATCTCCTGCATCACAAGTGGATTCTTTACTCACTGAGGCACCTGGGAAGCCTGCCATAGCATTGTAGTCTTAGACTAATAGAGACAAATATTTCCTGTTCACTGAAATTGTCCGAGAAATACATTAGCAGTACTTCGCTTCATTATTCTTGATCAGCATATGTCTGATCTAATTGAGAATAGCCAGGCATCCACATATCCAAACATAAGAAATCTTTAAAAAGAACAAATTCTGCTAATGTAACCCAAGTATAGTGATGATACCTAAATTCAACAACTGTAGATAATCAAACTTCATTATTGGACTTTATATAAAAACTTGGAACTTCCAAATTACTGAAGATCAGAATCTGGTGATCAATAAAAGAAAGACTTAGTTTTAAAAAGACTTTATAAAGTGACATTTGACATTTAAGAAAATCATTTAAATCTTTTTTCAACAAGAAGATATTTAATAACAGTTTATTTTACGGTTTGTATAAATATAGGTAAATTACCCTGCACCTAATTTATGATATTTCTATACACTTACTCAAGTCTACCTTGCTTCCTCACAAATGCTCAGATTTCTTTTAATAGAGTAAAATGTCTATTAAAGGGAAGATAAGGTTCTAGATAACCTTCTGAGAAGGAAAAACAAGTTGAATTTATATCCCATTATAAAAGACTGATTTCATATATTTTTCCAAAAATATTTTTACTGAAGGATAGGGTACATCTGAGAGTTGGACTGTGAAGAAAGCTGAGTGCCAAAAAATCGATGCTTTTGAGCTGTGGTGTTGGAGAAGACTCCTGAGAGTCCCTTGGACTGCAAGGAGATCCAGCCAGTCCATTCTGAAGGAGATCAGTTCTGGATATTCATTGGAAGGATTGATGTTGAGGCTGAAACTCCAATACTTTGGCCACCTGATGCGAAGAGCTAATTCATTGGAAAAGACCCTGATGCTGGGGAAGATTGAGGGCAAGAGGAGATGGCGACGACAGAGGATGAGATGGTTGGATGGTATCACCAACTCAATGGACGTGGGTTTAGGTGGACTCTGGGAGTTGGTGATGGACAGGGAGGCCTGGTGTGCTGCAGTTCATGGGGTCACAAAGAGTTGGACACGACTGAGAGATTGAACTGAACTGAGGGTACATAAAGAGTAGAAATGAGTGAGGTATTTCTTAGAATGAAAAGCTGTACTTAATCTACTTTTAGTCTAGAGTTGATTGATTCTACTGCAAATAAAATGATAATGAAAAGAAATCAATAGATAAACTAAATAATCAGCCAACAAAGAAATGTAGTATTGTTAACAGCAGATGTATGATTATAATTACAGTAGAAATCAGTTAATATTGAAACAGCTAATAATAATTTTTTTTTCTAGAATTCATATAAGAAAACCAGTCTTCTCCCTGAAATTCATCCCTCTTGATCACTGGTAAATGATTATTTTGTTAAATTGGCAAAAATATAGGATATTTAACATCTCTAAGACAGTTTCATTATTTGTAAAATAATAAAAGTAATACCTACATTATAAACTCACTGTAAGGTTAAAAAATTACATAAGTGAACTGTGAACACAATTCCTACTATTTGTAGAAATTCAATAATTTTTTCTCTTTTTTAAATTATTTCATTGTTTTGTAAAATGCAAAGTTTCTCGGGTACTTGTTTTGTCTGAGCCAAATACCAGAATCTAGCAAAAAATATTATACAATTACTTTGAATGTACTAACTTTGTTTTGCCAGCTTTTTATTATAATAATAATAGCTAATGAGAATTCCCTAAGCCTAGTGGTCTCGTGGTTAGGAATCAGTGCTTTCACTATAGCTTCCTGGGTTTGATCCCTGGTCAGGGGAATTAGATCCCACAAGCCACATGGAATGGCCAAAAACAAAAACCTAACATTTGAAGAAAGCTTACAATTTTATGTCATAATCTTTAAAAGGCTTTACAGATGTAGAAACTGAAATTCAGGTAGGTTAAGAAATTTCCAAAGGTCACATAGCTAGTAATTTGGAGAGCTGTTGTTTTCAAGTAGGAAATCAAACTCCAGAGCACAAGTCTTCACTCATTATCTTATACTGCCTCTCAATGTTATTTTTAATATCTGACCAAATATAAAATAGAAAATCCCATTTTAAAAATTATCTATCAGTTCTTAAAAAGATCCACTTTGACCTCTCTTTATAAACCTTATATTGTACACAACCCTCCATTCATAAAATTTTTATTTCATTATTGTCCTTAAAATGTTTATCAAATATTGCCATAGTTAACCTAAGAGTCAATTTTCTTATGACAAGAGTTATGAAGGATATTTAGAAATTATCAAACTTTAGAGCTAAAGGGCAGAGAAGGCAATGGCACCCCACTCCAGTACTCTTGCCTGGGAAATCCCATGGGCGGCGGAGCCTGGTAGGCTGCAGTCCATGGAGTTATTAAGGGTCAGACACAACTGAGTGACTTCACTTTCACTTTTCACTTTCATGCATTGGAGAAGGAAATGGCAACCCACGCCAGTGTTCTTGCCTGTAGAATCCCAGGGACAGAGGAGCCTGGTGGGCTGCATCTATGGGGTCACACAGAGTCGGACATGATTGATACGACTTAGCAGCAGCAGCAGAGCTAAAGGGAGTTTAAAATTTGACTCTAGATTGAGCATGACTCAACCATTTAGAACATATTAAAGACTTCCCTGGTGGCTCAGACAATAAGGAATCTGCCTGAAATGCAAGAGATCTGGGTTCAAACCCTGGGTTGAAAAGATCTCCTGGAGAAGGGTATGGCAACCCACTCCAGTATTCTTGCCTGGAGAATCACAGAGACAGAGGAGCCTGGCAGGCTACATTCCATGGGGTCGCGGAAAAGCAACTTAGCACACACACAAAGGATGAATGTTATTTACTCTATCTAGCCCATCATCTTACAAAATTTAACTGTTTAAATTATGATTTTTCACAATGATCTTCAAGTCTCCTAAACTCAATATTTTTTCCACTATGAAATCTTTCTTTTCTTAAAGTTTTATAAAACAGGACATTATTCTAGGAAAGCATTGTCTTAATGAACAGTGACATTCCTTATTGAAGAGAAAATTAAACAAAAGAAACAGACTAGGTTTTAATTATCAGCTGTTCTATATATTAATTTATTTTAGTGCTCTAAAGGCTATCTTTCCATTATTTTCTGGATTCCATTGTTTACTTAGAGAGGATAGTTGTCACTCTTATTTTACCTTTATTAGCTCCTGTGAGGGCAATATTTTTTTTTTTTTTTTCCCTAGATGTTTTCTTTCAAAAAGAAAAGTTTTCTTTTTGTCTTTGGTTTTCAGAAGTTTTATCATGATTTGCCGAGATGTGTGTGCTCCATAATAAGAGAAGCCACTGCAGTGAGAAGCCTCGTTACAACTCACTGCAACTAGAGAAAGCCTGTGCAAAAGCAATGAAGACCCAGTGCAGCCAAAAATTTTTTAAAATAAAATAAACCAAAAAGAAGCCTTTTATAAATATAGAATTAATACATAACTGAGAAAAAAAAAGTAAGAGAGATATTACCAGCCAATAAGACATATCAAAAGATTACTACAAGCTGGAAAGTGCCAGAAAGACAATTATCTAAATGAAATTAAAAATAAATTAGAAAATAAGGTTGAGCCCTTCTTCTAGAGTCTAAAGCAGAAATGTAAAGAGTCAGAAAGTACTAGGGAAAAGATGAGTTATAAGGAACCATCATAGAAATCCAACACCTGAATAACAGAAATTCAAAAAGAATGAATGAAGAAAATGGAGAAGAAAGAGAAATAATAGACCAATTCTTTACAGCTGAAATATTTGAGTGTTTAAAGTACAAAGTAGAAGATGGCAAAGGAATAGGACGGGGAGACCACTTTCTCCCCCACAAATTCATCAAAAGAACATTTAAACACTGAGAAAATTCCACCAAACTATTTCTGAATGCCAGCAGAGTACATCAGGGACCCAGAAAAGCAGCCCATTGTCTTCAAAAGGAGGTAGGAAAAAATATAAAAGATAAAAGAGAGACAATGAGGTAGGGACGGAGCTCCGTCCCGGGAAGGGAGTCTTAAAAAAGAAGTTTCCAAACACCAGGAAACACTCTCACTGCCAAGTCTGAGGCGAGCCTTGGAACCACAGAGGGTAACATAACTGGGAGGAAAAATAAATAAATAATTAAACGCCATAGATTACGTGCCCAACGGTAACTCCCCCAGCGGAAAAGCAACACAGGCACCTGCATCCACCACTAGCAAGCAGGGGCTGGTCAGGGAGGGAGGCATGGGCTGCATTGCTTAGAGTAAGACCAGGCCTGAATGCCCCGAGGGCAATCTGAGCGACTAACTTGGGCTAGCAAACCAGACTGTGGGATAACTACCACACGAAAAGCCCTAACCTAAGACACCATCAGGCCTGCTCACAGAACAAAGGACTGAGCAGAGCTAGCTGGCTGCAGGCTGGCCCCTCCCCCTCCGGAGACAGGCAGGTGAGGGCAGCCAGAGCCAGAAGGGGGCAATAGTGGCCCCAGAGAGGCATTATCTACCAAACTGCAAGCAGGCTTCGTTGCTAACCAAGATTTCTTGGGATTCTGGACAGTCAACATCTGCCTGAGAAGGTGCGCCAGTTGTACACCCAGAAAACCAAGTGGCAGGGACAGGGGAAGTGGTAAGTCACAGCGACTGTGTTCACCAAACACCTGGTCACCTGAGCTGCTCGGATCTGGGAAGGGCACAAAACGCAGGCCTAACCAACTTGTGCCTCTGAGGACTACCCAAATACCTGAAGCTGAGCGGCTTGGACCTAGGAAATGCATACAACCCAGGGCTGGCCTCAGACAGTTCCCAGCAAAGCAATCTAGAGCCTACGCAGTGTAGACAGGGAAAGCACACTCACTGTGAGCGGGGGCAAACCCAGGGTGGCCCAGACACTCTGAGCACATGCCACTGTTATTTGTTTGCAGTACCCCTCCCTCCCCACAGCACAACTGAACAAGTGAGCCTAAAAAACTGTCCACCACCACCCCCTTATGCCAGGGCTGAAATCAGACACTGAAGAGACCAGCAAACAAAAAAAGCTAAAACAGAGGGACTCTCCTTGGAAGTGACAGGTGCAATAGACTAAAACCCTATAGATAGTACCAACTACATAGGAAGGGGACCTATAGATCTTGAGAAATATAAGCCGGATCAAGGAACTATCCAAAAATGAACTGACCCCACACTGCTCATAACAACACCAAAGTCCTAGATATATTTTTACTATCATTCTTTAATTTTTTATTTTTTTATTTTTAAGTCTTCTATTACTCCTTTAATTTTCATTTTTATAATCTACAATTACTTTGCAAAAAAAAAGAGACAGACCTATTTTTTAAAGCAAATTTCACATATATATATATTTTATAATTTTGTGCCTTTTTTTCCTTTTTCTTTAATATTCTATTTTTGAAAATCCAACNAGTCTTCTATTACTCCTTTAATTTTCATTTTTATAATCTACAATTACTTTGCAAAAAAAAAGAGACAGACCTATTTTTTAAAGCAAATTTCACATATATATATATTTTATAATTTTGTGCCTTTTTTTCCTTTTTCTTTAATATTCTATTTTTGAAAATCCAACCTCTACTCTAGATTTTTAATCTTTGCTTTTTGATATTTAGTATCAATTTTGTACCTTTAAGAATCCAATCTTCAGTACCCATTTTTACTTGGGAGCGAGATTACTGGCTTGACAGCTCTCTCCCCCTTTGGACTCTCCTTTTTCTCCACCAGGTCGCCTCTATCTCCTCCCTCCCCCTTCTCTTCTCTACCCAATTCTGTTAATCTCTTTGTGCGTTCCAGACAGTGGAGAACACTTAGGGACCTGATTACTGGCTGGATCTGTCTCTCTCCTTTTGATCCCCACCCCCTTTATCCTCCTGGCCACCTCTGTCTCCTTCCTCCCTCTTCTCTTCTCTGTATAACTCCGTGAACATCTCTGAGTGGTCCAGAATGTGGAGCGCACATAAGGAAGTGATTACTGGCTAGCTTGCTCTCTCCTCTTTTGATTCCACCTCTTCTCATCCTGGTCACCTCTATCTCCATCCTCCTTCTTCTCTTCTCTATGAAATTCTGTGAACCTCTCTGGGTGTATCACACTGTGGAGAAACTTTTCATCTTTAACCTAGATGTTTTATCAACAGTGCTGTATAGATGGAGAAATCTTGAGGCTACTGTAAAAATAAGACTGAAAATCAGAAACAGGAGGCTTAAGTCCAAATCCTGAGAACACCAAAGAACTCCTGACCCCAGGGAACATTAATAGACAGGAGCTCATCAAATGCTTCCATACATACACTAAAACCAAGCACCACCCAAGAGTCAACAAGTTCCAGAGCAAGACATACCATGCAAATTCTCCAGCAACACAGGAACATAGCCCTGAGCTTCAATACACAGGCTGGCCAAAGTCACTCCAAACACACTGACATCTCATAACTCATTATTGGACACTTCATTGCACTCCAGAGAGAAGAAGTCCAGCCCCACCCACCAGAACACCCACAAGCTTCCCTAACCAGGAAACCTTCACAAAACATCTGTACAACCCCACCCACAGTGAGGAAACTTCACAATGAGAACTACACAAACTGCCAGAATACAGAAAGGCCACCCCAAACACAGCATTATAAACAAGATGAAGAGACAGAGGAATACCCAGCAGGTAAAGGAACAGGATAAATGCCCACCAAACCAAACAAAGAGGAAGAGATAGGGAATCTACCTGATAAAGAATTCAGAACAATGATAGTGAAAATGATCCAAAATCTTGAAAACAAAATGGAATCACAGATAANATGGCAAAACCAATACAATATTGTAAAGTAATTAGCTTCCAATTAAAATAAATAAATTTATATTTAAAATTTTTTAAACTACAAAGTAACAGTAAAATGATTGTAATTAAGACCCACACTTAGAGACAATTCTAAAAGTTTTCAAGATTAAAAACAGCTTATCTAAAATAGAATTGCCACCATTGCATGTCAAGAAAATTGATAAGTGCCTTTCGGTTTACAGCAAAATTTCTTGACTCTAAAATGATATAGTCCAATATCTAGTCTCTCTTTCTTTCACATACACACACACTCTGACATGCAAACACACACAGTGAGAAAAAAATACAGATATTTGCTAATATGTATTTACCATATATCTTTATGCAAACAGTTACTTTATGATGCTGACTACAAAAATAAGGGACAAAATTTAAGAAGAGAAAGAGGAGAGATGGGCTTTAGAATGTGTGGATCCCACTCAGGAAAGTAACAAAGGAAATTTCTGGAAAGAAGCCATTCAGCAGCCCTAGAAAGCAACTGGTTCAGATCAGAGTAGATAAATTGACGGTGCTAGGAGGAAGGCATATGGGAAAAGATCTCACCTTGAGGAGATATAAGGAATATATATGAAAATGTAAGATGCATATAATTTTTTTTTACAAACAAAAGAGAAAAGTTAATTGATAACCCAAAGGGGAAAAAACAAAGTTGTACTATAATAAGTATCACCTCACACCAGTTATAATACCCATCTTAAAAAGTCTACAAATAGAGACTTGCCTGGCAGTTCAGTGGTTAAGACACTGTGCTTCAGTACAGGTTTGATCCCTGGTTAGGGAATTAAAATCTTGCATGAGGCGCAGCCAAGAAAAAATGTCTACAAGTATTAAATGCTGGAGAGGATGTGGAGAAAAGTGAACCTTCCTACATGGTTGGTAGGAATATAAAATTGGTGCAGCCAAAATGGACAACAGTATGGAGGTTCCTCATGTTAGTTACTTAGTCATGTCCAGTTCTGTGCATATGCAACCCCATGGACTATAGCCCACTTGGCTGCTCTGTCCATGGAATTTTCTAGTCAAGAATACTGGAGTGGTTGCCGTTTCCTTCTCCAAGATACACACCACTATAAATAAAATACATAAACAACAAGGATTTACTATATAGCATAGGAAACTGTACCAAATATCTTTCAATAACCTATAATGAAAAAGAATCTGAGAAAGAATATGTATGTATTAGGTAGGTTTAGTCGCTAAATCGTGTCCAACTCTTGGGCTGCAGCCTGCCAGGCTCCTCCACGGGATTTTCCAGGCAAGAATACTAGAGTGGGTTGCCATTTCCTTCTCCAGAAGGACATGTATGTATTACATATGTATAAATGTATTACAAATGTATGTATTACATACATACAAATAAATGTTTATATGACAGAATCATTTTGCTATATACCTGAAACTAACAAAATATTGCAAACTATCAACTATAGTTTAACAAAAAATAAAGCAAAGTTATGTAAAAAGCCATAATTCAAATATGGAGAAAGTAAATCTTTGGCATGATCTTAGCCAATTGATAAGGAGAAAAGAAAAACCATTCCGTCAAGCACAGTACATGACCCAACACAGTTAAAAAGTGAACATTTTCAGGGTCAATTTATGAATAAAGAATGAAAAGATTATGTTGATTGCTGTTTCATATCAAATTAGAAATATAACAATCTCTTTTTTAACTATTTAAGAAGCTTTTTTCAAAGAAATTTCTCAGTATTTTTAAATGCTGATTTTTTAAAATTTTATTTTATATTGTAATATATTGGAGTTGATTTATAACATGCTAGTTTTAGTGAGTGAAAGTCACTCAGTACTGTCCGACTCTTTGCAACCCCAAGGAATTCTCCAGGCCAGAATACTAGACTGGGTAGCCTTTTCCTTCTCCAGGGCATCTTACTAATCCAGAGATCAAACCCAGGTCTCCCGCATTGCAGGTGGATTCTTTACCAGCTGAGCCATCAATTTTAGGTGTACAGAAAAGTGGTTCAGTTACACATATGAATATATCTATTCTTTTTCAATCTTAAAAAATAAAAATACAAGGCAGTTGATAAAAGGTGGAGACTGATGAAAGTAAAAAAGTGAACAAAATAATACAGGCAATAATATCACCTCTTAGTAGTGTATCAGTGTATTATTTATTATCAAAAAAATAACCTTCAGAAGTAATAGAAAGATAAATAACCCTAAAATACACAGAGAATGTATAATCATATGATTTAATATTCTGGAGAACCACCAAAGGAAATGCAATCAAAAATATTCAAAAGAGCTTGCCTTTAGGAAACCAAAAAACTATTGAATAAAAACAGTTCTTTTACTTTAATCATAAACTCTTCTAAATTGTGTAATTGTTATTATATGTTCATGTATTCAATTTATAATTTTTAAAAAACTTTTTGAAGGAGTTTGGGTGTCATATCCTTCCTAAACCTGAAGATTTAAGTGACTTTCCTTTGTACTTGCATAGTATTCAATGCATACCTCCAATGTGGCACTAATTTTACTGTACACATATGACTGTGTTCATCTCCTCAACCAGACCGTTCTTTTGGAGTAGAAATTAGATTTTATTCATCACTCTACCCTCATCTCCTGGTACATTATCTGGTGCAGAATAAGTAATAATTATATATTCACTTAATAAATAATCAATCATATTGGGTAATCTAGATTAAAATCAGTATTTTGATCCATTTGTGAGCATGAATATAAACATTCATGAGATTTTTAATTCTTTCATTCCCTTGTCATACATTTTAACTCTACTGGGCTAGTGATCACATAAAGCTACATGTCTCCAAACCACCAATGTTTAGCAGACACTGCCAGGGAATTTTAAGCATAATATAATATTCAAAATTCATCACACCTAGAATTTAAATGTAAATCAAATGGTGGTTCTCAGTCAAAAAAGAAGTAGGCTTACAGATATAGGGAACAAACTTAGGGTTATCAGT
Organism: Neotragus moschatus; assembly: GCA_006410615.1. Classification (NCBI taxonomy): domain Eukaryota; kingdom Metazoa; phylum Chordata; class Mammalia; order Artiodactyla; family Bovidae; genus Neotragus; species Neotragus moschatus. The sequence goes on from SJYA01002717.1 coordinate 357,138, forward strand.
GGGGAAAAGAAGGGGGAGAGGCAATATGGGGAGGAGATTAAGGGATACAAACTATTATGTATGAAATAAACTACAAGGATATGCTGTACGACATAGGGAATATAGACAATATTTTATAATAACTATGCATTGAATATAATCATTAAAAATTGTGACTGACTATATTGTACTCCTGTAACACATAGATTTGAACAACTATACTTCAAAAAATTTTAATTTTAAAATAATTCAAATCAAAAAAATATTTTAAAGTTGGTTTTAAGTCTATCCAGTTTTAAATCAACACACCAAGCTCAAAAATGTTAAAACCCCTCACTAACTCACAGCATGACACTATCAGTCTTAATTTGGTATTATTTCACAGAAATGTTGCAATTACAATTTAGTCCACATTGATCAGCAAAAGTTAAAGGGCAAAATTAATTAATGGAAGTAGTAAAGGGCAAAAAATTAATATGATGACACATCTAAAATGCTTAGAGTGTAGAGAGGCACTGTTATTTTGAGATTATCCAAATTGATTTTGCAAAAGAACAGAAGGGAAAATCTGTGAATAAAGCTGAATTTCAAGATGCTTAATTGTATGTCAGTATTTAAAAAAAAATAATTACTAAATATGACAACCACCTTATAGATTTGAAGCTTCTGACTAATAGACCTAACAATGACTAATGACATTACAAATAATCTGTGAAGAAAATGTACAGCAGCTGCATTGAAACTGTGCCTTCCCAGTTGGTGTGTGAATTTATACTAAAACTTCAAATTTTAAGAATGACTCAATTTTATTAAAATGCATGAATAGTTTTAGATACCATATAAAGTATATAAATTTTTTAAGTTGCAAAGATTTTCTGGTGATACTTATTTTGAATATATAAGGAGCAGTGTCATAGTCAAACAATGAGTTCAACATGTTTATAGAATATATGAGGACTTTAGATCAAGCAACAGTGAGTAGTTGGTGACAATAAATATTCTTATCTTTTGGAATATTGGGGCGACTTTCAGAGTCCTAACATAAACCAAATCCAAAAGTAAAATCAGAATATTAACTTTTCTGTTTATAAAACCCCATCATTACATCTCACTTGCTCACTTGCTACAAATAAATTTCAGAGCTAGACTTGGCAAGTGTTTCAAAATATATTTTAGGTCAAAGGAAAGTAAGAGAGATTAGAAGGAGAGCCTCCTTATCACAGAGTTATTAAGTATCTATTCTAATAATAGAATGTTAATTTTTCAGTCCTTTGTGACTCTGCGATTCCATGGACTGTAGACCACCAGGCTTCTGTCCTTGGGGTTCTCCAGGCAAAAATACTAGAGTGGGTTGCCATTTCCCCCTCCAGGGGATTCCTGGCCCAGGAATCGAACCCAGGTCTCCTGCATTGTGAGCAGACTGTTGACTGTCTGAGCCACTAGAAAGACCAATAATGAATAGAGTCTAGGATTTAAGTCTTGTGATGTTCAATAGTCTTTCTTCTAAATGATGGTTTCCAGTCCTTTTCAACTACTAAAACACATATATCCTATCAGGTCTCAATTAGCAGTCATTTGTAAAATAGTAAAACCTGTAATGAGTTATTTCCAAACTAAGTAATTTTTTAAATTAATTAATTAATTATTGGCTGTTCTGGGTCTTAGTTGCAGCGCATGGGCTCTCTAGCTGCAGTGAACGGACTTAGTTGACTCCACGGCATATGGGATCTTTGTTCCCCAACTAGAGACTGAACTCATGTCTCTTGCATTGGAAGGCAGACCATCAACCACTGGACCACCAGTGAAGTCCCTAAACTAAGTAATTTTTAAAGCCTCTCCCATTCCCATATACCAAGAAATGGCTCACCATAAGTAGCATAAAGCCTCTTGATGAAAGTGAAAAAGTTGGCTTAAAGCTCAACATTCAGAAAACGAAAATCATGGCATCCAGTCCCATCACTTCATGGGAAATAGATGGGGAAACAGTGTCAGACTTTATTTTGGGGGGCTCCAAAATCACTGCAGATGGTGACTGCAGCCATGAAATTAAAAGACGCTTACTCCTTGGAAGGAAAGTTATGACCAACCTAGATAGCATATTCAAAAGCAGAGACATTACTTTGCCAACAAAGGTCCGTCTAGTCAAGGCAATGGTTTTTCCGGTAGTTGTGTATGGATGTGAGAGATGGACTGTGAAGAAAGCTGAGCGCCAAAGAATTGATGCTTTTGAACTGTGGTGTTGGAGCAGACTCTTGTGAGTCCCTTGGACTGCAAGGAGATCCAACCAGTCCATTCTAAAGGAGATCAGTCCTGGGATTTCTTTGGAAGGAATGATGCTAAAGCTGAAGCTCCAGTACTTTGGCCACCTCATGCAAAGAGTTGACTCATTGGAAAAAAACTCTGATGCTGGGAGGGATTGGGGGCAGGAGGAGAAGGGGACAACAGAGGATAAGATGGCTGGATGGCTTCATCGACTCGATGGACATGAGTTTGAGTGAACTCCGGGAGTTGGTGAGGGACAGGGAGGCCTATGCTGCAGTTCAAGGGGTCACAAAGAGTTGGACACGACTGAGCAACTGAACTGAACTGAACTGAAGTAGCATAAGTGGAAGAAATAACAGACACCCACATGAAACCTAGAACAACATTCTATACTTTCTAGTTAGTAGTGATAGTAAATTCTAACAGGTTCTGAAAGAAGTTTAAGAAACACCTTTTTATGAGCTACATTTATAAAGCTGCCTACAATATCCTTATGCTTAAAATGATCCTTCTGATTATTGGAGAAAACATAAATATAACCCTGTCAGACTTAACAAACAAGTTGTCAGCTATCTAGCATCTCTGATCCAAGATGTTCAAGTACCTTAACATCTATATAACACACACCACCAAGCAGATATCGGACTGTGCTTTTTCATCATTGTTGGCTCTAATATTAATACCTATTGAGGCATTTCAAAATTGTAAACACATAATTCATGCATGGATAGTGAGCATAAAAACAAATGCTCTTCTGCATCTGGGGGATGAATTAATAGAAAAAATAGGAACGATTGGAGAAAAAGTGTGTTCTTGCTTCTTAGGGTGAAGTTCTTGCATAAGATCTTCATGAAGCCTGTGGATCTAGTTTCTAGAACAAGGATCAAACCCGGGCCACCAGCAACAGCAGCACGGAGTCCTAGCCGCTGGACCACCAGTGAAGTCCTGGCATGTACGTGTCTTTTTTTTTTTTTTTTTAATTTTTATTTTTTAGTTTGTTTTGCTTTACAATACTGTGCTCATTTTGCCATACATTGACATAAATCAGCCATAAGTGTACCTGAGTTCCCAATCCGGACCCCCCCTCCCCCTCCCTCCCCACACCATCCCTCCCGATCATACCCGCCCATCAGTCCCAAGCCTTCTGCATCGAACCTAGACC
>SJYA01002717.1:363034-381481 GCA_006410615.1 Neotragus moschatus
TCCCCCTCCCTCCCCACACCATCCCTCCCGATCATACCCGCCCATCAGTCCCAAGCCTTCTGCGTCGAACCTAGACCGGCAATCCGTTTCCCTTATGATATCATACATGTTACAATGCCATATTCCCAAATCCTTCCACCCTCTCCCTCTCCCACAGAGTCCAAAAGGCTGTTCTACACATCTGTGTCTCTCTTGCTGTCTCGCGATGTACGTGACTTTTAAAAATTTATACTCTGGGACCCAAAAAATTCTTCCCCTAAGAAAAACATTTTAAGAGAACTATCTCTATGTCCAAAGATGTACATCTAAAGTCACTTGATGAAAAATTAGAACCAACCTAATTGTGAAGCAATGGTTAATAGACAATTGTTATATTTTCATTGTTAATGCATAAAATAACAAAAATAAGTTAAAAGTTAATAGTAGTTTTCAGAAATAAAAATACTGGTGAGGAAATAATTATTCATGGTAAAACACTGATGAAAAAATGGAGAACACAAAACATATTCACAGAATGACTTAAATTATTTAAAGTGTACTATATAGTATATGTATATTTCTGCAAAGGAAAAGGCCTGTTTCTTCTAAATTATGCAAAATATTAACTGAAGTTATCTTTAGGTTTTGTCTTAGTGGGTGATTTATATTTTTTTCTTAATATACTGGAAAATTTTCTGAGCAAGTCTGTGTTAAGCTAGTGAAGAAGTCAAAGTGTTAGTGGCTCAGTTGTGTTTGACTCTTTGTGACCCCGTGGACTGTTGCCTGCCAGGCTCCTCTGTCCATGGGATTCTCCAGGTGAGAATACTGTAATGGTTTGCCAAGCCTTCCTGCAGGGGATCTTCTCAGGGGGATTGCCAGCAATCCAGTGGTTAGGACTTGGTGCTTTCATTGCCCAGGGACCCGGGTTCAGTTCCTGGTTGGGGAACTAAGATCCCATAAACTGCACAGTGCAGCTAAAAATAAAGTGTGTGTGTGTGGGGGGTGTAAAATTAAAAGTAAGCAAAAATTAAAGATATTTTATAAAATAATTTATTAAAAAATATACACATTTCTACCTCATATAAGGACATATGAGGCTTTAGATTCTTCCTGCTGCCCTGACTAACATGTTACAGTGAAATTAAGGCATGTATTTCTGATAGAAGACAATACTTTAAGACTGCACCATAAAAACAAAACTAGAAATTCCCAGTCAGAAAAATCCTCCAAAGGAAGGATAAAGATTCTTACCCAACAACCCTGAATCAGTTCTGTATATGGAGTTTTTTGCCAAAATATGGACTACTTTTTTTCTTTTAATACAAACATCTTACTTAGAAATCCTGAGATTTCTCAGAATTTCAATTAAAAATTACAGATTTTTCAGAAATTATTTTTTAAAACATCTGCAAACTCATGAAAATACATAATTGTTCTATGATAAGGCTTTTTCTGTTGTCAAGCCTTTCTGCCCTTTATGTTACTATATCATGAAGCGTGTTACTAGGAAGTCACTATGTCATAGATGTGTCCTCCCAAGAAGCCATGTTATCATTTTACCTGAATCCATCTCAATGAAGATTAAGAAATACCATGTTTCATGTGATTGTGAGATATTTATATTTTAACATCTCTGAAGCGTGGATGCTTCTCACACTTCATGGCATGTCATAAATTCACGGCACTTTTTCTTTCTTTACAGACTTTTAAATAATGGTTCACTTTACAATGTGTCCAATTCAATTAAACATTCCAACCCCTCACCGCTTCCATTTGATCGCCTCAAATCAATAATGCAAAACCTTGATTTTGTAAACTCCAAATTGCCAAAACCTCTAAAATTTAAGAACATTTCCTACGTTCAGAACTCTTCTCTCAAAAATCAACAAACCACTTAACTTGACCAACAACTGGTTCACAGTGCAAAGGATAGAGAAGATATATACAAATGTGTTGTTTCAGAGTTTGTACAAGGAACGTACCCAGGCAACAGTATAAATGTGTTACACACACAACATTTCAAGTTAGCCATCAATGATATACAAAGCAATTATTGAATTGATGGCCAAAGACACTGGATATGTGTCAGCTCTGGCTAAGACACTGAAGCTAGACAGCTGCTGCTGCTGCTAAGTCACTTCAGTCACGTCTGACTCTGTGCAACCCCAAAGATGGCAGCCCATCAGGCTCCCCTGTCCCTGGGATTCTCCAGAAACAAACACTGGAGTGGGTTGCCATTTCCTTCTCTAGTGCATGAAAGTGAAAAGTGAAAGTGAACTTACCCAGTTGTGTCTGACCCTTAGCAACCCCATGGACTGCCACCTACCAGGCTCCGCCATCCATGGGATTTTCCAGGCAAGAGTACTGGAGTGAGTTGCCATTGCCTTCTCCAGCTAGACACCTAAGCTCACTCAAAAATAAGGGAATGAAACTATCTAGCTTCTTACTTGACTGAGACAGTTTCAGTTCAGTTCAGTCACTCAGTTGTGTCTGACTCTTTGCAACCCCATGAACCACAGCACATTAGGCCTCCCTGTACATCACCAACTCCCGGAGCCCATCCAAACCCATGTCCATTGAGTCATTGATACCATCCGACCATCTCATCCTCTGTTGTCCCTTTCTCCTCCTGCCCTCAATCTTTTCCAGCATCAGGATCTTTTCAAATGAGTCAACTCTTCGCATGAGGTGGCCAGAGTACTGAAGTTTCAGCTTCTACATCAGTCCTTCCAATGAACACCCAGGACTGATCTAGGATGGACTGGTTGGATCTCCTCACAGTCCAAAGGACTCTCAAGAGTCTTCTCCAACACCACAGTTCAAAAGCATCAATTCTTCAGCGCTCAGCTTTCTTTACAGTCCAACTCTCACATCTGTGCATGACCACTGGAAAAACCATAGCCTTGATTAGATGGACTTTGTTGACAAAGTAGTGTCTCTGCTTTTTAATATGCTGTCTAGGTTGGTCATAACTTTCCTTCCAAGGAGTAAGCGTCTTTTAATTTCATGGCTGCAGTCACCATCTGCAGTGATTTTTGAGCCCAGAAAAATAGTCAGCCACTGTTTCCACCACTTCCCCATCTATTTGCCATGAAGTGATGGCACCAGATACCATGATCTAGAAGCTGCTTTTCTGACAAGTACTTTATATATCTCTGGTGGATGGCTCAGAACCTGGGTGAAGGCAACTGCATTCTTCCTGAGGAAAGACAAGCAGCTTGTTCTGACCCTTGGTCCCTGACATCACACATGGAAGACCTCTTCAACCAATATAGAATTTTTTTGAAAGTTGTACCTGTAATTAATATCAATACTCCTTTTGTTTTCCCCAAACCATCTGTGTTTAACTTGGGACAGACATTCATTTCAAATAGACCTGGTGTAATACAGAAGACCAAGTAACTATACCTGTTTACTTATGATTGGTCCTTCCACATTAGAAAGGAAAAACTTTTTCCATTTTGCCAGTGATATCTGTTAGACTGAGCTTCCCCAATGGCGCTAGTTGTAAAGAACCCATCTGCCAACGCAGCTAGATATAAGAGATGCATGTTCAATCCCTGGGTCAGGAAGATCCCCTGGAAAAGGGCATGGTAACCCACTCCAGAATTCTTGCCTGGAGAATCCCAGGGACAGAGGAGCCTGGCAGGCTACCATCCATAGTGTTACACAGAGTCAGACCCAGTGCAAGCCTTTGTTAGAGTGTATCTGTGAGTTAGATACAGTGTATCTGCAGTGTATCTAGAATGTATCTAAGCAAAAAACATAGGAAGAGAACTTAATAAAAAAAAAAAAAGGAAAAAGGAAAGACAGTAATAGATCCCATAATCAAGGCAGCAATAGCAGGGGCTTCCATGATAGCTCTTACAGGGGGTGACAAGGTGGCAAACATCAGACTTTCTAACAGAAGAGAAAATTAAAATAGAATAAAAAGATGAAACATCTTTGTAGCTGAAGGGTTCATACATTCATGTGCATCAATTGCTTTAATAGACCCATACTCAATTTATAATAAGTTTATGAATGAAGGAATAATGCATTAAATATTTGTAGCAAAAGTCCCTATCTAACTTTGGTTATGACTCTCAATCTTAATACGGATATTCTTAAAAACATGGAATCCCTGAAATGTTTTTCTGGCAGGAATTATTAGATATGGTAGTGTCATATTCCCTCAAAGGGCATTGTGCTTATTAATTCATTCAGTAGTTATCTTTCTCAGCTAGGAAACAAGCTCAGTACAAGCAGAAGGCGTTTTTATAGTTTGCATTTCCTATATCTAGCACTGTATTCTCAGCACCAAGAAGAGTGTCTGGCACATAGTGTGTGTCTAATACATAATTGTTGAAAAAATGGAAACTGTACATATCATTTAGGAATTTCATACAATTCACTATATCTTTATAGCAATAAGATAAAATTGCTTAATATTACTTAAGACTGAGTAAGGACAGCATGCTCAGAAATTTGTGGCCGAGTATCATTTGAAATGTATTTCAATACATTTCAATACATTGAAGTGTATTTCAGCTTGGTAATTAAGTAACCCCTTCCAAATACTCCAGGACAAATACTTGAAATTAGTATAAGTCAGATACTCATGCACAGCCCATCAGCAAATTCCTTCTCAGAAAGCGAGAACATGAGGTATAAGTGGAAATGAAGAGGCCTGGGTCCTATGTTTCGTGCTATAAAAACTACACACGGTGCTGGACTTCCTGTGGTTAGTAATACTCTGGTAACTTGTTTGGAGAGTTAGATGCAGTGTTAGTGGAGAAGCAGAAGGCTTGCTAGCTCTAGTGGCTGAGTGCCAGTGGAGGGCAGCAGAGAGCTACTTCAGACAAAATAACACTTAGGAGGAAGAAAACAGCTCCCAGTTGAGACCAGGGTCCTTCGCCAGATCTACAGCCTGCTACTGAAGAGGCAGCCCATTTGGAAAGCCATCCCACAGGGTAGCCAGCAAGAATGGAATTCCCAAATACATTAATGTATGAAGCCAAGAAGGAAGGGAGATGTGCAAGAAACAAGGCCAGAACATTCAGAATAATTCAAACTGGGATTCAGCACAGATCCCAAGAGCCACTGATTAAGATAGTGATCTCTCTCCAAAGAGGCTAAATCAGAGGATGTCTTACATCTGTTTCAATTCCAAAATCTAGGATCCTAACTCATTAACAAACATGTTTTGAGTATAATCTTTTTGCATTGATTGTCCTTCCTGTAGAAAATATAAATATTATATTTTTACATTATTTTTGCCATCTTTTTACAAAGATTATCCCTCAAGAAGAAAATATAAACAGTATAGATAATATAAAATTGTTAGCATTAAGAGGAGAAAATCATACATGAGTGAAGAGTAGCAAGCACAGACTCTATCATGGTGCAAGGTTTCCAATAATCCCCTAAAAGTTGAGACTTCTCAAATATATGTGGTAGGATCTCAGTGAGGCCTAAGGAACAGCAGCAGGCCAGTCAGTAACCCTGGTTCCCAGTGTGAGGACCTCCGAGGCCAGAATTCATGCTGCTGCTCTGGGGCTTCCTAGAGGTACGAGATCAGGTGAGTAATTTAGTCTCTCTTGGCCAATTTCCTCACTTCTAAAGTAAAATAATACCCATCTCTTGAATCTGAGAGGAATTCACAGAAGAAAATATGCTTTGCTAATGTTATACCAATAAAGGGTATTTTTATTACCAGTCTGAGCTGTATGAAGAGCAGGAGGACATCTAGAGAGATAAGAAGAGAGAAAGCAAAAAGCATCTTAAATATAAGCCCTTGAGAGATTCAGAATTTTCTTTATGATAACCCTGTTCCTTCTGTCAATCCAGGTCAGTATAGTTTTGATTCTCCTCATATATGTCTTGAGCCTCCTTGGAGCCTGTATTAAATGCTGAGCATATTTGCCTCTGGATAAGGAAATAGCAAACCACTCCAGTATTCTTGCCTGGAAAATCCCATGGACAGAGGAGCTTAGTGGGCTACAGTCCATAGTGTCACGAGTGTTGGACATGACTTAGCGACTAAACCACTACCACCATATTTGCATCATAGGGTAATATGTGCCTCCTGTGAACAATCTTCTCCTTGAGAAGTATGTGTGATGATATTTTAAGCCACATAGAAATGGGAGACATTTTACTGCCATCTCTTGAAGAAATATCTTCATAGGGCCACAGAAACGGGAAGGAAATGTAGGCTGCTTGCAGCCAGAATACTTTGGTTCTGGCTAATAATAATAATAAATAATCATTACCATGAGGATATGGGAACATGTTAGATAAACTCAAATACAGCTGCCCCAGCTTTGTGTTCAATTGTTCCATTCCCACACTGTGATTTTTCTGGATGGACAGCAGAGGGCTGAGTGAATGCCAACGAATTGGTAAATGTTGACTGGAAAGTCTAATATTTTTGCCATTTCTAAAAAACAGACAAAGGGGGCGATGGGCAGGACATGAAGAACTAGGATTCCTCAGTTCCTTTAATTGCAATTTCTGACAAGATGCCTAACTGGAGAGTCACAAATGACCACAGAGTCACCCAAAGAGGGTCCTGGCAAATGAGGATTGGAGAGTTATTGATTTACAGTTGTTTTGAGCAATAAGGGTCATGGGGTATTCGACCTCCTCATTTTGTAATTAAGGAAGCTAAGGTCAATAAAGTAGCATGGGACTTCCCTGAAGGTACAATGTATAAGAATCCACCAGCCAATGCATGGGACACGAGTTCATTCCCTGGTCGAGGAAGATTCCACATGCTGCACAGCAGCTAAGCCCATGTGCCACGATTACTAAGCCCGTGCTCTAGAGCCTGTGCTCTGCGGCAAGAGAAGGTATCACCATGAGAAGCCCGTACATCACAACAAAGGGTAGCTCCCACTCACCGCAACCAGAGAAAGCCAATGTGCAGCAACAAAGACCCAACACAACTAAAAATTAATTAATTAACTAAAAAAAAGAAAAGAAAGTGGTGTGACTAGCTTAGGTTCTCCCTGGGATTAATTATGTGTCTAGTTTTCTTATTAGACTAGACTACTACCTGGCTAAAATATTTAGTAAGTCAATCAGTGGCGAAATTACATAGTAACAGTGCAGAAAGTACTGGTCAAATGTAAAATATAATAAACAAAGTTGGCTTCCTTTAAAGTTATAAAACATGAATCCATACATTCCAGCAGTCATCATCTGCTTTGCTATTAGGAACTGAAACACATACTTCACCGAGTGCATGAACAAACTATGCCCACACACGTGGCCAACTTACAAGGTCACAGAGAATAAAGTGAATTCTTTACCTCTGTCTAAAGTATGAAATGCCAAGAAAATGCTAACATACTCTGAAATGTCTTAGGCTATGCAGTCTCTCTGCATTACTAAGACTTCATCTGTGTCCAGATAATCCTTGATACAAAAAGAGATGAAGACTATCTAGTAATAGGAATCTCATTTCTTTGAATTTAAAAATATTTCTGTGTATTTATATACACAGGGTATATAAATATGGTGACTTAAAGGAGGGAGTTATTTTTAGTGTGTTCCGTGATATTGACTAGACAGCAATTTGAAATCATCTAAATGGTTGATCCAAATGGAAGGAAGTTTTGGAAATTTCTAATTTTTTCCAGTTTTGTTAAGTATTTGTGCAGTAATACAATTGATTTTAATTTGGAAAATTAGCTAAATAAAGCACAATCCATAAAACTATTTTTTAGAACTAGTCTCTTGAAATTAAAAGACAATTCCTTCTTCAAAGAAAAGCTATGACAAACCTAGACAGAATATTAAAAAGCAGAGATGTTACTTTGCTGACAAAGCTTCATATAATCAAAGCTACGGCTTTTCTAGTAGTCATGTACAGATGTGAGAGTTGGACCATAAAGAAGGCTAAGGCTGAAGAATGGATGTTTTTGAACTATGGTGCTGGAGAAGACTCTTGAGAGTCCCTTGGATAGCAAGGAGATCAAACCAGTCCATCCTAAAGGCAATCAGTCCTGAATATTCATTGGAAGGACTGATGCTGAAGCTGAAGCTGCAATACTTTGGCCACCTGATGCAAAAAGCCAACTCATTGGAAAAGACCCTGATGCTGAGAAAGACTGAGGGCAGGGGGAGAAGAGGGCAAGAGAGGATGAGATGGTTGGATGGCAGCACCAACTCAGTGGACATGAGTTTGGGCAAATTCCAGGAGATAGTGAAGTATAGGGAAGCCTGGTGTGCTATATAGTCCATGGGGCTGCAAAGAGTCAGACATGATTGAGTGACTAAACAACATCAACAGTCTCTTGACATGGAATTTAAAACATTAGAAGAGTGTTCTAATCATTTTTAACCACCGTATATGCACACTTGAGGTTGGTAAGCATCTTTCTTTTTCTCATTGCCATAATCTATACATCTAAGATCTCCTTGAACGCAAAAGAGTACTGTTCACCACACAATTAAGATTTATTAGAAAACCCGAGATATCTCACTCTGAAAGCCCACTCTTCAACTTTCACAGTTACTATTGAGCACTATGGTCACTAGATGTCGCTGCTGCTGTTTGAATAAGATTTTTTTAACCTCTTCCAAAAAAAAAAAAAAAAAGAAAGAAAGAAAAATTCTTGGGGTTTGGGAAATTGTTTTTAACTGCTTTTGCGATTTTGATGAGTGGATGATATCTTCTATATTAATGAATGCAGATCACTTATTTTTCAGATGAAGAAAAAAAAACTATAAAGGGGAAGTAACTTGCTAAGGAGCCATACCTAAGAAGAGCATGGTACAGCCAGAGCTACAAAGCTCTGTTCTAACATCCATATTTTTTTTAGGTTTAAAAAAAAAACTAAAATATGTTACATGGGAGCAATAAAGGTAATCATCTTTTAAACCAAAACTGAAAAAAAATACTTATTATATATTAATTTTATTTTTCTGCGTAATGTCCTTCTCCTTGGAAACTGGATACATACGAATCCTGATGACACAGGACTTTCTCAGGCCAGACTTTAAGACGTAAGAGAACCTGACAAAAGGCCATCAGCTAAGCTCAGGGGATTCCTTCCTCAGGACAGTCTCCTACAAAGAGAGGTTGGGGGAGGAAATGCCAGCCAGCCCAGGACAGTCTCCTCCATAAAGTTATTAAAACTAGACAAGCGTTCACAACACAGAAACAGTCTGATACAGAGAGCATCTCCAACCCAGCTTTCCTGCCAAAACAGAAAAGAAAGCCAGCAGAGTTCTCTTCAGAAGGCAGGAGCTAAGCAGGAAGCAGAGGAGGCTGTGAGCAGTCCTGAACTGCTTCCACACACTGAGGTGAGAAGAAAGAGGAAGGCAAGTTAACCAAAGAGGCAACCAAGTGCCGCGGCTGAAGCTTCCAGATTTTTCGGCTCCTAAGAGAAAACCAAAAATTCACTATCCCTCGGGTGTATTGGCAGGCAGGAGATAGAGGGAGGGGAGCTCTCCCACCCTCGCACACAGTGGCTGGACCCCCTTCTCAGTCCCCACCTCAAGCAATGAGTGGGGGCGGCATGGACGTGCCCTGAAAAGAGAAGGAGCCAGCATCGCAGCTAGCCTTGGGAAAATCTCCACAGATGAGCATTTTTGTTGCGTTAAGTGGACTGCATTAGCAGCCTAAACACGTAGGGGAAGGCTAACATCGCCTGTTAATATAACGCGAGAAAGGAATGATAGACCTGGGAGTTGAGAGTGGAAGCGCTAGTTTGATGTAAAACAAAACGAAAAGATTCTGGGGACTTAAGTTCTTAGGGTTTGGGGCGTTGCCTCACACCACCGGGGAGGCATGTACTAGGCCATCCGTTTCAGGAGAGATATAGCTGTATCTATGTTTCGACTCTTTAGAAAATACTTTCTGCAGTATGAAAAAGAAGTCCATGGTTCTGAGGTTGTCTCTGGGATGTCTCCTTTAAACTCCGGCAGTGTCGGGGTTGAGAACTCACAAGTAGGGAGGTTCTGAGAAACTCAGCATAGAAATGGTCACCTCCACCCACCTCGTGCTGCCTCTTTTCTGTCGCCCTATTTGGATAGGTTGTAGAGACAGAAATAAAGATAGGCATGGGGAAGGTGAGAAATTGGGAAAGGAAAGCCAAGAGGGGAGGAAGAAAAGGAAGGGAAAACTTTAGGAATGAAACCAAATTAAAGTCCAATTATTTGGGAAAGGAAAGCCAAGAGGGGAGGAAGAAAAGGAAGGGAAAACTTTAGGAATGAAACCAAATTAAAGTCCAGTTATTTATCAGGGTAGGGTTTTGGTCTGGGGTTTTTATTTGCCCCCTACGAATTCAGCTTGTTTTTTCCCGGCTTTCCAGCAAACTTTCCGCTTGAACAATGTTCTAGGTACCTAAAGAAAAGCAAAACAAAACTTTGGACGGATGGGGCGGGTAGAAACGCATGCCGGGTCGGTGCGTGGCGCTACCAAGCAGGGCACCCCCTTAACTTCAGGTTTCCTAGCCCCTCATACCCCCTTAGCATCTTGGAAAGCCCCAAGATCTGCTTGAGAGCAGCAGGCAAGATCCGGATGTAAGGTTGGTTTTCTCTGTGCGATGAGATAGGAGATCTATCTATCTCCCCGGCCGATAGATAGAACCACCAAAACTAAAATCCGAAAACGCCCCTGGTTCCTTCGGGGTCCAGTCTCAAATTATCCTGCAAAATGTGGACGTTTCGCGAACTCCAGGATTCAGTGTAAAGACCTGGGATTTATCCTGGTTCGGCCCTCCCGGCCACATGGGTGACCCCTCCAAACATGGCTTTCTCCCAACACCTTTACCTCAGAATTTCAAACAATCCATTTAGGAAAATCAAAGGACTCTTTGGGCTCGAGGGTTCAATTAGAGAAGAACCCGGGCTGCACAACTCCCCGTTTGCGGCGGGGAGGGGCGTGATGTGGACCGGGGAGAATTGGGGGTAAAGGCCCCGCGGTGAACAACTGGCAGACGGGGACCCGGGTCCGGGCTGTGTAATTTCCTTAAGAACGCCCTTCAAAAAGCACTGGAATGTGGGGTGCTGGCATCAACTGTTGCCTTTTGAGACCTGAATTCAGGCTGCTCTGGACGAACTTTGGTCAAAAGTGGATTCTCTCTCCAGTTCCCCATATTCCCTGACCTGCTTCCCCGGCGCGCTCTGGCGCTTTACTGGAAGAGGATCGCTCTGCCAGAGACTAGGCGCTTCCGTCAATTGCACAGAGCAATTATTAAGAAAATATTATGACGATGTTGTAGGGCGGAAGGGAACTAAGGGGTGGGGGAAGGGGGAGTTAGTTTGGAGAGCAATTTGCAAAGAAATATTAACTTTGATTCCCTAGGTCACCGCCGGAAAACGGGTTGGCGTTGGCTGAGCTGCACAGCTCTGCCTCTAGGTGGCGGCCGTTGGTACCCAACAACCGTTAGGCGGTGCTGACTCCAAACACAGGATTAAGCTTCTTGCTGGTTAAAAATAATAATAGTAATAATATAGAGGTGTGGGGCTGTTTTTCCCCCCTTTTGGATATTTATTTATTGCAGGGAAAAGTCATTGATTTTTCTAAGCAAACTGTGTTTCTCCTTCACTTGGTGGAAAATAAAAACTGTTTGAATAAATAAGTTATTTCTGAACATTTTGTTGTCAAAGTGTTAAATGTTCCCGTCATTTTTATTCAAACACTAACATGATTACAGCCAATTATATATTCACCAGTGTTCTTTATTTTAGAGTAATTGTACTTGTCACTAATAAAACAGAGGCATAATGGATCACTACTGTTCTGGATTTTCAAGCAATTTTGTGTAATTTGATTGAATTATACATCTTATCTGCTACTTTTTTATTTTTATATTTGGAGATCCTATTTTCTTGAAAATTGCAGCTCTATGCTTGTTTTGTTGTTTCACCAGTAACGTACACTTCGGTAACACTGATAAATAGAAAGAGTCCCTTTGAAATGTCGAAAATCAGCTGTTTCTTTTCCCACACCCCCCTCCCTGAACTTCGATGCAGGGAAGACCTGAACTCTGCGCTGCCAGGCTGTCTGAGCCAGTGGGTGCGCGCTTACCCGAAAAGTCCAACGCCAGGACGAACTCTCCATTCACCTCAAAGTAGACGCCTCCCTGCCTCTAGTCTTTGGGGTTTTGTCTCTTTCCTGTAATGATACTGTTGGGTGTCTGGGGCTTCAAACATGCCAAGACAAGCCGACTATGGGCTCAGTCCGTGTGCAGTAAGTATCAAGGGAAAGAGTATATACGGCACCGTGGAAAGATAAACTGTATATATTACGCCAATTACACAACCCCCAAACGTCCTACCTACCCCACCATCCCCCAGCAATTACAACAATTATCTGTCTATTCGCCTATGGTCTTTTTAGTTTCAGATATACTTTAGAAAACTGAGATCAATAGTTTTTTGTTTTAAAGATAACTTCAATTAGAAGATACAGGGTTGGGGGGAGGGTGACGCATATACCCAGCGTTCATATATCTAACAAATGAAATAAACGTGACAGTAGACAGGAACGAGTAGGATTTTAAGGGGCCATGTCTGCAACTAAGAGGGCAGAGATTATGCAATGTTTTTCCCAACAAATCTCTCCAGTTCCTAGAACACAACTCAAACGCCCCTCTAGGAGCTGCAATTGCCAGTTGGAGCCAAAGACTCTGACAAGTGGCTGTGTATGACCCAATATTTATCAATATAACAATAACAACAAAATCAAGTGAAACCTAGGCTGGGGATTTTGAATTGCTTCGAAAGCCCTGGCGTGGATACGCACGTGGGAGGAAAAAAAAAAAGTCACTGGAGATGAGTTGGCTCCATTTGTCCGCCCTGGGGAGCAATCCCAGGGCAAAATCCAGTGCTAATTGATCCCAACCAGCCACACTATCAGCTGAAATCTTTGAGAGGGACAAAGACAGAGGAGCGTGTGCTAAAGATACTCTAAGCATTTCTTCAAGTAAATCGCCCTGTGTAATCAATAGCATGTGGAGTATATATAAATAGAAAAAGAGAGCCANTCCAGTGCTAATTGATCCCAACCAGCCACACTATCAGCTGAAATCTTTGAGAGGGACAAAGACAGAGGAGCGTGTGCTAAAGATACTCTAAGCATTTCTTCAAGTAAATCGCCCTGTGTAATCAATAGCATGTGGAGTATATATAAATAGAAAAAGAGAGCCACTTCTAATCAATGGGGAACACAGTGTTCACGCGTGACTCCAGACTTCTTTAAAATCTAGTGTCTCCCACCTTCCGATTGCTTTGTGGTCGGACTTCGGATTTCTAGGAAAACCTGCGGCCGCGTTCAGTGTTCCAAGCCGGAAAGCAGATACTCAGCTCAGCTAGGGGCTTTTCGTCTTCTGGGGTGTTTACTCTAAGGCCAAAGGATAAGCTACCTAGGCGTTGATCACAGCGCGGGGTGCCTCCCGCGGGCGGCTGCGGGGACTTGAGTTGGGACTGCTCGGGAGGGAGCCCCGCGCCCCTCAGCTCTGTCCAAGGCAGCGCTCAGCGACCGACTGCCAGCCTCAAGGCTGCCTCCAAGGAACCGGGTTTTCTCAGCAATCCCATTTCCCTGTGGCCTCATCTTCTTATCTAACAAGTTCACGCTCCAAGAGAAAAGAATAGGGAGAGGGGGAAAAAAAGGAAAAGATCTTCACCGTGGTGAGTCATAGTTCACACGCTCAGGAGCCAAACTTGCCGACCCGGCTTTCTTCTTGAACGGGTACTTTCTCCTGAGTGCTTAGGACAAGCCTAGATGGAAGATACTAAACAAGAACCTGTCTAGGATTGTTTTTAAAATAAGAGTGACCCCCGTTCCCATCACCACCACTACCTTTTTTGTAGATTCTGACCTGGAAGAGTAGAGTTGTTTTGTTTGCACGTGATAACGGTTACTTGTTCCTGAGGCTATCCTGCGTCTGGCTTACCCTGGCCGCTCCTCTCCTCCCTGCCTTCGCCTCCTTAGAAAGGGCAGAGAGAAATAGGGTTATAACTGCTCTCCCCCATCACCCCTTCCATGTAACTGAATATTCCAGTTAACTTCACCCGCACACACCCCCGTCTTTTAACTCTGAGCTGTGCTTTATACAAATAATGAGCTGAAAACCTTTAACTGGGCTCTTTATTTTTTTCCGCCTTCGCTGTGGCAGATGACCTCTTAGCCCAAAAATATTGATCTGTATGCCTGCTTCCGGCATGATGTGCAAACACGAGACATCTGGGCTTAAAAGGTAACTCGAAGAGGGGAAAATCCGGAAATGAAACCTAAAAGCAAGTCTTCTAGGAGGATTGCGCTCGGCAGGCGCAGGCGACAAAGGACCGCGGGGCAGGCGCGCGCGTTGCGGGCGGGGAGGAGCAGCGCAAGGCCAGGGAGCCAGTATTCCGCTTTGCTCCTCGCCGGATGGTCGCCGTTACAGCCTCCAGGGGTTAGCGAGGGAGGGAGAAGATCGGGACTTTTTGTGAAACGTTGCTTCAACATATCTTCTACTGCTTCGAGCTGGAGGGGGAGGGGAAGACCTTCAGGAACTGCAGTTCGAGAGTGAGGAAGGCAGGTGGGTATGAGATAGACAAGAAGTAAAAACTGGCTCATGGGTTTGTCCACCTGGGTTTTTAGAAAGGAAGCGGACGTATTTGATTAGTAAATAGTGTTCTGTGTCTCATATGACTTTTCAAATGTGAAGGGGGACTTGGGGGTGGAGGGGTCTCCGCGTGCCTCCTGGCCTGCTCACCCCTACACAGGCAGTTTTCTCCTTGTCATTTCTGCACAAGCCATCAGTGGGTGCGAGCATTGTCTAAAACCTACTCATCAATCTTCTGTTTTGTTCGGTGCTCTTCGTGTACTTTTTAACTATTTAGAGTGACTGGTTTGGAGCCGACTGTCCTAATAACTGTCAGTAAGCCGCACCTTTTCGTCTTTCCTCTCAACGAGTGGAGTTTGGGGGGACCTTTTGGAAGGGTGATTCAGAAAAGAGGAGACTCGATGCCCACATTCTCTGAAGAGTGCCCTTAGCATTTCCCAAAGTAGATTATTTGGTCTCCTGTGGGAAATCAAAACGAAGCTCCAACTAATTAAAGAGAGCATTTAGGGGACAGTAAGGAGCTGGAACTCCAGGAGCTCAGCATTTTGAGGCCTGTAAGTTCTTCTTTCAGACTGAAATATGTGTATGAAGTCATCCCCCCCCCCTTTCAGTATCCCACTGATGGAAAATCCAAGGTAGCACTGTCTTGTGTGCTGACTTTGGCTAACTCTCACTTCCTCCCTTTTCAGATAGACTCAAGGGTTAAAGCTAAGGACCCCACACTAGCTTCCGTCATTCCCGCTTACCATCACCCCTCCAACTCTTTGTCTTTGCCTTTCGCATTTCCTGACCCCTCTGAAGGATGGGCTGTGCCTCTTCCTAGGGCAACTAGAAGAAAAAAAGAAACTGGCCTCTCAGGGCAGATTGCCCAAAAGGTGTGGGACTTATTCTCCCAATTGGATCAGGTAAAAAAAAAAAAAATGGAATAGGCCTGTGCTCAACACTAGCAGGACTCAACTCCCTCTGCAAATTGTCCACAATCAGAGATCCCAAGGACGCTGGCAAATAATGGGAAACAAGTAAAGGGCTAGTGGGCATTTTATATTTAAAAGATCTGTGCAGAGTGTTCCACTGAAAGGTTGTTCAGAGAGACTTTTTCAAGGTTCTTCGACGTTAGGGTGGTGATATTTCCTTATGGATTTCTCCATATCTGGCTGTCTGCAGGGTTAGCAATGGGAAGAAGCTTCTCCGGAATGTTTTTTGTTGCAGGTCCCAAGATGATTCTTTTGGATGAGTACATGCTTGCCTTCAGAGAGCTTGGAACCTCTCTGGTAGAGTCACAGAAACCTGCCTGGGGAGTCCCAGTGTCTCTATCCAGACCTCCTCTTGCTTTCCTTCTTTTTAATTTTTTTAACTTTGGACTTTCTCGCTTCCGATGTTTCCCTAGCTTTTACAAGTTAAGCATCTCGACACTCAAATAGGAGGCTCTCCCATGGATTTTTTTTTTTTTCTCGAGGTTCTCAAGCAAAATTGCCGGTGCCACAATGTTATGATGGAAGGATGCTGAAATGACAGGCCTAGTAGACGCTTGTCTTAATCATCGGCTTCTTAATTTAGTTTTAGTGAGGGTGTGTGTGTGTGTGTGTGTTGTACACGCGCGCGTATGTGCGCGCGCACATGTGCGCGCCCCTGGGGATATTCAAGGTGCGCGCGTGCTCTAAGAGCAGCGGCTTGACAACCTGCAGCTCCCTAATGAGTGATGAGGCAGGGCTGCTGCAGGAAAGTAACACTTCCCTGGTGTGAAGACCTCTCACTGAGAAGTTTAGTTCACTACTGTTCTCGCAAACCTAATCGTATAACCTGTAACCAAAACCCACAGAACAAGAATACAACACGCTAAAGAGTAACTTATAATCACTAAATGTTAGCACCATTACCTGCTGTTAGGAAGGGATTACAGACGAGTTGGCTTGAGTGAAAGCAGACCTCAATAGTCACAGGATCTCTGGAAATACCTGGATGCCTCCATAAGGGTTCCGCTCACTTCCAAACGTCACCGGGCCAGAGACTCCCCTTGCATCTGCAGGAAGAGAGCTTTATCCAGAGCTTGGTGCTGGGCGCTGCTCCAAGGACACCCTATCCAGGGAGCCCAGAGCAGGGTGGATTTTAGGCAAAGATGGCTCGCCCTCCTTTAACCAGCAAGTAACAAGGGGAAAAGAACCAAAGTACCGACCAGGCGGGAAACAGGCCCTAAGGAAGACGCAGGGTAACCCCGCCAAATGAAAAAACCAAACGTGCTGCTCCCTGCAAGTTGGCTTTGGAGCCTTGGCTATTTAATTAAAACTAGAGATGGAATAATCTAATCCATTTCCCAAGGAATTCTTCCCTTGGATCTGCTCACTCTTTACAAGGCTTGTCCTCATTTAGGGGGATGGGGGTGGGGGGCAGAGAGAGGAGAAGTTTACCACTATATATGTCAGAAAATTACATTTGCTCTAACTTAGGCTTTGACGTTAACACTGTACATTTATAGATCCATGTGTATGAGAACTCAAGATTAAGTTGCTGATGATACAATATTAAAGTGATAGAGAAATTTTTTCAGATCTGAGACCACCAGATGCCTTCTGTCTTCTGAAGGTAACACAGAGACTGAATGAGGTGGAAATACAGAGTTGGGGTCTCACGTGTTGAGAAAAGAGGCCTGAGGTGGATGTGGGCAGTCCTTCAAATCCAATTTGCACCCAAATTGGCCGGTAGGATATACAAAGCTCTATCCAGGGACTTTCAACTTGAACAATACTCTGTCCAAGAACCCCCTCCCCCTCCATTTCATCTAGTAGCAGCTCTAAACAGAAGCCATTGCTGAGACAAATGTGGGCTGCTGAGTAAACAGGGCATGTTTTGTTGAACAAGCCCATATATATAATATAGATGTACATATCATTCTATCTCATCATAAAGTCTAATTAAAATTAGAAGGAATTCAAGCTCACCTCCCCCCTCACTGCAAATAACCTTTGTCATTAAGAAGAATATATCTTTAATATGATTATGTTAAACTATAATCTATTTATTCCTACCACAAATATCTTAAGTCTTGAATCCATGCAACCCTTAAATAATATAACACATTTTAAATCTGCATGCAAAACATTTTCCCAGTCAATATATGCTCCTGGCACATAAAATCAGATTAATCCGGCTCTCATTAGCAGACCCCAGTTTTTGCTATTTGAAAGTAAAGAGAAGAAAAACTTATTTTCACCTGCTAAAATTTTATGCAGGATTACAAAACAATGAACACTCAGCTTCAACCTAAGAAACACCTTAAAACATTAAAAATTCATCAGTCAATGCTAGTGTTGTATTCAAGGAATGCTCCTCCAGTTTGCTGCTGAGCTGGGATTTGAATAAAATGTCCAATGTTAACAAACAATACCCACGTTTGGCACTTTGTGTATTAAATTGATCAAACAGATTTTAGGAGGCACAATGCACAATTTGTACAGACCTGATTGAGTTAATATAATATCAGCAAATTTTACATCGAAATGATTCTGTTTCTTTTCTTTGTGTTTAAAACCAGCACAGATTACAAATTTTAATGATCTGAAAATGTTTGGTATACAAAATCATGCTTATTTCAGTATTAGCAAAAACACAAGAAATTTTTCAACACAAACACCCAGCTGTGTCTATTTTAAAAGCAGTTCAATGACAGCTTGCACTTATGAGCATGCAATCAGCTAATTTCGCTTTTTTTTTTCTTCTGTGTTAATCAACACTTTCCTTCCTGCATATCAGAGTACAAATAGTATAGTTACTCCACATCAGTAAATGTTTACGTAACCTGTCCTTTCCCAAGAATCCGGTTACACCGAATCATTTCACGCTAGACCGACTACGAAAACGTACCGGGCCGTCCACCTCAGAGGGAGCCCTTGTGTGCCATTATAAGTGGTGATGAGGAGGGGGGCTTTGC
>SJYA01002717.1:386013-473748 GCA_006410615.1 Neotragus moschatus
GGAGCGGGGGGGTGGGGGGGAGACCAAGAAGTAGAGTTGGGAGCGAGGGAGCTTCACCCCCGGGGCGGTGGTGGTTTCTTTTTTTTTTTTTTCCTTCTTTCTTTCTTTTTTTCTTTTCCCTTTTTTTTTTCTTCTAATTCCTGAGGGGTGGTTGCTGCTTTTGCTACATGACTTGCCAGAGCCTGCGGTCCAACTGCGCTGCTGCCGGAGCGCTCAGTGCCGCCGCCGCCGCCCGCGCCCCGCTCTGCACCCACCGGTCGCCGCCGCCCGCTGCGCCGCTGCCCGGCTCCCGCCCCGCCGCCGCCGCCACCGTCGCCGTTTCCCCCCGACGACTGGGTGATGCTGGACATGGGAGATAGGAAAGAGGTGAAAATGATCCCAAAGTCCTCGTTCAGCATCAACAGCCTGGTGCCAGAGGCGGTCCAGAACGACAACCACCACGCGAGCCACGGCCACCACAACAGCCACCATCCCCAACATCACCATCACCACCACCACCATCATCACCACCCGCCGCCGCCCGCCCCGCAACCGCCACCGCAGCAGCAGCCACCGCCGCCGCCGCCGCCGCCCCAGGCACCGCAGCCACCCCAGGCGCGGGGCGCCCCGGCCACCGACGACGACAAGGGCCCACAGCAGCTGCTGCTCCCGCCGCCGCCGCCGCCGCCGCCGCCGCCCCCGGCCGCCGCCCTGGACGGGGCCAAAGCGGACGGGCTGGGCGGCAAGGGCGAGCCAGGCGGCGGCCCTGGGGAGCTGGCGCCCGTCGGGCCGGACGAGAAGGAGAAGGGCGCCGGCGCCGGGGGGGAGGAGAAGAAGGGGGCGGGCGAGGGCGGCAAGGACGGGGAGGGGGGCAAGGAGGGCGAGAAGAAGAACGGCAAGTACGAGAAGCCGCCGTTCAGCTACAACGCGCTCATCATGATGGCCATCCGGCAGAGCCCAGAGAAGCGGCTGACGCTCAACGGCATCTACGAGTTCATCATGAAGAACTTCCCCTACTACCGCGAGAACAAGCAGGGCTGGCAGAACTCCATCCGCCACAACCTGTCCCTCAACAAGTGCTTCGTGAAGGTGCCGCGTCACTACGACGACCCGGGCAAGGGCAACTACTGGATGCTGGACCCGTCGAGCGACGACGTGTTCATCGGCGGCACCACGGGCAAGCTGCGGCGCCGCTCCACCACGTCGCGGGCCAAGCTGGCCTTCAAGCGCGGGGCGCGCCTCACCTCCACCGGCCTCACCTTCATGGACCGCGCCGGCTCCCTCTACTGGCCCATGTCTCCCTTCCTGTCCCTGCACCACCCCCGCGCCAGCAGCACTTTGAGTTACAACGGCACCACGTCGGCCTACCCCAGCCACCCCATGCCCTACAGCTCCGTGTTGACTCAGAACTCGCTGGGCAACAACCACTCCTTCTCCACGGCCAACGGCCTGAGCGTGGACCGGCTGGTCAACGGGGAGATCCCGTACGCCACGCACCACCTCACGGCCGCCGCGCTCGCCGCCTCGGTGCCCTGCGGCCTGTCGGTGCCCTGCTCCGGGACCTACTCCCTCAACCCCTGTTCGGTCAACCTGCTCGCGGGCCAGACCAGTTACTTTTTCCCCCACGTCCCGCACCCGTCAATGACTTCGCAGAGCAGCACGTCCATGAGCGCCCGGGCCGCGTCTTCGTCCACGTCTCCGCAGGCCCCCTCGACCCTGCCCTGTGAGTCTTTAAGACCCTCTTTGCCAAGTTTCACCACGGGACTGTCCGGGGGACTGTCTGATTATTTCACACATCAAAATCAGGGGTCTTCTTCCAACCCTTTAATACATTAACATCCCTGGGACCAGACTGTAAGTGAACGTTTTACACACATTTGCATTGTAAATGATAATTAAAAAAATAAGTCCAGGTATTTTTTATTAAGCCCCCCCCCCCCATTTCTGTACGTTTGTTCAGTCTTTAGGGTTGTTTATTATTCTAACAAGGTGTGGAGTGTCAGCGAGGTGCAATGTGGGGAGAATACATTGTAGAATATAAGGTTTGGAAGTCAAAATTATAGTAGAATGTGTATCTAAATAGTGACTGCTTTGCCATTTTCATTCAAACCTGACAAGTCTATCCTTAAGAGCCGCCAGATTTCCATGTGTGCAGTATTATAAATTATCATGGATCTTTATGGTGGATGCAGACCTTGAGAACAACCTAAATTATGGGGAGAGTTTTAAAATGTTAAACTGTAATTTGTATTTAAGAAGCATTCGTAGTAGAGGTGCCCAAGAAATTATTTTGGCCATTTATCGTTTTGTCCTTTTCTTTAAAAAGCTGTTTTTTTTTTTTTAATTTTGTTTACTTTTAGACCAAAGATTGGGTTCTAGAAAATGCACTTGGTATATACTAAGTATTTAAAAAAAAAAAAAAAAAGAAAGTTGTTTCAGTTGGCAGCACTGCCCATTCAAATGAATCGGAAGGGGACAAAATTAATGATTGCCTTCAGTTTGTGTTGTGTATATTTTGATGTATGTGGTCACTAACAGGTCACTTTTATTTTTTCTAAATGTAGTGAAATGTTAATACCTATTGTACTTATAGGTAAACCTTGCAAATATGTAACCTGTGTTGCGCAGATGCCGCATAAATTTGAGTGATTGTTAATGTTGTCTTAAAATTTCTTGATTGTGATACTGTGGTCATATGCCCGTGTTTGTCACTTACAAAAATGTTTACTATGAACACACAGAAATAAAAAAATAGGCTAAATTCATATATATCTTGATACTTTTGTCTCTTTTATTAAGTAGAACTAATTTTTAAAAGATCATTAAAGTTCTAGGGAATTCAAAGGCTTTTTCAGCCAACTGAAATTTAAACTGCTCCTTTCATTTGAACTGAGACTTTTCAAATGAAAATGATATTTTTTCCATTGTGGAGTCAAATTTTACAAGGAGCAGGCTATTTAATAAATGCTAGCTTTAAACAAAATATAGGCTTTTCAGCTGATATCATTAAGTTTCTGTAGATATACAGCAAAAAGAGATTATTTAATTTTATGTGCATAGCTATTTACCTTGTGTTTATTTTCAAATCAGTTGATAGAATGCTTTTTATATATTTTGTTTCAGGTATCTTGTTTATAGCACTTGGCAAATTATAAATAAATCTATGTATATGGTTAGATAGAAGTGAATATAATGCACACATATGTAATATATATAGACACACAGAGCCCTTCAGTTCAGGTACAATTTGCGCTATGAATGCTGCAAATATTTTTGTTTAAATATTTGTATTTATACTTTCTAAGTCAGCATTTATTTTTGTGGCTGTTTACCCACAATGAAAGAGTTCTAATAAAGATGTGCTGAAGTTGCAATATAGATTTTGCTGAAGTGATCACCTGTTGTAATGACTTGCAGTTCAATGTTTATATTTTATTTTTAAATTATAACAATTTAAAGCTCCAGATGTTCAGAAGAAGTAAAATGCCTCTATCTCCTTTTCTTTCATTTTTACATTGTAGAAGTATTTCTTGATTCCCTTTTAAATATGTCTGTGTAGTTTTATCTAGAAATTTGTCCTCTTGCTTAGTCATAATTTTGTTTTAACTTGCAGTATACATATGCATGCACATATATGCATATAGATATAAATCTGAAGCAAAATGAAAACATTTTCTTGAGTTGTTTCAGCAGTCCAATTGCTGTGACTCCAGAAAATAATTAGTAAACCTAACTAAAAGGTTTAGTAACTAATTGGATCCTGTGGTGAGTCTGTGGAGGACAAGTTGTTCATTTGTTACAATTGTATAGTCTGAAATGTGTTCTGCAGTAATGCAATAAGCTGGCTACTTCTTACAAAGGGCCCAATGAAAAATAATCTGTCCCCAAGATGTTATCGCAAACACTTAGGGAGTCGGTCAGGAAAAAAAAAAAAAAAAAAACCTAGGCAAGAAGCAGGCTGACTGAAACAGATTTGAAATACAACTATAGAATAGTTAATATTAGAATATGGGAATGAGTGGCCTGTGGAATGGAGAGATAGAGGAAGAGACAGCTAGAGGGAAGAAAGGGAAAAAGGATCTTGAACCTTAAAAAAAAAAAAAAAAGTCCCTGCTACCAAAAAGAAAGAATGAATGAGAGAGAGGAGGAGAGAGAGATCTAAGAAAGACAGAAAAAGGCCAGGAAAAAATTAAAAGAGCTGGAACCAAATATACACAAATGGGGAAAGAACTAAAATAGACCAAGACAGCTAGTTTAATTATCTCCTTTAAGCAGACTGGACAAGATTCTATTTTCTTAGTATGAGAGCAGTTTCACCAGAGGTCCAAGTTTCTTGAAATTTAACAGTTCTTTAGGATGAAGCATGAAAGAAAATTCCACAAATAAATTGTTTTAGAAGCCAAATGTATGACTGATAATAAAAATACTTATAGCATCCAAGTGAATGAAGTTAAGCAAAGGAAATTCCTATTACACATTTGTGATCCAAAACAGCTCAAAGAGAAGCATGTGTTTAGACTGAAAAAGGTGATGATGTATTGTTTGCTTTCACCATGGGTTTTATTTGTAGAATAAGAATGTACTGGGACAGAAGAAATATAGGCTTTTGCCTATCAAAAGCTACAAAGACAGTTGGACTCATATTGAGGTAAAGGGACATATATTGAGAAGACAGATTTCCCCCATAAGTATTTTTTTCTGGCCATGTTAAATAACTATCATTTCTGATTGTTTATTTGCATGATCAAGAAATAGAATTCCAGTGGCAAATTTACTGTTCTGAAATCAAAAGTAAAATCGACTTCTTTGAATTGATCAGGAACTAAAGGACTGGAGTAGAAAAGTTCTACTTTGATACATGTCCAAGTTCCACATACAATGGATATGATTAGAAGTAAGAATAGTTTGTTTAATATGCATACTAGATACTAAGGGGGATCTACAAGAGGAAGAACTTTGTGAAGGTCCCCCTGAAGCCCAATGTGAACATTTCATTTATCTCAATGAGTCCTATCGTCCCTCAAACTATCATCTTCAAAAACACAGAAATCTAGCATGGCATTTAATAGATTTTTTGCAACAAATTGGTTATAACATTGTGTTGATATTTGTTATCTTCAACCTTTGCCAGTTAAAATTAACTTATGCTGCAAAAATATTTTGAAACTTTTTGAAGCTTTTCTTCTTTTATACTTAAAACTTTTTAATGAGATGAAGGTTGCTCTTTTTGAGATTTTGGAACTGAAAGTGCTTACCGATCATAACTTATTTGACATCTCAAATTGCAGTTTCTTTCTAGGTATATTTTGTCTGCTACAAGTTAATACAAATTATTAATATATAAAACATAGAGAAAGTGACTTACGTAAGCTAGAGCAGTGAAAAGATTCTTCCAAATGTTTCTTCAGTTTGTTTCAAAATTGGAAATTACCAGAATATGAAGCCCGGAACTAACAAGATTTAATACAAATATCTATGATTATGGAAGATTTCATGTGGTTTTATGACTCGCATCAAATTGAGGGTAGAGAGATAAAAAAGAAAATGAGACTTGTAGTGTTTGATTTAATTATGTATATTTAAATTGGTGGTTATTTCACCCAAGTAGGTGGATAAATCTAAAATATTTAGAGCTCTAAATATATAAATACGGTTTTTAAAAGTCTGTTTTCTACATCGTTGAAGAATTTGCATGCAATGAAGTAATTTTGCTTTTGAGAAATTAATTTTATGAATAGCTAAATTGGCTGGTTGTGTTTGGGACTCAATGCCTGTTTGAGAAATAGGCTAACAAAGGGTGAAGGTGAAGACCATTAGAAGTTTTAGAAGGGGCTGAGACGGGTTGCTGGGGTTGTGTAACTGTGCCTAGAGGGCGGGGTTCCTGTACATTCCTAATTCACCAGATAACCTGCCCCCAGCACTACTCCAGCTTCTGCCAGACAGATGGGACTCTCCAGCATGAAAATCTGCGCAACCATTCCAACAAGTAGGGTAGGTGAAACTGAAATTAAAATTCCCCCTTCTTCCCCCCCCCCCTTGAAGCTAGATCCTGGAGATACAGAAAAAATAGGGGTCATCTAGATTCTCCTTTTCGCGCATACACGTCTGCATTCTCCCTAAGAGCTTCCAACCTGTAAGAGTTCAAAGGCGCTATCTTTCACAGTACTTCATTCTTGATTTTCTTTTGCGCGCTTTTTTTTTTTTAAGCTTTCTTTTCCGATCCCAATCATTCTCCCTTCTCTACCCTCCCTCCAGAGTCTCCCCTCCCCCTCCCCGCCGCCAACCACCAGCAGTTAAAATAATCCACCTCTTGGTTTTCGGCCCCCAAACCGACCTTTTCTCCACTCCAGTGGTCAGTTCACCGGGACCTTTTCCTGGGAATATATGATGTAGTGTTATATTTTGAATCTCTTTTCTGCCTTCCAATTTCTATCTTTTTTCTCCCTCTCCATCCAAGACTGTGCCTGATGTTGCCCGAAGGATGCCGAAGAAAAGACTTCAAGACTGGAAGCGCTCTTACCCCAAGATCGGTAAGTGAAAGTGCTTTACCGGAATGTGGGTGGCTGGGTAGCTGTGCCAGACCGGCTGATTTTGACCAAGGCTCAAAATGAGACTTTGAGGTCCAGGACTAAAGTACTCTTAAAAAAAAAAAAAAAAAATTTTTTTTTTTTTCTTAGAGGGCGCGCTATCAGCAGAAGTAGCCGAAAGAATGCATGATTTTTTTTTTTCCCTCGGCGGCAGAGAGTCACGGCGGATCCCTAAGTAAAAAGGGTGTAGACATGGTAAAAAGGGATGGTGAGGAAAGGAGAAGAATTTATATGGAGCCAGGGTCGTGGGAGACTGAACTAGGTTCCAAAGTGCAAAGTAATTCATTTCGTGGGAAAAGGATTTCTGAGTCTTAAAGAAACTGCGAGAAGACACTAACGAGACTTAAGGTTCAAACCTGTATGTATTTGCTCCCCCTATTTGAGACAAAGGTTTTTGTTCGAGAGCCAAGGTCTTGCTTCGTTCTAAAACTTTTCTTTTCTTTTTACTTTTCTTTCTTTCTTTTTATTTCTTGGTGGGATGTCCCTCCTCCCCTTATTTTCACACCAACATTGCCCACCTCCCCCAGAGTTGGCCCTCCGCTCCCAGTCCTTGGCCTGGGTCGGGCGAGGGTCCCTGTCGGCTTTTAGCGGCGTTGCTCCAGGTAGAGTCGCGGGTGGGAGGCTGTCTTTCCCTTATTCGAAGGGATAAGGAAATGAGCACCGTTCTGGGCTTGACTTCGTCCCTGCTGGGAATATCTCAGTTCCCGGCCTTGGGATCTCAGGCTAATAATTGATTCTTAATGCACACTTAGGAGACGGCGGTGTAAGCTCGAGAGCCAGGGTATCCCGAGAGTGGCTGCGGGCGCGCGAGACAGGTTGAGTCGGCCGGAAGCGAGTTTGGAGCCCTCGCGGAGGTTTCCCGTTAGTCTTTCTGGCGCCTCGGGGACTTCAGCACGATGGCGGGACTTGAGGTCCTTGTGGCAGGGACTCGGCAGCGTGGTTTTCTCGGATTTTGGAATTGTGTAGAAACGTGGTTTGGGCGGCCGGGTCGCGGCGGCGCTGGCGGCGCGGTGGAGAGACGCTCCCGGGACGCTGCGGCAGAGATGCCAGCAGAGGGGAAGCTGGGCGCTGCGCAGGGAGTAGCAAGGTGAGGGCGCTCTTGCCCAGGACAAAGCGGAGCTTGGCGTTTGATAGCTCGACACCGGCTGATGCCAGATAAATTGACTTCAGAAGCTTGGCCGGCGCGCTTCGCTTCCCCACCTTTTCCCTTTCTTATTCTTCCGTGTTCTCCACCCGCCCTCTTCCCCTTCAAAGTTGTTTCTTTTTGTTTACCTGGTGCGACTTCAGACCTTAGCACTTGCTAGTTGATAGAACTGTTTTCTCTGTAGTGGACACCTTTTCTCCGTTCCACTCTCTACTCTTCCATTTCGTTTTCTACCCTGTGTTTCTTTTCTGCCCAAACCTGTGGTCCGAAGTGAAGGGTTCTTACAGGAAAAGAGGTAGCCTTTGGGGTAGGAATTCCCTCAACAGTTTTAAAGGTGTCCCTGGGCCAGGGAAAGGGAGGCAGGGGGTTAGGTGGGCAGAGCATCCTGCCTGTGTGAGGGGAATTCTCAGCAGTGATCTTTAGCCTTGAAAAGAAAGAACCGTGAAGAATGAAGCTCAACATTTCCGACTGTCCCCTCCTCGTCTTCCATAAGACTCAATTTCTATGACTCAACCCCGTCCTCACCTGGCCCTCTATCAAAACTTGAGGTAGGCTGAAATTCCAGAATTGCTGAGATCAGGAAAAGACATTTAAAATAGCCAGTAACTCTCAAAATTATGTTTGTGAGAGTGAGAGAGGAGATAGGATGTCCCCTGTCCTTTTCATGGTGTGTTGCCTGATGCATACAAATCTCAGCCCTCCTCTTCGGCCTTGCGGAAAAGCTGCAAGGGAGGAAAGCACATGGCCCACTGCAAGATTTAGGGATTATTATCCGGATGAGAGAGATTGTTCACCTGCCAGACATGTGTGGGATATTCAATTTTGATTTAGGTTGAATTTTTCTACACAGCACTCCTCGAATTGAGGCCATCTTCCTCAGTTTTATTCCCCTTTTCTTCTCCTCATATTGTCTAATCCTTTTAATCAGAATGTATTTAAGGTGCAAACCTATCTAGCTCCGGGTCTGGAAGGCAAGGCGTTGTTGATTCTGTAGACTGAGCAGGAAAACTAAAAACTGTAGTGGGGTTAGAGATAAACCGAGTTATCTCTCTGTTCTTTCATTTTCTCATTGCTCTGAAATTTAATGACCTGATCATTGTTGTTTGAAGTTAAATTATCTGTTAAATTAGCTCTAAACAATAACTGGTGATATTTTCCTTTGGGGTTCAGTTGCCCTTGCATCCTGTTTCCTGGATGGAAAGGAGAAGAGTCAAAGAGAACGTTTGGTCACATAATTATATAAAGATAATAAAAATGGATATTTATGCGCTAGTGATATCATACAAGGAAAAAACTCACTTTCAAAGAAGCTGAATTTCATAAATAAGAAAAAATTTGAGGCCTGTGCTTAAGAAGGACCACACTAATTCAGGGATGAATGTAAATAAGCATCTTTGTTGATTAAGAAAAAAATGTGAACACCATATTTTCATTACAGAACCTAAATACTCAAACTCATCATACACCGGTACTTGCTAATTTAAATTAATTCTGCCCTCCAGGGATAAATATTCTCAAAAAGGAAATTTAACTTTAAGCAAAATCTGAAATGTTTCAGATGTGAATTTCTAGAAATCCAAAGTATATTTATTTCTTTGAGTCAGACACTTGTTTGTTTTGCAATCACTTTATGAAACAATTTTGGAATAACGCAGATGCTCTTCCCCCCTTCCTTGTTTCAGACTGCTTGCATAAGCAGGCATAGGCATAAGAACTCCCAGGGTATATTGACGAAATAACATTTTTACTCTTTTAACAAAAGGCCCCAAGAACCTCTAAAGCCAAAGGTACCAGAGTAGTCTTAAAAAAATCTTTAAAACTAATGAGCACTTTGTGTCTTTTATCCATTAAAACATGCTGAATGAATAATTAGAGGCTATAATGAAGGTAGAAAATTCAGAACATGAGTAAGGTGGCAATTTTATTATTTAATACTTTTACAATTTTTATAATTAATGATGTAATTTTAAGTTTGGCAAAGCTTTGTTAGAAAAAATAGAGTACTCCTCCCACCCCATCAAATATACTCTAGAAGGAGTCAGGTAGAATCAGGTAGAGGTGGCAACAGGGCTTGTTTATTTATTTATTTCCAGTAGTAGTAATTGTAGTAGTAGTAGCAGCAGCAGTGGAGTTGAAAAATATACTTTTAATTATACATTGGGAGCTCTGATTGCAGCTGGAAGACTAAAATCGATCATTCCTGCATCAATGGTGTGGTCTATTACTGCATTGATTTGTGTTTATTTATGCAGACTTTCAGTTATTTACTTATATATTTCAGCATCTGCCTCTTGATTATTATCACAGGTTGGTTTTAATGAAAGAGCTTATATGGGAAACACATTTGACAGATCAATTTTAAGTAAACTTAGTAGTGAATTATGGCAATCCGAAGAGTTTATGAAATTACTTATTCATACTTACTTTTTAGCAATTAGGAATCTGTCTCTGATTAAAATATCACACTACTCAAAAGCTTCCATTCTTCTCTTCAAACATTGTGCTTCTGTTTTTATAAAATAGGAAAACGTGATTATATGGTGTTAGGTGTGATAGAATGAAACTGATGAATGAGTTTTTTGTTGTTGTTGTTGGTGTTGACATGACTAGGTTACCCTCATGACAATAAAGTGACCATTGGGTTTACTAATGCTATTGAAAATCAAGGAGCAATGGATTTTAAATATGGAAGTGGCAATGTTTTAAAACATCTATTACCTCTAGATTATGCCAGGGGTATGCTGAACAGGATATTCTCAGGCTCTTCAGTACATATTAAATGCATATATTCTATTATTTAGTATATGTCTACAATTATACCTTATGAAGATTGGCATTTCTTTTGAACTAAAAGCTCACATGTGAATGTTATGCATCAAAGTTGATTTGAACAAAAAGGACAAATAAAGACCAGGGGGTATGACTTTTATATGTAAAAGGCAGTACTCTAGAAGGACTAAAGTAGAATCAGGTAGAAGTGACAGCAGGCCCTGTTTACTTTATGGGAGATTGAGATGCGTGTGCTTCTCTTATTGTCGTTACAAAATGTTGAAAGATGACTTGGAAATGGGGGGAAGAGTAGCCAGATTCATTGAGGGCTATTTGCTTCTGACTTTACAGATCTTTTATTGCAGTCTGGAGGATCAGTTTTTCCTCACTAATAATTTGGAATTCATCTACCAAATACGGTTAATAGTTCTCTTCGTTTCTCACGCTTCCCCCTTCTCTGGTATCTGCGAAGAATATAGAGGAAAATTAATCGAATTCTTTCTTAAGAAGGAAAGGGCCTTGAGACATGGAATTAACTCTCCTCATCCTGGCGAGTTTTCCTGAAACTACTTATCCTCAGCATCGGTGCTCTGAGAGGTGGAGCCTCGCAGTCAGGCGGCTGCAGGCAGAAGGTGGGCGAGCCCTGGGACCTTAAGCTTTGTGGAAGGTTGAAAGGAGGAGCAGAGGGAGAGCTTTGAGGTTTGTTTGTCTCTTTTTATTTTTCTGTCCCGTGCCAAGCCCTTGACGTTAGCACAGAGATATGGCCCTTTAGGACCAAGCACTCAGCCTTCTTTCGAGACTGAGATTCCAGAGCATCAGATGAACCGGACTTAGAGCTAAGGCGTCACCCACCCCTCCTTCCTACGCACGCACCAGCTCGTTCTCACGTGCGTCGGGGTAGTGGACAGTGTTGACTTGAATTGCTCTCGCTCGCTCCAAGCCTTTCCTGTGAATGAACCCGAAAACACTCGACAGGTCGTGAATAATCGTTTTAATGAGTGTGCAAAGCGTGCGACGGGGTGCACCGAGCTGTCGGGTTAAACAAACAACTTGTACCCTGACCAAATCCGATTGTTAAAGTGCAAAGTGATGTCAGTACCATTTCCATTGCCCTTCAGAAAACCACAGATCTGACACGCGGGAGTCCAATTTTCCCCATTAAAGAAAAATAGCAATATTTTCCAACCGTGTATGTGATCTTCTTTAATTTTAACCTGAGCCAAACAAACCCTCATTTGGGAATAAGAGAAGTAGTCATGTCACTGCCTCAAAAACAAATCAAAAAGGAGAAAACGAGGACGAAATCAGAACAAATCTAAAAAGCCTAACAGATTTATTTTTGATAGGTCACGTATCATTGCTGATCAATATGGTAAAAATCTTACACACACACACACACACACACACACACACACACACAGCAGCTCAGTATTGGCAAAAATCAAGTTAACTGCCTCTAAACAACTGGGATCAATCATTTATTTGGTCCTGTATTAAAATAGAAACTACCAACCTGCAAAGACTTTTTTCTATTGAAAATCTAATGGAAATATTTGCTGTTATACATTATCCTGTGAAGGAATGAAGGGATAAGTAGTCCTCACATTTATGGTTTCAACGAAAACAGTTTGGAGAAAAGTAATGTTAAAGGAACCCTGATGGGCCACCACCAACTAAAACAATAACAAAAAGCACAGTGAGTTCCACAAATCACACTCTTCCCCTCTTTCTGCACAACTGTACTCGGGAAATATTTTTGTTTCTTTCATGTCTAGTAAAAAGATCTACTTATTTAGAATTAGCCACATGTGCTCCTTTACTTGATCATTATTTTACCTTCTTTCACAATTCCAAACATCAACTGCCACATGAAGACTAAGAAAACCTCAAAAGATTTTTTAAAAATTCTTTTTATGTATCATCTCTAAAAATTTTGTGCAGAAATATGTCAAGTGTTATCCTTTCCAGCACCTCATATACATTCACAAATCAAACAAAATGGCCCAGATGCTTGGAAATCAGTGTATCAGTTCCAAATAACTAGCTCCTTCAACTTAGTAACAATATAGGGAGATTAAGGTTTATATTTTCATTGGATTAAGTATTACAGATTACATGTTTTTCTTCTAAGACTGAAAACATATCATGTCCTGCAGTCTGAAAGTTTATTCATCCTCTTATAATTGTAGTCAGCTTGTAGGAATAAAATGTTAGGGATATTGTACATTTGAATGTAGGAGCTCAGCAGCATTTGCTCACTTAACTGCTATTGCATAGGTGGTTATCTATGTATCTGTCTTTCTGACCATCTATTTCACACACAAATATGTCAGTATACAACCAGCTGTAATTACGTGGATTAAGCCATCTGAAACCTATAACTGAGGTATCTGGCAGACTAAGCAGTCTCATGTGGAAGCCATTGTTATGGTTGCTAGTTCTTATACATCTCTGTCAATTTAGCCCCAACTGGATAAATGGAAGGTACTGACATTCAGTTTCCATCATCAAAACTTGGAAAAGACAACCAGTAGGTTAGGACAGTGTTTTTGTTGATTTTGACTGCTATCTGGTGAATGTCTGTATCAGAATATCAATTCAGAATAGCCTTTAGTTACTAGGAAATTTGACAAAAATGACTGTCAAAAATTAGGGGCTTGCATTTTTATTGTTTTAAGTATTTTGGGGCATACAACAGACTGTGCCGTTATCACCTAAACAGATTTCTTCTCTGTAGGCTGACTGAGTTGAGGCATTTTAGGAGTCACTGAAAGAGCCGAATCCATTTCTGTTTTAGATTCACAAACAGCAAAGCTAGAGGGTGCGTCTGTTTGTGTGTGTATATATGTAGTTAAAGAACTGCACTATCAAAACATTAATTATATTTGAAAGATAGCAGAGAGCTTGTTGTGGAGAGAACTGCATTATTGAATTTATATTCCATGGAATGTGTCTGTAGAGAGGGCTGAAATTGTATACCTGTCTTATACGATGCACCCTCTTCAGTGAGATGTGTAATAAGAGCAAAGAGATGAAGGAGGCAAACTTAGAGAGGCGAGATCGTAGGTATTTGGATGATCCTAAGCAGAAGGAATTCACGTGCAAATGCAAATGACTGAAGAACAAGCCTGGGGTCTTTGTTCTCTGTCAACAAAAACAAATGTATTTTTTCCCCTTTATTAAACAAATCACAGAGTGATCATAGCTGAATTTGGAGCACGTTGGGGGAGAGAGAGACTAAGTGACTAAGAATATTCCAATTACCATAGTTTTGATCCCCAAGTCCTGTTTATTTCACAGCTGCCAAATTTTATATCCAAAATTTAGATTTTCTTCCTCCCAAATCCTACATTGGTATGAATCATCCCTGATCATTTTTAGTTTTTGGCTTAATTACTAGTTTTCAGCTTTAAATTACCAATAAACTAATTAATCTGACTAATCTTTCTAAACTTCTGTTGAGTAGTATAATAGCAGCAGCAACAACAAAAATAACAAAAACTGCAGCAATAATGACAAAAATAAAATGTTAATAATAATAATACAAACAATAATAGCATAAACAATTTAAAAATATTTTTTCTGGCCAACAGGATGAAGACGGAATCTATTTCAGTCTGAAATTTGTGTTTCATGGCTGCAGTTGGACATTTGAATCTGATTTCTTGTGTCACTGGTTAGATGGATGATCCGTTCCTGCCCAATCTGTGTTCTAATAGACTCCCCTGGTCTAACATGGTGGATCTTTTTAGTGTCACTGAGTACTTTTGTGTCCCCTCTTCACTGCTCTAGGCATGTCCCCCTTGGACACTATTCCCAAATAAATCAACCCAGGATGGGCCTGGAAGCAGAGACAGACAGGTGAAGGGATTCTTGAATAGAAGGACCTGGTACCTTCTGGCTGGAGCTCTTCTGGTGAATGGTCAAGTTGTCATATTTGGGACTCACATTCACAAAGCTAAGAAGTTTGAGAAGGGCATAGGAACTAAGGTTCCATGAATCAGAAGAGAATTCTGGCCCTAAGGAACTCAGGTCATTGGGCGAGATAAAAAATCAGAAATTAGGGCCTCCAGGATGAGCTCTGATTTCTTTAGAAATGGAGGGATGTAAAGAGGACAGTAAAGTGGAGGGAGGAAGGAGACCAGGTGGAAGATGTTAGTACCTGGTGATAATCTAGCTGGTAAAGTTGACCCATCTGTTTAGAAGGAAGGAGAGGTGCTTTTATCAGCTGTAAACCTGTCAAGGTTTATTGTTCCAGGTACAAGAACAGCCACCCAGTTCCTGAGACAAGGCTGGAAGGAATCAGCCACTGAGTTTGTATCTGCAGGCATCTAACTCTCCTCTCAGCCCAAAGTTCTCCCTCTGTTTTGAGCCCCCTATGCGCCCCACCCCCAAGAAAAAAGGAAATGAAAGAATATAAAAAGCAGATAGGGAGAGAATTAAGTAAGATTCAGTGTTTGCCAGGCAGATGTTGGGGTCAAAGCAGGTTGTTTGGGTAACTACTTTCATTTTGGAGGGGAACGAAAGCTGGTTAGAAGAGGATGGGCCATTGTGAAAGAGGAGAGCAAAAAATAAGAGAAATTCCTTGGCAGCCCAGTGGAAGGAATTTGGGTAGGACCAAATGGAAAAGAATTTTAGCAACAGAAGGACAATTTAAAAGGAAAGAAGGGTGATCCTAAGATATGTTTGCATTGTTCTGTTTCCTGCAAATTAATGTAGTCTTGAAAATTTATAAGAAAAGATCTTCATGCCTTGTTAAAACACAATTACAAAAAGAAAGGCATACTATCAATAGCCAGTTTTATCTTCAAGAGAAGTGTTTCCTTTAGATATTATCATATACACGCAATCCATAACTAAACCAAATGGTAGTTGAAGGAAGGGAGGGAAAAAAAGAAGGACTCAACTCCCCTGCTGGTCTTACTGTAGTGCATCTGTCTCCTCACCTTTCACAGCAAGGAGGTTGAAGGATCTTTTTTCATTTCCATCTAGTCTTTTCGCTTAAAAACGTATGAAAATATTACAGTTCATGAGACTGTTTCTCACGAAAGATCAGTAGAGAATGAGGAGCTTTCATTTCTAGGGATAAATTCACTGAGGTGATGCTCAGTGTCCTACAGGAGAAAGACAACTTTGGTTGCAACTGTATATTGCTCTGCTTTTCAGTGGCACCCCCTAGACGTTCTCTGTGCACTAATAATAACTAATAACTACTAAGTTCACTTCACTCTTCTGGAAGTACAACTCAGCAATTTGAAATCAAACTGGAGCTTTCCATATAAAATCCAACTCTAATTAAAACATTGTATGGAAAATATTCTCAGTTACTGTGATTGTTTTTATTCATTTGAATTGTTCCTTGATTAAAAGACAACTATCGTTTCAATCAGAAAATGAAACCAACAACGCCAGTAAAAGTAGCCCTCAATCCTGTTATGTACATTCCCAAAGTATGGCTTTTAAGAATTTATTTTCAAACAACTTGGTTTTAATTGTACATATCTGAGAACCTCTGAGTCATTGCAGACATGCCTAACTAAAATAAACTAAATACATTTATAGTGGGAATATTTGACAGAAAGTAAAGAAGCAATAAAAGCAGACATTTCAAAAAGTAGCAAAAGTCATGCAGACATTCACCTGCACTGTTTATGCACCCATTTAACAAAACTAGTAGGCTTCTATAACCCAGTATCTTAAAAACATTGTTAGCCAACCCATATAAATGCTCATGCACATAGACCATACATACTATGCTGAATATAGTTTAAACATGAACACTTTAGAAACTAAGAACTAAACATATTAGTATTTCTAACTTTTCACCACCAATAATTGGTGTTTGTGATTTGTAAACACTGACGGAAAGCCAGAACCATGACATTCTGCTTGGACTGGATTGTGAAGCAAACATAGGCTTCTTTCTGTTCAGGGTGTGCAGGAGTGAGGAACTTAGCAGTGAGTGGAGTTAAGATCTATTTATGTTTTCAGTAAATGAAGATGTAGTCATTTCATTCTTTAAACATTCATATTCTACTATTAAATTAAAGAAATATATACAGTTTCAAAGACGAGAGAGGTAAGCCCAAGTAAAACTATTATATCACAGAAAAGGAATGCTTTTAAATGATGCTAACATTTTTTTCCGACAGAATTTTTCAAGGCAGATACAGGTAGATCTGTTGCACAAGTGACACAATAAATATTTTTTAAATGGGCTGTGGGGAGTGTTTAATGAATTCACACTCTGAATATGAGTAATACTCCTTTGAAGATGGCTGTGTGACTTATCACACTCCATAAAAATGGAGGATGGAGTGTAGTTTTGAGGGTGGAAATGTCCAAGCATCCTATTACTAACGGTGGGCGGGTGTGACCTGTGTACAAAAGGAAAGGATTCCATGCCAAGAGAGTAGCTTGCAAAAGTCTACTGGTCCCATCCTGTTTATTTTCTTTTGGGTACACAGTTCAAAAACATCCTTTCCACTAGGCTCTCATTTTGCAGTTACGGTTTCACCGACAGTAGCGGGCTTGTATTAAAGTGCAATCCAACGCATCAGTCCAGTTTCGAAAAGAAGGCAATGGACATGAAACATAAAGTGACAGTCTTATCAATGAAATGCTCATTGGCAGTTGGAGAACAGGGAAGGAGGTGGCTTCAAAACAGGGTGGTGGGAGGGAGAGCAATACTCTAGGTGAGTTTTTTGGGAAGATGCTAAGTAAAATGCTGTTCAGAAATTGGGATTAATCGAGCAGTTTAAATACAAATCTGCCGGAAATCGTGCTCTGAGAGAATGAAAATGAAGAAATTTATGCATATTCTAATTTTCCCTCTTTGGCTGCTATTTTGGAGGAAGAGACTTCTTTTGCTGATGGTGGGACTTTTTTGTTCTGCACAGGAAATGTGTAAATGAACAAAAATGTGTGTGTGTGTTTTTTTTTTTTTTTTTTTTTTTCACTTTCCATCTCTCTCCTCCATCCCTCCTCCCGCTTTCAACAATCAGAAGTGGTTAGGGTCCTACAGACCCCAGGGTTTCTCTCCATTCCCAAGATGAGAGGGAGCAGGCAGTGCAGGAAGGGGAGTTAGGGCTCCTATGGGTCACTAAGATTTGGAAATTAACCTAGAGTTTCCATCCCATCTTTGGACATTCAGAGAGAGTAGAGAGTGCGGAAGTGTCATACATTTAATGTGATGAAAAATCATCTCGAAAGCTATTTCCTCTCACAACTGAACTCTCAGTTTACGCCTAGGGTGGGGGTGGGGGTGTCTTAAAAGTGATAAGCGACGTTGTGCAGATCCAATGACCATCACTACTGAGTCCAAACACTTTTCCTTTTGTGCCTTTGGGAACACACGGGGTCGGTGCATTTTAATCATATTAAGACCAGCAAGAAACTCTCCAGCTCTCCTATTCTGATGTATGTCGCCCAGTACTGAGAACGAGTGAAGTGGAGCGCACAGGTCCTTTTGTGTTCTGTGAAATATGTCAGGGACTGCTGAGACGGTCCAATGAAGTGTGTGGGATGAAGGTAGGGGCGGGGGCGACTCGTTCCGGGGGGAGAGGGCGCTCCGAGGGAAGAGAGAGGTTGAGAGGGTGGAAAAGAGAGGCGCTCCCTGTCCTCTCGCTCTGCATATGAGGGCCAGGCCGAGAGCTTCAGAATTAATTCGGGATCGGAGAAGACAGAGACAAGACTCCGAGTTTCTACTGTTTCTGGATGCCCGGATAAAAACCCTGGAGTCAACTTTCATTCTTAACAATTTAGTTTCAAAAAGGCTCCTCGGTGGCCCCTCTGCCTCCTCCGCCGGTCGCAAAGCGCTGCGCGAGCCCGGGGCGTCCGCCGAGGCCGGAGTCGGTACTCTGCCTGGTCCTCCAGCGGCTCCGCCGTCTCGGCCGCGGCCTTGGAAAAGGCGGCCAGAACAAAGCCCACGCTACGAGCCCCTGCCTCAGATACATTTTCAGCGGCCGCGTCGGAGCCTCGGACCCCCAGAGGGCCAGCTTTCTAGCACCCGGCCCGCCGTGACCCCGCCCCGCCGCCCACTCGTCTTTCTTCCTCAGAAAGAGAGCACCGAGCGGCCGACGCCGAGCAGGATTTCACCCCAACTCCGCCCGCGCGACTGGGGGTCCGGGGCGTCCGTCCTCCTCGGCGTACCGGAGTCGGGGAGGAGGGGTCGCAGATTTGCCCAGGAGAAGATGGGAGAAGAGCGCGGATCCTCGCTGTAGACCTCCCGTCAAGGTTACCGCCACCTCTAGGAACCTCTGCGGAAAAGCTCCAAAATGCCTATTTTGCAGAAAGCCTGCTATGGTGCTTTGCGGCCTGGTGCTCAGAGAGCTCTCAAGAGGCCTCGATGTCTTGGTGCTTGAGTCAAGCCCTGCCTAGGCCCATTTCTCCCGCGCATCCCAGGTCCTGCACTTCCGGTCCCCCCGGCGGGGGAAGGGGGTACCCTGACTCTCCCCTCCCCAGCACTTCCGGCCCGTGGGCTTCTGGGGTCTCGCCCGATCACCCCGCTGAAGAATATTTTTGAGAGCTGTTTTATATAACTTTTCCGTGGCCGGTGGGAACTTTACCTGTTCCATTCATTTCTTTTTGACTTTAATTTCTACGCCACCTTAAACTTGGGAAGGGGGGCGGGCGGAGTAGAGGAGGGCCAGAGCTTTAAAGAAAAAGCTCATTGAAGATAAATATTTCTTTTTTGTTGTTGTTTTTTCAGGTCACCTTTCTCCTTTCCGAATTCCCCGCACCAGTTCACACCAGCAACTGAGATTTAGGCCTGTTTTCCCGAAGGGCCTCGGCCAGTCCCTGCACTTAGTAGGCGTGCAGTAAACCTTGAAAGCCCAAATGAATGATGCTGCTTCCCTAGGCACATGGTGCGTAGGGGTGGTAGGTATCCTCAGAAATCAGCGTTTCATTTCCGTTATTTTACTGAATTCAGTTAAAGGGTTGATAAATTTTTTTGTATGGGCCTTTTGATGTTTTTTAGGGACTCCTCGAAACAGTGGGGGGAATCTGTTATTAGAGTTATTGAAAATGTCTTCTTGAACTTTTTCATGTGTATGAGGTAAAATGCTGTGATTTTTAGAATTTGAGGGTTTGTCAGCCCTTTGGTGACTTTTCCTTTACATTTTGCGTTCTTAAAGTTTTACCTTCTGTGGCAAGAGGTCAAGGCCTTATGAAGTTAATCTCTTGTAGACAATTTGAGGCAAAAACTAAGAGATTTCTCCTCTGCTTTCTTGCTATGTTACAGTTTAATCCTTGTCAAACTTGATTCACTTCTGCTTCATTCTACTGTGTCTTCTGCATCATTCAGCTGTTCTCCTTCTTTATGATAGCATTTGTTTTT
This sequence comes from Neotragus moschatus, assembly GCA_006410615.1. Lineage (NCBI taxonomy): Eukaryota > Metazoa > Chordata > Mammalia > Artiodactyla > Bovidae > Neotragus > Neotragus moschatus. The sequence goes on from SJYA01002717.1 coordinate 405,833, forward strand.
AAATGCTGTAAGAACTTTATGTAACCAGGAGAGAAATGTTCATAGTTGTGATTCAGTCAGTCAACACATGTTAAATGCATATTTTCCTGCGCACCAGTTGTGTAACCTATAGATTAGTCCCTAGGGCATTTACTGTCCCACTTTCATCGACTGTAAAATAGTGAAAATATATAACCAAAAAGCTAATAACCATGGAAGTAATTTGAAAGGTTATAATTGCTAATCAAATTTAAAGTGTATTTATTAGCATCGTTATTAAGAGGCATCAGAGGTATACAAATAAGACCTGTTCTTATCCTCTGGGAACTTACAATCTAGTTGGGCATAAATAATGTGAATGTAAATTAATAGAAACAGCTACTAAGCAATGTTCAGTGTCTGGCATATTGAAAACATTCAGTAAACAATTGCCTCACAAATTAATTTGCAGTCAGGTCATTCTTTTAACCGAAATTTGATACTGATAAGAAATACAGGAAGGATTAATTAGGAAAACTTTCATGGAGAAAATGAATCTGTCCTTTATGTACCACATAGGAAGATTGAAAATGCAAGCTGTTTGTGTTCAAGGGGGTAAAGGTGGCATAAATGGAGAATGAGAAAGATATTTGATGAGATGGAGTCTTGGTGGTAATTTGTAGGAAGCCTTGCAGACCATGCAGAGGAGTTTGTATTTGATAGTAGAGGTGATGGTGACCTGTGGTGGCCCTGTAAGCAGAGGATGGCATGATTAAAATTGAGATTGATGTTTAAAATGATTCTAGCCAGCAACTGAGCATAGTGAAAATTGAGGGAGAAAGAGTATGAAAAAAGATTCTGTTTGCAGTTCTAGAATGGTATATTTCTATAGCGTGACTGTAGACAGAGTCATCATTAGGCCCTTCTCAGTTTTTATACAGTGGATATTACATAGAAATAATAAAGTCATTAAGGAGTCTTGAATAGGATAAGAGCCACAGACCACTGGAATATGTTTTACTACTTTTTTCTTGATTGTTGGTGGTGATAGGGGATGTTAGGTGTTTACTGATGCTTACTAATCTCAGGATATCTTCATCACCAGTTGCAGCTCAAGAAACCTTTCTCATTTAGCATATTTACCCATGGCCCAGTTTCAGTGGTTCTCAACTGGGTGTGATTTTGACACACCTCCACCAACCCATGTGGGCACTTCTGGCAATGTCTGGAGACATTTTCAGTTGTAACAACTGTGGGGCCACTATTGGCATTTAGTAAGTAGAAGCCAGGGCTAGATATTACTAAATATCTTACAATTCAGAGAGACCCCCAATAACAATGAATTACCTAGTCTACAAAAGCAATTGTACTGAGGTTGAGAAATCTTCAGTGGGAATGAAGCATGAACTCTTAACTCTGGAGAGCTACCCAAGCAGTCCCAGAACCTAACTTCTATTATAGTAACAACTTTGATGGGAAAAATGTTTTGTTTAGTGAGTCAAATGTACCTCTGAAAATGGCAGTGTCTCTTCTTAGCCCTGAGGTCTTAGAAATAGGAAAATCAGAAGGGTACCTGCTTAGATTTTCTACTTTTTATAAAATGGAGTTAGAAATATTCCTTGAGGATTTTTCATCTACATGTTATTTATTAAATTAATAAAATGTGCCTTTGGAGTTGCTTAGCAACTTAAGGGAAAGCTTGCTTTTTAGAAGTTCATTTGTTTGTTTAAAACTAGGGTAGGTTGCATATTATTAGCTACATTACATAAATCAACAAAGAAATGTACACTGAAAATGGAATAAGATGTTTCAACACATTTTCTGCTCTCCTTGTCTGGCAATTAAAACATTCTAATTGTCTGGTAGAATTGCATCAAATATTCGACAAACATTATTTATGTATGAAATTTCAACATAATATTGAGAATGTAAGGGAACCAAAGGGGAAAAATTCAGCAGATTTGTCATAAAGTATGTGTTTATCTTAACCTTTCTTCTTCAAATATCTTATCTACTAAGTACTTTTATCAGGCACTAATTATACTCTTTCTGAAAAGAATTTCTCCAACACCCTTCAGTGCCTGCACCCTTTAATCATATCTCATTACATCTACCTAATCCATATCTTTTTCACATTGCCAGGGCTCATTAACAGTTTTAAAAGCTAATCTTAATCTTGGACACTGTTATTCCTTGTAATCGAGATGAAAATAATGCCAATAATATTTTATTTCTAAAATGTAATGGATCATTAAAAATTTGTTCTGAAGTCATTTCTTCTTTAAATATTAATGAGAAATTAACTTTCAAACATGCATTCAACTAGCAGGAACAGTGAGATGTGTCTGAAAACCCTGAAGCACCTTTTCGAAGGAGAAGTTATTTTTATAAGCTGTTTTAACAGTGGATCATCAGTCACTTTGAAGGGAAGTGATCCTTGATTAACAGTTGGCTGATACCGTGCTTCCACAGATGTGTGGCAGTAATACAGGTGCTCCCTATGAAACACGACAGGTAGTTCACAGTATCTGAGCTTTCTTTTTCTGACTGAAAAATGTTAAAACATAAAGCCTTCATCTTTGTGTATTACCCCATTAAATTGTTGTAGAAAGACAAACCAAATGTCCCACTCAAATAATGAACAGTAGGCATCATGTTTCCCATGACTTTAAAGAAAACATTGTAAGTGTGGCCAGTACTTTATTCCTTTTGATTTTCCGTTTTCTTTTCAGAAAATGGATCAAATGTGCTATTACATGACCAAAGAAGAGCCTCATGATGATGACTTTTTAGGACTTGAAAGTAAAATCCTGCCTCTCAGAATATAACTACTTAGGACTAACATGTTACTTCTATGGAAGATTCCTCCACTACTATAACTGAGATTGTTTCTTGAAAGTAATCTCTAAGTCTTAGGACAAGTTTAATGGTTTGTTATCTATTTATGCACATACTATAGCTATAGTGCTTTTAAAAACCCACAAGACAAAAGTCATTTGTCAAAAAAACCCCCCAATTTTTGGACTAGTACCTCAAGTTACAATTCGGTGGTAGTGAAGATGTAATAAAACTTTAATTTTGCTCTGATTTTTTCCCCATTCATTAATTCTGCCAGATAGTACAGTTGTTGTTGTTGTTTAGTCATTAAATCATGTAGCCCTCCAGGCTGTTCTGTCCCTGGGACTTCCCAGGCAAGAATACCAGAGTTTGTTGCCATTCCCCTCTCCAGGGGATCTTCCTGACCCAGGGATTGAACCTTCATCTACTGCATTGGCAGGCAGATTCTTTACCACTGAGCCACCTGGGAAGCTCATATAGTACAGTAGTTATCTTTTATTTCAGTTGTTTAATTAGATATTTTAGTTTTTTCCTTTGTAATATATTATTTTCCTTACAGAATTCTGTGATTCTGATTTATCTCCATTTATATGGTTCAGCTTATTATTACCTATAGGAAACTGTTATTAAGCAGAACCAAGTGATAGCTAGTTAGTTTGTTTTGCTGTGTCTTATCTTTTGCAGTGGTTAAGAATTGAACTAAGATAATTAGATTTTTAGAATCCGTAGCATAATGTTTTTAAAATTACTCTTTTGACATTTTTTTCTTTTAAATTATTTTAATTTCCTTACTCATCAGTTTTTGAGGAGGGTAACTTTGCACACATTCAGTTAAACACAACATGTTTTCCTGTGTTCTTTTTTGCTTTACTGAAATAGCTCGAATATTTGGATCTTATCAAATTTTTACAGTGACACCATAGACAGTGCTTACTTTAATAGAATTTCCCTTCCTTCATTATGAACTAGTTCTACTAATAAAAATACAGTTTAGTATGTAATATACTATAACATCATAAATAAAAATTGCAAATACAGTATTAATATACTTTAAAATTGTTTGGGGGCCAATTAAAAATTGCAAATACAGTATTAATATAGTTAAAAATTGTTTTGGGGCTTCGCTGGGGACTCAGTGGTGAAGAGTCTACCTTCCAATGCAGGAGATGCAGGTTCGATCCCTGGGTCGGGAAGATCCCCCGGAGAAGGAAATGACAACCCACTCCAGTAATCTTGCCTACAGAATCCCATGGACAGAGGAGCCTGGCAGGCTGCAGTCCATGGCGTTGCAAAAGAATTAGACAGGACTTAGTGACTAAACAACAACTATGTTTGCTTTTGTAAATGAATTTTTATCTTTGCCTATTTCTCTTATTATTAAGAAGTTTTGCCTTTTTCGTACTGATTATCTATTTTCCTGTCCTTTTCATGTTGTTATTTTCAGAGATTTCTCACATAGGTCAGTGCGATGAAGCTTGATGGCAACAGTTGTTCAGTTTGAATCAAAGAATAACTGTTAATTGGTGTGCTGTCATCAACCAGAAGTTTCCAAATATGTGTCCTCCAGTTCAAAGAGAAGTAGCTGGATGCAAGCAGACATACTCATGGGGACTCTACACATGATGCAGCTCCAGAGGAAGTTGCTTCATTCTTTTTTGCTTTTGGAACACTTCTTACAATACACTCCAACTACTGGATAGCATCCTAAGTTCATCCAGATTTGTCCCAGGTCTGAATTCTTGGTCTTCCTCCCACCCTCTAATTCCACAGATAAAGAAGAAATCATAATAAAGGAATAAAAATCATTTGTTTCTGTCTAAATCATTCCAGTCTTGAAGCACCCTGCTGGGTTAATTAGCCCTGTTATTGTATTTACTATCTCCCACACACTTGTGTGTGGAAAAGCGTTCCTCTTGGCACTTTTCTAGGTGGATAAGAGAACATCACAACTATGGCACTGGACTTTGCTCTTGAAATAGATGGTACTGTGGCAGCCTAAAGCTTGAACGAGCTTAGTTTTTCATTGATAAGGGTGTAAGTGGCCTAGGATCATCTATCCCTGATGTATGCCAGCTGTAATTTCAAATATTCTTAGTGTGGGCTTTGGTACCATTAGGAAAAGAAACATAGTATCTCTTGTAGGAAGAGTTTGGAGAGGTTTACCCCAGCAATCAAGATGGTTAAGATGATTAAATTCTGTAGATATACTGCTTTTACCCTAAGTGAAAGAAAAAGAACAGCTGCTAACTCATTTCTCACAAATAGGCATGATTTTTCAGTGAGTATTATCTTATCCTGGAATTAATTCTTTGAGTTCTTGCCATTGTGTTTTGTCCTTGTAGATTAGAATGAAAGAGGTATTAGCAAGAAATTTGAAATAGACACTAGATAAGATCAGCTTTTGATTGTTAAGTTTCAAGATCAGCACAAATCATCTGGAGGATGTGCAAAGTTATCTTAAATTCCTATGCAGCAGGGTTTGACATAAACTAATTGAAGGTATTGGCATTTCTACAGAAAAAATTTTAGCCATGAAAGCAGATGAAAGTCAGAAGCAAGGAAGGGAAAGTGTGCCCACATATGGTTCAGAGATGAGGGAGTGGATTCAGTTCCATTGGACTTCAGTCCCAGTGAAAGGCCATTCCTATTGTGAATGTATATCAGGCTCTTTAAACTTGATGCTGTTAAACATTCTACCCACAAAAATATCTTCATTCTGAATCTATATTTTCCAAATAATATTTGGATTATTATTTGGCTTCTGAAGAATCTTTGTTCTTAGAATATATACTAATCATATGAACTTCAAATATTTCACTTAAAATAGTAGTTACTTTTGGGTGAGTAATTATATCCCAGGCTTTCAATGAAGTTCTTTTCATTTAAGTTCTTCATCATAAATGAATTATGGATAATCTTATTTCTGATTCAAAACATTACTGTTTTGATGATTATTGTATATCTACCTTTGATAGATGAATACATTTTTGGCATCTTGATAAAAGTAGAGTATAAGGTTTCTACTATGAGGGACAGATCCAGAATTATGTTTGTAAAGGTCAACCCTTTCTGTCAGTCTTTCCTGTGACCTACAAAATGAACATACAACTGCATGATTCTATGTGTAAAAAGGCTAGTAGTTGAAGTGAATTACAATTGCTCAAACAATATTTGGTTGGGATCAAATATTACCACCAATGTAATTATATTAATATGAGTCAAAAACTTTCTGAGTTCTTTCTTACTAGCTATAAGATCATCTTAACTTTTATAGACATCAGTTTCCTCTGTAAAATGAGTGTATTGTCAAAACTTCCTCATATAGTGACTTTGAAGTTAAATGAGATAATTCATATAAAGTGCTTAGCACTCATTCTGAAGTATGGTATGAAATGAAATGAAATGTAGCTAATGCTGTAAGCTTTTGTCACTAAAATAATTATCATCATAATAAGATGATATAAGTTCAGCATATGATTGGGGAGGCAAGACTGTGACAGGGACCAGTTGTGGAATACTTGAAATCATATAGTTTCTAAGAACTATCCCTACTCTTAACATTTAGATCCAGTACAATTACCACTTTTGCTTTCCTCTGAAGTAGCAAGTTTTATTTTGATACCTTTCTTTATTATTCATAATATTTGAGAAATAGATAAAAATGAACTCATAATCTAGCCTTTCTCAAGCCTCAGTGGCTTAATGCCAGCAAGATCAATTACTCCTTTATGTCATATTCCTGTGTGGGTCAGGTAGAGAGGGAGAGTGGGTCTTTGTTCCATCCAGCTCCATTCAGTCATTCAGGGGCCCAAGAATGGCTCTGCCATCTGCTAGAACCCTGGAGTCCTCCTCTGGGTACTCTGCATTGGGTAGGAAGGGAAGAAATCTTGTTGATTCCAAAAGGTAACGCGCATTCTACTGGCCTGAAATCAGTCGTGTGAGGCCCAACCTAATCGCAGTGAAGGTTTGAGAATATAATTTAGTTATGTGTTTAGAAGGAATAATAAATGGGTTTGCTGAATACATTGCAGTATCTCTTCCTTACCAACAAAACTGTTTTATGATTCTGCTCTAATTTTTCATCAATTAGTTGAAAATGGTAGAAACTCTTGCTTACAAAATTTATTTGCACATAATTTTATAGAGCTTTGTATCCCGTTAGAAAGCCTTTAATCAACAGGGATTGATGTCAAGGAAGACTTTCTACAACTTTTTGATAAATTTTGTTGTATAGATATTCTCTGTATAACTTTTTTTGGAGCATTTCGCCTACTTTATTTTTACTTTAAGCTTGTATATGTGGGGGGGAAAAGCTTGTATATGTGAAAGAGATTATATCCTCAAATGAACATTTTCCTTGCTTTTATCATCTTGTGTCATTATCCTGATGCTCTTTTATTACAGTTGTTATTGAGAGCATACTTTCAGATTTAGCATGGAGATTAACTGTAAAATAAGTAAATAGTGAATTGTTTTTTTAGAATGAAGTATAAAAGTCAATGCTTTTAAGAAGTGGTGTTTTTTTTTGTTGTTGTTAACTGCTATTTCTAAGTAACTACAGTACTCAAAAAATGGCAAATTGACAACCTTAGATTTAAAAATTTTTCCAATGAAGAAAAGCTGTGACAGTAAACTATCTACAGTGCAAACTTTGCTATGATTCTCCAAAATATGACTTTTTCTATAGTTGCACTTTACTGATGAGAGGATGCCTTGTATTAAAACCCATTTAGCACGTGGATTCCAAAAAGACACTCTCCAAAAGACAGCCTTTTAATGTTTCATGATGGTTTTCATCATGGTTAAAGAAATAGATTAAAACTTCCTGCTTATTTTACACTTTATCCAACAAGGCACAAATGTTAGCAACTAGCACTCAACACTCACATTTCAGTTATACCAGTAATCTGTTAGAGATTGGCTATGTATATTAATGAGTTCATTTCCAATAAGAGTACTTTTAATTATATTGATACTGTTTTGGAAGGTATAAATAATTTAATCATTTTCTCATAATTGATATGCATACATTAAGTTGGTCTTATATTTTGTTATTTTTATTAGAAATCACACTATTTCTTTTATTCATATTTAACCAAAGGATATGTTTGTGATACTCATCAAGGCACATTCTTAAATGACTGTTTTAGTAATTAAATGAAGTTAAAGACAAATTCTTTAGGTGATTATATATTCATGCACATATTTCTGTTCTAAGTGGTTATAACACTAATTAATAATTCCTTCATGAAATATTTGTTGTTTTCTAACTGCTTTTTTAATGCATTCTACAATTTTTCATATAATTACCTGTTTGCAAATGGAAAGAGGTCATAGAGTTCAAAATAACATCATAATTTTTGTTTCCATGTTAGCCTAACCAGCTTTAGCCTTTATTAAATAAATAAATGTTGAAAAATGAATATCTATAAATACATTAATTCTTAATTGGAAATGCATAGTATTTAATTGAACAATTCTGTGAGAGGAAATGTTTGCAAATATACATTAAAAAGTAGGAAAAAAGCATTTTTATTATTTTATTAAGTAGAAATAAATTATTGTGTGTAGTCACATAAAGCCATGATTAAATATTTCAAGTGTTATGCATTCTAAGCTCAGTTGTCTTGCATTATATATCTTTGCACATAACATTTCATTGATTATACTGTTTGTATTATACAATTCATTTTCTTTATAATTTAGGATCATAATTGATAAAGATAAGGAAGTATTTACTGAGAAAAGAACGAGTCATTTTAACCTTTACACAAGCATCCTAAAGCTTTAATTTCTCTTACTCTACTGAATGTGAGCCTCTCAGAGGATTTCTAAGTTTTCAGTCTACTTGGACATACGAGTTATTGAATATTAATATCAGAAATTATTACTTTGATTTCCACATATCTGTATGAGATTTCATGTGATGTATTAAGTATTAAAAAGGTTTAAGTGCTCTAGACTTCAAACTATTTTGTTCCTTTTGTTTCACAAATTGATATTACAAATTCTGCTTTTGTATCACAAAACTTTTATATTATAGAATGTAGATATTTTAAGATTTTATTTATTTGACAGAAATAACTTCAGCCCTATAGTAGTTAAGCAGAAATTGTTTAGCATTTTCAGTTCTAATATAATGCTAATTATTATTCATTGGCAAACCATTAAAGATTTTATGTAAGCTGACTTCAAGACATTTTCTCCCAAAACAGTTGTTACATTTCCCTGTGTTTCCTGCATGGTGGATTTTGAATTTAGCATCTGACATGTTTTCTCAACTACTGGTTTAAAATGAAAACATGTAGGTACTCGAGGGAATGTGTTAAAAGCAAAAATTCTATGATCCTTGAAAGGTAAATGACAGCACTGAGATTGTCACATCTGCATCGAAATGTTTCATCTGTTTATCTACCTAAACAAACACAAATAAAATAATTATGATCCTGACAATGCACGTTTAAAAAAAAACAATTTATGGCTTTAAATAGGTCAGAACCCAATGGATTTTTATTTTTCTTTGTTCTTACAAATGAGTAAAAATAAACTGACCTTCAGCATCAAGTGCCTGTGAATGATTATAGCAAATCTACTTAATATTTTGAAATTTGAAGGTAAAATTAATCCTTGGGTTTCAGAAAATTATATATATTATATATTAAATATTTACATACACAAAGAAACACATGTGTATGCATGTATGTTATCATGCACATTACAGTGTGCCTAATTATTCAGCTGAATTTACCTCACTATGTTTTCATCCTTTATTAGAACAGAGAGCTACTATATTTCAGAATTGCTAACCTGTTGCTGTGAAAAAGCAATCCTATAGAAAAGTAGAATGAATCTCTTGGAAAAATCACAACTGTTTTTATTTAAAATGAGTTTTTAGCATCAGAGTAAACTATCAACTGACTTTAAATTTAGCTTTTTATGTAGATTAGTAGGTTACAGAAGAAATTTTAATGTAAACTAATATCTTCTAAATCATGTTAGTTTTAACTTTTAAAGAAAACTCTTGATATTCTGGAGAGGAACTTAAAATACTTTATTTACATTCCAACTACATCTTGATTTTAAATTAGTATAATCATATATCTTTGCTGAATGAAAAATGGTTTCTTTAAACTCTAGTCACAGAGCTTGCTATTAAATTAATCTAATCATACTCTCTTGTTCACATATTCTCCTTACTACATACTCTTGTTAGTAGTTGTTTAATTAAACCTGCCATTTGTTTACAATGTAGAGTTTCAGAAATGCTAGTTCTAAAGGTAGAATAAGAATTTATATCAAACATTTCAATCTGACAAGTAAATTACATTTATTCCACCATAAAGAGGTAGGCAGAAAACCGTAGCAAGCGATGAAAAGACATATTCTTATTGCTCAGAGATATGATACGCAACAGCCTACAAAATATGACCTTTTCCACTCTCAAGATTAAGACAAAATCTCTATAACCACTAAAATATAGATTGTCTTAACTTTTGGTATTTTAAATATTTTATTAAAATTGTCACTCCTTTCATTAGCCAACCCAGGGGGCAAAAAGAAAGCAGGATGAGCTTTGGTATAAAAATCTGTTTAAAATAAATCTGTAAGTTATTGTACACATATGAAAGGAACTCTCAGTAAATGCTATACTTGGGAGTCAAATATACGAAATATCTATTTGCCAAAGCAGAATTAAGAGGACTGTGTACCTTCTTTATAGTTTATATTTTGTTAAGGAGCCTTTGTTTTAATTTCTCATCTACACATAGATTTTGTTATTATAGCAATTACATTATTTTTACTTCAGTAAAGGTATTCTAGGAGAAGGGGACGACAGAGGATGAGATGGTTGGATGGCATCACCGACTGGATGGACGTGAGTCTGAGTGAACTCTGGGAGTTGGTGATGGACAGGGAGGCCTGGCGCGCTGCGATTCATGGGGTCGCAAAGAGTCGGACACGACTGAGCGACTGAACTGAACTTTTTGGTTAAACTTATGAAGTGGAAAAAAATAAAAAAGCATATATGTAAAGTAAAAATTTTATATCATGCTCAATTTGCAAGGAAGTTTGTATAACCTTTTAGAGTCCTATGGCACCAGAAGACAGATTTCATATTTTCGTTATTTTTGATATAACTAAAGTATAATACTGACTTTTGAGCAAATAGTTCTAGTTTTGATTTTCTAAACTAAATCAGAACTAAAACCTGATTTCAGAACTAAAACTTTATGTAGGGAAGCTAACATTACTAACAGTTATGCCTCAACTTGTAGTTTGTCAGAAGAATGAAAATTAATGGTACTATGTCACAAAACATAATCTGACTTTCTGTTATTTACTCAAAGTTGAGTTATGGTGAGCTAGTTAAATGTTTTCAAAATTACTGAAATAGTACCCCTTTAACCTATGAATTACAATTATAAACATTGATTTCTTCAGTTTCTAATTGATACTTTTTGCATACCTCTGTTATGTTTTAAAAACTATGTTAGGAATATTGATATTAGCTAATGATAATAGAGTGATTATTTTGTACACCATTTTATGTTTACTATTTCAATAAATTTGGTGGCTTTACACATACAAACATACACATACAAACACACATGCACACTTTGTTATGCTCATAACATACTTACATTTTATTGAGTAGATTAAAATTATATATGAAAAAGAAATTAGAAACCAGTCTTTTGTAAGTAAGTTAATGAAAAGGGATGTTAAAGTGTGGTAAAGCTAATTTGATAATTATTTTATTTTGGCAGTTGTATTTTTTTTCTGTCCTTAGTGAACCACAAAGAAAGAAGATGGGTATGATTTTTACAAGGGTGAAGTAGATTGTCTGTCAGTTGGCTTTAGGCGACAGTCTGTCTGCAAGCCGTAAGATGATCTGCAGAGCGCCAGAGGAAAGCAGGCAGGATTCCTGGCTTGCAAGAAGAGATATTGATCTACCTTAGCCACCTAAACAATGCCTCACCTGTCTGCCTTGTCCATACCTTATTTTACGCAGTCTAATGCTTGTTTTGTTTGACTTTTCTTTTATTTCTCTGGATCTGAGCTTTGATACACTTTGGGGAGTACATAAACACAGTGTTGTACTTGAACATCACCATACTTCTGAGTCCTCTGGTGGTTTAGGACCACCTCTCCCTCTTGAATAGCTCTGTTATTGAAAATTATGAACCAGAGCTAAATTACTAGGCCTCATACAGAAGTGGTTGATCCGGCAGCCTAGTGTCTAATAACACTGAATGTGAGATGCTGCTAATTACTGCCCTATGGACCTCGTGTAAAATTTCTTAAATTTCAACTTGTAAAAGGCTTTATTATTATTAATTCTTTTTCTTCCCAGCAGATAGTTGAAAGACAAGTTACTATAGTATTTAGAATTCTATCCACTTATTTTGGAGCACAACTATTTTACTATGTATTGCCTCAAGCTCTAATGAAATACAAAACTACATTCAGCTTCCCAGTAAACTATAATATAAATATTTTACCAGCACTTATTATTAGTTTGCCATTTCCTGCTGACAGCTATTCCAACTTTGCCAGCAGGCACTGGGTCTCACAATTGTATTATGTTTTGAACAAATAGCGACAAACAAAAATTCTTGCAAAATAAATGAACAAGATTTCCTAGGGAAAAGAAAAAAACCTTTTCCAATGTTAAATGAATATTTCTTTCAAACTCTGACACATAATATTATTTAATTTGCATATTTCACATTTCATTTTTATTAGAAAACAATTAAGTTAATGAAGAACTAAATAATGTGCTGTTGCTGTTGCTCTTGCTATTGCATTGCTTCAGTCGTGTCCGACTCTGTGCGACCCCATAGACGGCTGCCCACCAGGCTCCCCCATCCCTGGGATTCTCCAGGCAGGAACACTGGAGTGGGTCGCCATTTCCTTCACTCAGGGATAATTTTACATTACTGGTTTTTTGATTTTAAGTGTTATGTTTTTTTTAAAACTTTTTGCTGTTCTAGAGAAAACCACATCCTATATACCACTACATATATTGGTAGTGAAGGACTCTGGTTTTCAAATGATGCTATTTAAAAACTAGCAGAGGGGCTTCCCTGATGGCTCAGTGATGAAGAATTTGCCTGCTGAAGCAGGAGACACAGGTTCCCAGGAATCCCACATGCCATGGAGGAACTAAGCCAATGCGCCCAAATTACTGAGCCAGTGCTTTAGAGCCCATGAGCTGCAAGTATTGAGTTCATGTGCCTCAACTACTGAAGCCTGTGCGTTCTACAGGTTGTGCTCCACAACGAGAGAAGCCACCACAAGGAGAAGCCTGCACACCACAACTAGAGAGCAGTCCTGCTTGCCACAATTAGAGAAAACCCCAAGAAGCAACAAGGACCCAGTACAGCCAAAAAAAAAAAAAAAAGATAGCAGACAACAAAAGCACATTGTCTACAACCACAAAATGAAAAGGATCACATAAAACGTTGTGATTTTTCTGTCCTGCCAAGGAATACTGTAAAACTTAGAACTGATGCAATCTAGAAATGCTAAAACTATGTCTTGACTTTAAGCTATTCTGAAGACCTTCTATCAGTGATAACCGCTCACTAGCAAACACATCCACTCCTTTGCCCCACTCTTGCTTCATTATGCTCAGTTGGATAAAGCATCACTTTTGTTAAATCACACCCTTAATCTACTCAACGTTTGCCCACTTACGATTGAATGCAGTCAGAGAAAAAATATCTAAAACAGGTGACTAATCTTACCTTAAATTTAGAGTCACTTGGGAAGATCTAGTGGTTGGGACTCTCTGCTTTCACTGCCAAGGACCTGGGTTCAGTCCCTGGCCAGGAACTAAGATCCTGCATGACACAGGCAAAAAAAAAAAAAAGGATCACTTTTCATCAGCAGGTCCTTCATGTGATCTAAAAATCATATTGCGTTTTCCTGGTTCATTAATAAAACATATTCTACATCTTCTTGCCTCAAATTTCCAACACTTTTCCCTCATCCTCATCCTAAGCTGTTGACTGTGATATCCACTCCACTAAAAACATTGGAGCAAACAGAAGAGACTCTTCCCAGACTCTGCATCTCTTGACCTAACTCTATGTGCACAAATTTGCTTGACCTTTATTTATCACACTAGAAAAAGCTAGCGCTCAACTGGTGTACTAGATTCTTTCCTCTTCTCACCGATTCTGTGATGTGGGACTAACCATTCTCCTTTCTCTTTACTGTACAGAATATAATTCCCTTGATACTGGATGGTTCACAACAGTACATACACATGCTGCTATGTCTTGTATTTCTAAAAAGACTCACTTTTGACTCTACTTCCCCTCCTGGCTCATTCCCTTGACAACATTTCCTTTTTTTCTCATTCCTCTGAAAACAAAACTTGAAAAAGAAGTTTCTATATGAAGTTTCCAACTTCTTTCCCCAATCTTTAATCTTTTCTGAACAGATTTTTAGCAACAGAGCTCCACTGAAATTGCTTTTATCAAGGTCAACCATGAATTCCACGTTGCTAAATCCAATGGTTGATTCTCAGACCTCTTCGCACTTGAACTCTTAAAATCTCATTAACATTTGACCAAATTGATCACAGTCTCCTACTTAAACCACTTTCTTTATTTGGTTTCCAGAACAACAAACTCACAGTGTGGTTCTATTTATGTTTGTTTTGCTTTCCTACCTCTGGATGTTTCATCTTACATTTTTTATCTCTGCCCACTTTCCCTGACTTCTGAATGTTGCAATGTCCCTGGACTCAGTACTCATATATCAATTCTCTTTTATATCCCAAGTATTTGCTCTGTTGAACACATCCACTTTCAAGACTTTAACTGTCGTTGATATACAAGTGTATGTTTAATAATAATGTAAAGTATGTGTATCCATGCTAAGTTGCTTCAATTGTGTCCAACTCTCAGTGAACCTACGCTCTGTAGCCCTCCAGTCTCCTTTGCCGCGGGCGTTCTCTTACATCTTTTATGACTCCCGCATTGGCAGGCAGATTCTCTACTACTAGCACCACCTGGGAAGCCCAATATAAAGTATACATTATTTATAAAGCATACTTATATGTAAAATATATAATGTATAGCCAATTGTACTTGTGCTAAGTCACTTTGGTCGTATCCAACACTTTGCAGCCCCATGGACTCCAGAAGAGCCCCCCAGGCTCCTGTGACCATGGGGTTCTCCAGGCAAGAATACTGGAGTGGGTTGCCATGCTGTCTTCTAGAGGATCTTCCCAGCCCAGGGACTGAACCTAGGTCTCCTGAGTCTCCTGCACTGCAGGTGGATTATTTACCCACTGAGACACCTGGGAAGCTCCCTATAACCAATAAACATATATAATTAATTATATAAATATAACTGATCAGTTCAAATTTCTTTTGTAAATTACATTATTTACTCACAGGATATCTCCACTTGAACAGCAAAGAAACATCTTAAGTTCACTGTGTCCAAAAGTAACCTTCTGGTATTCTCTCACAACCTAAAGCAACTCTTTTCTGCCAACTGCACAAAACAAAATTCCTTAGAATAGTCTTGGCAATTAATTTTTATCTCACATACAGTATCTAAGCTGTCAGTAATTTATATTAGTGCTGTTTTCAAAATGTATCCCAAATTTACCCATTTTTGCTCACCCTCATTGCCATAGCTGAGGTCTAAGCCACTTCCCATATCCCATTTGGGTTATCACAAAAGCCTCTGCTTTCTGCCTTTGTCTCTCTTTAGTTTTTACTCAACCAGTAGCAAAGTGAAAAAGTGAAAGTCGCTCAGTCATGTCCGACTCTTTGGGACCCCCATGGACTATACAGTTCATGGAATTCTCCAGGCCAGAATATTGGAGTGGGTGGCCTTTCCCTTCTCCAGGATGTCTTCCCAACCCAAGGATTGAACCAGGTTTCCACACTGTGGGCAGATTCTTTACCAGCTGAGCCACAAGGGAAGACCAAGAATACTGGAGTGGGTAGCCTTTCCCTTCTCCAAGGGATCTTCCCAGCCCAGGAATCTGGAGTCTCCTGCGTTGCAGGCAGATTCTTTACCAACTGAGCGATCAGGGAAGGCCTACACAGTAACAAAGCAATGTTCAAATCTAACTTATAAAATTTAATTTTTATGCTCAGCCTTCTACTGTTCTCTTATTCCATTGTTGTTTTGTAGCTAAGTTATGTTCACGTCTTTTGTGACCCCATGGACTGTATCCCGACAGGCTCCTCTGTCTATGGGATTTTCCCAGGCAAGAATACTGGAGTGGGTTGCCATTTCCTTCTCCAGGGGATCTTCTTGACTCAGGGATCAACCCATATCTTCTACCTTGGCAGAAATGTTCTTTATCACTGAACCACCAGGAAGACTTTTTCATTTTGGTCAGGCTAAAAGCCAAAATTCTTACAAGGATATAAAAGGTCCCACACTACCAGTGTTCTTCCTTACCCTTGTGACTTCATAGCCATTTACTCTCCTCTTCCGTCTTTCAGTCTAACCATACTAGTCTCCCAACAGTGCCTCACTTACACGGAAACTGCTCCTGCCACAAGACATTTGCATTTCTGCTCTCTCTGCTGGGAAATCTTCCCTTCCCCAGCCACACACATGTATTTGGAATATATAAAGAACTCCTGCTGCTGCTGCTGCTGCTGCTGCTGCTGCTGCTGCTAAGTCACTTCAGTCATGTCCGACTCTGTGCGACCCCATAGACGGCAACCCACCAGGCTCCCCCATCCCTGGGATTCTCCAGGCAAGAACACTGGAGTGAGTTGTCATTTCCTTCTCCATTGCATGAAAGTGAAAAGCAAAAGCGAAGTCAGTCAGTCGTGTCCGACTCTTAGTGACCCCATGGATTGCAGCCCACCAGGCTCCTCCGTCCATGGGGTTTTCCAGGCAAGAGTACTGGAGTGGGGTGCCATTGCCTTCTCCTAAAGAACTCCTACAACTCACCAAAAATATCTAGCCCAGTTTTATAATTGACAAAAGTTTTGAGTAGATGTCTTTCTAAAGAAGATATTAAATTGGCACTTATCACATAAAAAGATGCCCAACATTGTTAGTCATTAGGGAAATGTACATCAAAACCACAATGATATAACACTTCACATCCATGAGGATGGCTAAAATAAAAAGGATGGACAAAAACAAGTGTTGACCAGAATGTGGAGAAATTGAAAATCTCATGCACTGCTGATGAGATTGCAAAATGGTAAAACTATTTTGTAAAATTATGTGGCAATTTCTTGAAATGTTAAACACAGTGTTTACCAGATAACCTAGCAAATTACTAGGTATGTGCCCCAAAGAAATAAAAAGACATGTTCATTCAAAAACTTGTATGTGTATGTGCTCAGTCACGTCTGCCTCTTTGCAATCCCATGGACCAGAGCCCACCAGCCTCCTCTGTCCATGGAATCTTCCAGGCAAGAATACAAGAGCAGGTTGCCATTTCCTACTCCAGGGGATCTTCCCAACCCAAGTATCGAGCCTACGTCTCTTGTGTCTCCTGTATTGACAGGTTGATTCTTTACCACCTCGCCACCTGGGAAGCCTCCCAAAACTTGTATGCAAATATTCACATCAACATTATTTATAATCACTAACAGGTGGAAACAACCCAAATTTTCATCTGCAGATGGGTGATAACCAAAATGTACTATATCCTTGCTGCTAAGTCGCTTTAGTCATGTCCGACTCTGTGCGACCCCATAGACGGCAGTCCACCAGGCTCCGCCATCCCCCGATTCTCCAGGCAAGAACACTGGAGTGGGTTGCCATTTCCTTCTCCAATGTATGAAAGTGAAAAGTGAAAGGGAAGTCACTCAGTTGTGTCCGACTCTTCGCGACCCCATGGACTGCAGCCCAGCAGGCTCCTCTGTCCATGGGATTTTCCAGGCAAGAGTACTGGAGTAGGGTGCCATTGACTATATTTCACCTTGTATAAATAGGACTTCATTTTTTCATTGCAAATAATATTACGTCGACTATATCCTTACGACGCAATATTATTTGCAATGAAAAAATTTAGTCCTGATACAGAGTAAAGTATGGATGGATATTGAAAGCACGAAGCTAAATCAAAGAATTCAATCACAGAAGATCACATATTGTATAGCTCCATTTATAAAACTGTCTCGACTAGTAAATCTATAGAGATACTAAGTAGATTTTTGACTGCCAGGGGTTGGGGAAGAAAGGAATAGGGAATGACTGGTGAAGGGTATAGGTTTTATATAGATTAGATAGTACAGATGATTGCACAAGCCTGTAGAATATACTGAAACCACTGAAGTGTCTTCTTTGAAAGACTGAGTATCATGATATGTAAGTCACATATCAGTACAGTTGTTAAAGATACTCTGTTGTTACATGTTTTTTACAGTGTAAATTCTGTTCATGGTTTAGATGTCCTTTTCCTTTAATTGCATTAACTTCCTTGTACAACTTTTTCTTGAGATTTGATTCATAATTACATAGCTTTACATTTATTTTTTATATCATTTTTTTTTCAGAGCCAATTTTGTACCAAAACTGTAAAATTGTTTCCATATATTCAAACACATCAGGCAACATATTTATTAATTTCTTCTCCTTTTATGGTTCCGGGTATGTCTGTTCTGATCTAGCCTGCACAACCGGAAGTTTAGGCCTACTGCATCATTACTTTTCATCACCTTGAAAATTCCCTTTGTTTCTTTCCTGAGTTTGATTTCCTGTTTGCTGAATTGCTAGACTCTACAGCATTGCTTACTTTTTGAATTGGTGGAGTCCATCTTTTAATAGCTTCCTCAGAAAGGCTAAATACAAGGTAAATTATTTTACACATCACCTAAAAAGTCTATATTCTACTTTTACACTTGATTGATAGTCTGATTGGAAATAATTTTCTCTTGGAATTTTAAAGTTATTTCTCTGTCATTTTCCACTTCTCATTGAGTGATGCTACTGAGTTGTTGAATCTTGCTTGTAATTTTGACTGTTTTGTTTGTTTACTAGTTTAGCTTTCAAAATGTAATTAATGCTCCTAATTTGTCTAAGGAAAGTCTACTCATTCAACATGAAGTGGGACATTTCTACAGTGATGAGGAACATAGGATAATTTAGAATTCAATTTACTAATTTAGACAATGTGTGGATTGGGGGCAGGAGGAAAAGGGGACAACAGAGGATAAGATGGCTGGATGGTATCACTGACTCGATGGGCGTGAGTCTGAGTGAACTCCAGGAGCTGGTGATGGACAGGGAGGCCTGGCGTGCTACGATTCATGGGGTCGCAAAGAGTTGGACATGACTGAGTGACTGACCTGAACTGAACTGAACTGAATTCTCAATGAATTCATCTAATAAGACTAATCTAACCTTTAAATTTTTTGCTATTAAAAACTTTTAAATGTTTAAAATTTTGGTTTACTGGAATTTCTTTTTATGCACAAAGATGACATTTTAATTCTATTTAAAACTGTGGTTAGATGGATCATCTGCTAAAATGAAACCCTCTTCTGTAAAACTTTTTTTTTCTTTAAAATTATGACAAAGTTATTCTATGAAGAGACAAGCTTTCAGTTGCCAAAATAGTAATCAAGAAACAGGAGACTAGAGAAAATACTAAAAAGAGAAGGTAACTTTTGAACTGACAACCCATTTATTTATATTTACCAGATGATCACTTCACCTACTTCAACACTTTGATTATGAAATAAAGGATTGAGGAAATTAACTGTATTAATTCAGTCAAAAAAAATTGTCAGTTTTGATTTAAGCTGTCTCCAGGGACTTTCTGAGGGCAGAAGGAGAAAAGAGCGTCAGAGGATGAGATGGCTGGATGGCATCACCAAGGCAATGATCTTGGTTGGGCAAACTTTGTGAGATGCTGAGGGACACAGAGGCCTGGCGTGCTGCAGTCCACGGGGTTGCAAAGAGTCGGACATGACTGGGCAACTGAGCAGCAACAGCTAAAACAACATTCCAGGGACTTTCAATCAGGTGAGAGTGTGGTAGGTGGAAAAATATTCTCTATCACCTGATCTGGAAATAATCAGAATATCAGTAATGGGTGTTGGGAATATTGTGTTAAGTGAGGAAGGGGAGAAGAGAATTGCTTGAGTTCTGCAAGCGCTTCTTCAGGGAACACAGATAGGTTTCCATCCTGGTTTAACCAATGTAGTCTTGTATTTTCACTTTAGCCAGTTTGCTGAGTCTCTCAGTTGCCTTTTCTCTATCTAGCGTTGCTACGCCTCTCTCTTCTCCATTTTTGGAAGGGTAACTGTGATAAAGTGAGACATTTTCTAGTAAAAAGGATACAGTTTTAATACGTTTAAAACATTTCAAAAGGCAATACAATTAGCTAAGCACTTATGTTTTATTAGCAATAGCAAGCAAAATTAATAAGTAAATTCAACTAAAAATGATTATGTGTCAGAGTGTATAGTTTTTACACTGACATTTCACATAATCTGACTTTGCTTAGAAGAGAAATCACTCGGCTGTTAAAATCACTTTTAAAGAGCTGTCAAAATTAGAAAACCTGCTGTCAGAAATATGATGAGAAAAGTTTAAAAATGGTAAAGTATGTTGATTTAGACAAAAAATATTACCTTCAGAGAGGAAAACTTGAATATTTATTATCTTCAAAAGGGATAATTTCTCCCCCTGAAATTGGACATTGTTTTAAAATTTGTATTCTGACATATGTATTTTCACTTTAATATCAACATGAATGAAACCATTTATATTTGTACCACAGTGAGAATATTCCTAAGTCCTAGAAAATGCTAAAATATTGATGTCATTTATACTCCTTATAACTATTAATTTCATTTTATTTTTAATTGAAGAGGAATTTTAATATTTCAGCATCTCTGACTTCATATATCCTTATCAAAAATATATTTTAACTAATAGATGGAAATCTATGTTTTCTGAAAAGTTTATTAATATTTTAATATTTTTATTCTGTCTTTGGAAATTGTAAAATAAATAATATTATCTGCTGTGTGTCAGATACTTTGTTCTATACCTAAGTTAAGTGTCATGGAGAGTTGAATTCCAAAATGGTTTAATTTTGAGACTTCACACTAATCTTCACTTAAAGATTGATCCTTCTGTCTCTAACATAATATAATTCAAAGACATAAATATTTGAGGGCATTCAAATTGAGAATGGATAGACTGGCAAAAATAATGCCTCTTTAAAACCCTTTCCATTTTACAATGGGCAAAATCTGTCAATAATTTAAATCATGAAAATTTCAATTTCTCTTTGAAATAAAGTCACTAGGATTCTCTAGAATATTCTGAGCATTTTATTATTGAGTCAATAAAAACAAATAAGAATTTATATCTAGGTGAATAAAATATGTAAATATTAAATAAAATACGTGACTTTTCTCCTAGTTATTTCCACTTTCCATTTATAATACATATATAATATGTAAATTAAAGTTGGGTATGCTGAATAACTATAGTGTTTTGCCAATTTCCTCTTATTGTGTGATCTTGGGTGTTTGTCTCTTTTTCCATACATAAAATACAAATAATTGTAGCTACCACCCATCTGACATATTCACAAACATTTTATGAGAATTAGTATATAAATGATTATAAAAAACTTTGTAAATTTAAACAGTCCTGTTTTATTTTATAAAGAAGAAAAACAAAGTAAAGACATAGCTATAATGGAATGGATTACTGAGCTAGAATTGTAGAAGGAAAAAATTTTCCCTGCAGAAAGATTAACAGTATAATAACCCATGTTGAGCAAAGAATATAATTTTTATAATATCTGCTATTTTACTGCTTATGTGAAATAATTTAGGGACAGCTATTAGATTTCCTAATATTTATATAATCTTATATTTAAATACTAGATTTAATCAACAAAGATTTTTAAGCACATCACAATATATATGCATCCTAACATATGCAAACTTAAAACAATGAAGGTATTTACAAACATTGCCACAAATGAGATAAATATTATTTCATGGCATTAACTTGAAATGCCAGCATACCCCTAGTGATTCAGATGGTAAAGAATTGGCCTGCAAAGCAGGAGACCCAGATCAGGTCTCTGATCCCTGGATCAGGAAGATCCCCTGGAGAAGGGCATGACAACCCATTCCAGTATTCTTGTCTGGAGAATCCCATGGACAGAAGAGCCTGGCAGGGTACAGTCCACAGTATTACACAAAGTTCTACATGACTGAAGTGACTTCTTAGCATGCACACCAGCACAATTTTTGGGACTATCAACTGGCGGCTCAGTGATAAAGAATCCTGATAGTATCCTGTCAGTGCAGGATACTCAGGTTTGCTTCCTGGGTGGGGAAGTTTCCCTGGAGAAGGAAAAGGCAACCCACTCCAGTATTCTTGCCTGGGAAATCCCATTGTCAGAGGAGCCTGGGGGTTACAGTTCCATGGGGTCGCAAAAGAATAGGACTCGACTAAGCTACTGAAACGACAACTATAAAGAAAACTAAGTGTGAAGCTTGCAAATTTAAACACATCTAAACTTGAATACATAAATGTCATTGTTTTCAGACATATTCTTATTACTCACCTGCATAAGAAATTACAAATTCAGAATCTAACTGGTAATCCAAAATAGAGTATATGTATGTTGGAGAAAACTTTGTGTTGCTATGGGAACTTTGGCTTTTGTTTACATTATGTTGCAAACTATATTATGTGCCTTGGTTCACCTTAATGACTACCTTCATATATTGCTAATTATACTATTTTCCCTCATTCACTCTGATGATTAACTCCTTAAGGTTAATATTGCTCATCTTTATTGAGTTAGTTTATATTTTTCTTGAATACAGAAATATGAACTTACATTTACCTTCATTTATGAAAATTGCATTATGCATGTCACCATCACCTGTTCATTACCTTAAATAAACGTAGTTTTAGCTTTTATAGTATTTGCAAAATTACATTTATGAAAATGATAAGCTTGACCTTATTTGCCTATAAAAGTAACATATTCCAAACTGCAGAAAATAAAATTTGTAAACATTTTTTTTGTTTTGGACATAAAATATATCATTTTCTTATTCAAAATTTCTTGCAGCATTGTAGACTTGTAGAAGAGGAAATGTAAGCTATTAAAAAATGTCTGTATTTTCAGTATATATGTAAAGACATGATGAAATATTCATTATGGGTATGCAGAATCCCCTTTGAGCTATTAAGACTCTGTAGAGCTAAGTGAATGAGCTAAATTATAAATATGTCCATAGAATAAATGTGTCTGTGTGCTCGCATCAGTCATATCCAACTCTTTGGGACTCTATGGACTGCAATCTGCCAGGCTCCTCTGTCCGTGGGATTTCCCAGGGAAGAATAGTGGAGTGGGTTGCCATGCCCTACCTGTAGGGGATCTTCCCCACCCAGGGACTGAACTCGCGTCTCTTGCCTCTCCTGCATTGGCAGGCAGGTTCTTTACCACTAGCGCCACCTGGGAAGCCCCACAGAACATACACTGAATCTCAAAGCTTTAGTTACCTTTCCACATTTTTTCAAATAAAAACCTTGAAAAATCAGAAACATTTCAGAATGAAAACTGTATATTACTTATTTTAATTAGGATTAACTGGTATTAACATGTTTAGTCTGAATGGTCACTGGGTTCCTACTATGTGCTGAAAATGTGCTGGGCATAGGTATTAATAAGATAGGTAAGCTTTCATGAATTTATAAATATGTAAAGAAGTAATTGTTGCTGTTTTAGTTGCTAAGTTGTATTCAACTCTAAGATGTGTTGCCATCCCATGGGCTATAGTCTGCCAGCCTCCTCTGTCCATGGGATTTCTCAGGGAAGAATACTAGAGCTGGTTGCCATTTCCTCTTCCTAAGGATCTTCCTGACTCGGTAATTGAAGCCACATCTCCTGCATTAGCAGGTGGATTCCTTATCATTGAGCCACCAGGGAAGCCCCAATAAGTAATTACAATACAGTTTTTCAGATTCTATATTTTATAAAGCTGTTGTTAAAACCCTTAATATATATATGTATGTATATATATATTTTTTTTTCTTGCGTTCAAAAGTACAGTTACTGTATTTGAGATGATCCATCAGGTGCTTTTTGAGCTAAAAAGGGTAAAGAAAATCTAATTACAAATTGACGTAAAAGATAAGACATTTTTCACAACAGTGTGCGCCGTATACTCAGAAACAGATACAGGTTTGCGGAGGGAAGTATTATGTATGATACTGGAGTGACAGTTGCATGACACTGCCTTTGTCAAAACCCACGGCATCTGGATTAAGTAGTTTTGGAGAAGGGTGGAGACATCAGACTAAAGGCAAGGGAGGAAACTACACATAAGCCACGTATTTTAATTTTGTTTCCCACGAGGCTCAGTTCAGTTCAGTTAGGTCATGTCCGATTCTTTGTGACCCCATTGACTGGTGCGTGCCAGGCTTCTCTGTCTATCAGCAACTTCTGGAGCTTGCTGAAATTCGTGTCCATCAAGTTAGTGATGACATCCACCCATCTCATCCTCTGTTGTCCCCTTCTCCTCCAGTCTTCAGTCTTTCCCCGGATCATGGTCTTTTCTAATGAGTCAGTTGTTCTCATCAGGTGTCCGAAGTATTGGAACTTCAGCTTGGTAATCAGTCCTTCCAAGGATTATTCAGGACATTTCCTTTAGGATTGACTGGTTGGACCTCCAGTCCAAAGGACTCTCGAGAGTCTTCTCCAACACCACATTTCAAAAGCATCAATTCTTCGGTGCTCAGTCTTCTCTATGGTCCAACTCCCACATCCATACATGACTTCTGAAATAGCCATAGCTTTGACTATATGGACCTTTGTCAGCAAAGTAATGTCTCTGGTTTTTAATATGCTGATAGTTTTGTCATAGTTTTTCTTCCAAGGAGCAAGCATCTTTTAATTTCGTGGATGCACACACCATCTTCAGTGATTTTGGAGCCCAAGAAAATAAAATCTGTCATTGTTCCCATTGTTTCCCCATCTATCTGCCATGAAATGATGGGACTAGATGTCACGATCTTTGTTTTTTAGTAATGAAGTATGTTTTCTATTCAGTTCAGTTCAGTCGCTGAGTCATGTCTGACACTTTGCGAACCCATAGACTGTAGCATGCAAGGCTTCTCTGTCCATCACCAAGTCCTGGCGCCTGCTCAAACTCATGTCAGTGTTGATGATGCCATCCAACCATCTCATCCTCTGACATCCCCTTCTCCTCCTGGCTGGAGGAGAACAACATTTTCCCAATTTGGGACCAGTCTCTTTTTCCATGTCTGGTTGTAACTGTTGCTTCTTGACCAGCATATAGATTTTTCAGGATGCAGTTCAGGTGGTCTGGTTTTTGCATCCCTCAAAGTATTTTCCACACTTTATTGTGATCCACACAGTCAAAGGATTTGGCACAGTCAATAAAGCAGAAGCATATGTTTTTCTGGAACTCTCTTGCTTTTTCTATGATCTAACAGATGTTGGCAATTTGATCTCTGGTTCCTCTGGCTTTTCTAAATCCTTGAACATCTGGAATTTCACAGTTCACATATGATTGAAGCCTGGCTTGGAGAATTTTCAGCATTACTTTGCTATCATGTGAGATGAGTGCAAATGTGTGGTAGTTCGAATATTCTGTCATTGCCTGTGTTTGAGATTAGAATGAAAACTAATATTTTTCTAGTCCTATGGCAACTGCTGAGTTTTCCAAATTTGCTGGCATACTGAGTGCAGCACTTTCACAGCATTATCTTTTAGGATTTGAAGTAGATCAAGTGGAGTTCAATCACCTCCATTAGCTTTGTACCTAGTCATGCTTCCTAATGCCCATTTACTTCACATTCCAGGATGTCTGGCTCAAGGTGAGTAATCACATCGTTGTGGTTATCTGGGTCATGAAGATCTTTTTTGTATAGTTCTGTGTATTCTTGCCACCTGTTGTTAATATCTTCTGCTTCTGTTAGGTCCATACCATTTCTGTCCTTTTTTGTGCCCATCTTTGCATGAAATTTTCCCTTGGTATCTTTAATTTTCTTGAAGAGATCTCTATTCTTTCCCATTCTGTTGCTTTCCTCTATTTCTTTGCACTGATCACTGAGGCAGGCTTTCTTATCTCTCCTTGCTATTCTCTGGAACTCTGCATTCAAATGGGTATACCTTTTCTTTTCTCCTCTGCGGTTCACTTCTGTTCTTTTCATAGCTGTTTGTAAGGCCTCCTCAGACAACCACTTTGCCATTTTGCCTTTCTTTTTCTTGGGGATGGTCTTGGTCACTGCCTCCTGTACAATGTCACAAATGTCCATCCCTAGTTCTTCAGGCACTCTGTCTATCAGATCTAATCCTTTGAATCTATCTGTTACTGCCACTGTATAATCATAAGGGTTTTGATTTAGGTCATACCTGAATGGTCTAGTGGTTTTCCCTATTTTCTTCAATTTCAGTCTTAATTTTGCAATTAGAAGTTCATGATCTGAGCCACAGTCAGCTCCTGGTCTTGTTTTTGCTCATTGCATAGAGTTTTTCCATCTTTGGCTGCAAAGAATATAATTAATCTGATTTTGGTATTGACCGTGTGGTGATTTGGTGCTGTCCATGTGTAGAGTCTTCTCTTGTGTTGCTGGAAGAGGGTGTTTGCTATGATCAGTATGTTCTCTTGGCAAAACTCTGTTAGTCTTTGCCCTGCTTCATTTTGTACTCCAAGGCCAAACTTTCCAGTTACTCCAGGTATCTCTTGATTTCCTATTTTTTCATTCTAGTCCCCTATAATGAAAAGGAAACCTTTTTTGGGTGTTAGTTCTAGAAGTTCTTCATAGAATCATTCAACTTCGGCTTCTTCAGCATTACTGGTTGGAGCATAGACTTGGATTATTGTGATATTGAATGGTTTGTCTTGAAAACGAAGAGAGATCATTCTGTTGTTTTTGAGATTGCACTCAAGTACTGCATTTCAGACTCTTTTGTTGACTGTGATGGCTATTCCATTTCTCCTAAGGAATTCTCGCCCTCAGTAGTAGATATAATGGTCATCTGAATTAAATTCACCCATTTCAGTCCATTTTAGTACACTGATTCCTAAAATATCAATGTTCACTCTTTCCATCTCCTGTTTGACCACTTCCAGTTTACCTTGATTCATGGACCTAACATTCTAGGTTCCTATGCAATATTGTTCCTTACAGCATTGGACTGTACTTCCATCACCAGTCACATACACATCTGGGTGGGTTTTTTTTTTTTTTTTTTTTTTGGCTTGGCTCTGTCTATTCATTCTTTCTGGAGTTATCTCTCCACTCTTCTCCAGTAACATATTGGGCACCTACCAACCTGGGGAGTTCATCTTTCAGTGTCATATCATGTTTTCCACTAAGATATATATTTATTGTTTTTAGACATAATGTTACTGCACATTTACTAGACTATCATCAGTCAGTTCAGTCACTCAGTCATGTCCGACTCTTTGTGGCCCCATGAACCACAGCACGCCAGGCCTCCCTGTCCATCACCAACTCCCAGAGTCCACCCAAACCCATCTCTACTGAGTCAGTGATGCCATCCAACCATCTCATTCTCTGTCCTCCCCTTCTCCTCCTGCCCTCAAAGTTTCCCAGCATGAGGGTCTTTTCAAATGAGTCAGCTCTTCGTATCAGGTGGCCAAAGTATTGGAGTTTCAGCTTCAGCATCAGTCCTTCCAACAAATATTCAGGACTGATTTCCTTTAGGATGGACTGGCTGGATCTCCTTGCAGTCCAAGAGACTCTCGAGAGTCTTCTCCAACACCACAGTTCAAAAGCATCAATTCTTCTGTGCTCAGCGTTCTTTATGGTCCAACTCTCACATCCATTCATGACCACTGGAAAAACCACAGCCTTGACCAGACGGACCTCTGTTGACAAAGTAATGTCTCTGCTTTTCAATATCTTGCCTAGGTTGGTCATAACTTTTCTTCCAAGGAGTAAGCATCTTTTAATTTCATGGCTGCAGTCACCATCTGCAGTGATTATGGAGCCCAGAAAAATAAAGCCAGCCACTGTTCCACTGTTTCCTCATCTATTTGCCATGAAGTGATGAGACCAGATGCCATGATCTTAGTTTTCTCAATGGTGAGCTTTAAGCCAACTTTTTTACTCTCCCCCCTTCACTTTCATCAAGAGGCTCTTTAGTTCTTCTTCACTTTCTGCCATAAGGGTGGTATTATCTGCATATCTGAAGTTATTGATATTTCTCCCAGCAATCCTGATTCCAGCTTGTACTTCCTCCAGCCCAGCGTTTCTCATGATGTACTGTGCCTGTAAGTTAAATAAGCAGGGTGATAATATACAGCTTTGACGTACTCCTTTTCCTATTTGGAACCAGTCTGTTGTTCCATGTATAGGGTTGTATAAACATAACTTTTATGTGCATTGGGAACTCCAAAATTCATGTAACTTGCGATATTATGATATTTGCTTTAAGGCAGTGCCCTGGAACTGAACTTTCAGTAGCTCCAAAGTATGTCTCTCTCTCCCTCTATGTATGTATATGTACATCTGTACGCACACATATATGCAAAGGTGAACATACATTCACATGTTTTCTTGTTGAATTGAGTTTTGGGGGGTATATTACTTTACAGTGTTGTTTTAGTTTCTGCAGTGCAGCAAAGTGAATCAGCTACATTACTTATATCCCTTCTTTTTTGGATTTCCTTCCAATTTATGTCACCACAAAGAATTGAGTAGAGTTCCCTCTGCTGTACAGCAGGTTCTCATTAGTTGTCTATTTTATATATAGTAATGTATATAAATTAATCCCAATTTCCCTATTTATCCTGTTACCCTTCCCCCCTTGGTGTCCTTGCTATTGCTGTCTACATCTATGTCTCTGTTTCTACTTTGCAAATAAGTTCATCTGTATCATTTTTCTAGATTCCACATGAGTGATATTATATCTGTTTTTTCTCTTTTCTTACTTCACTCTATATGACAGTCTCTATGTCCAACCATGTCTCTGCAAAAGGCATTATTTCATTGCTCTTTATGGCTGAGTAATATTCTATTGTATATGTGTTCCACATCTACTTTATCCAATCATTTGTCAATGGGAATTAAGTTTCTTCCATGTCTTGGTTATAGTACATAGTGCTGCAATGAACACTGTGGGAGGCGATGTGCATGTATCTTTTTAAATTATGATTTTCTCTGGATATTTGCCAATGAGTGGGATTGCTGGATCATATGGTACTTCTATTTTCAGTTTTTTAAGGACCTCCATACTGTCCTCTATAGTCACTATATCAATTTACTTTCCTACCAACAGTGTAAAAGGATTTGATTTTCTCTACACCCTCTCCAGCTTTTAGTGTATGCAGAACACATTTTTTTTTTAAATTGTGTCAGCTGAGAAATCCTAGAAGCAATGCAAGAAGTTGTTGCTGTTGTTCAGTGGCCAAGTTGTGTCTGACTCTTTGTGATCCCATGGATTTCAGCACTCCAGTTTCCTCTGTCCTCCACTGTCTCCCACAGTTTGCTCAAATTCATACATTGAGTCAGTGATGTACCCAGTCATCTCATCCTCTGCTGCGCCCTTCTTCTTTTGCCTTCAATCTTTTCCGGCACCGAAGTCTTTTCCAATGAGTTGGCTCTTCTCATCAAGTACTGCAGCTTCAGGTTCAGGATTAGTCCTTCCAAAGAATATTCAGGACTGATTTCCTTTAGGATGGACTGGTTTGATCTCCCTGCACTTCAAGGGACTCTCAAGGGTCTTCTTCAACACCATAATTCAAAAGCATCCATTCTTTGCCACTCATCCTTTATGGTCCAACTCTCACATCCATACATGACTACTGGAAAAATCATAGTTTTGACAATACAGACCCTAGTTGACAAAGTGATGTTTTTGCTTTTTTAATATACTGTCTGGGTTTGTCATAGCTTTCTTTCCAAAGAGTAAGCATCTTTTAATTTCATGGCTGCAGTCACCATCTGCAGTGATTATGGAGCCCAGAAAAATAAAGCCAGCCACTGTTCCACTGTTTCCTCATCTATTTGCCATGAAGTGATGAGACCAGATGCCATGATCTTAGTTTTCTCAATGGTGAGCTTTAAGCCAACTTTTTTACTCTCCCCCCTTCACTTTCATCAAGAGGCTCTTTAGTTCTTCTTCACTTTCTGCCATAAGGGTGGTATTATCTGCATATCTGAAGTTATTGATATTTCTCCCAGCAATCCTGATTCCAGCTTGTACTTCCTCCAGCCCAGCGTTTCTCATGATGTACTGTGCCTGTAAGTTAAATAAGCAGGGTGATAATATACAGCTTTGACGTACTCCTTTTCCTATTTGGAACCAGTCTGTTGTTCCATGTATAGGGTTGTATAAACATAACTTTTATGTGCATTGGGAACTCCAAAATTCATGTAACTTGCGATATTATGATATTTGCTTTAAGGCAGTGCCCTGGAACTGAACTTTCAGTAGCTCCAAAGTATGTCTCTCTCTCCCTCTATGTATGTATATGTACATCTGTACGCACACATATATGCAAAGGTGAACATACATTCACATGTTTTCTTGTTGAATTGAGTTTTGGGGGGTATATTACTTTACAGTGTTGTTTTAGTTTCTGCAGTGCAGCAAAGTGAATCAGCTACATTACTTATATCCCTTCTTTTTTGGATTTCCTTCCAATTTATGTCACCACAAAGAATTGAGTAGAGTTCCCTCTGCTGTACAGCAGGTTCTCATTAGTTGTCTATTTTATATATAGTAATGTATATAAATTAATCCCAATTTCCCTATTTATCCTGTTACCCTTCCCCCCTTGGTGTCCTTGCTATTGCTGTCTACATCTATGTCTCTGTTTCTACTTTGCAAATAAGTTCATCTGTATCATTTTTCTAGATTCCACATGAGTGATATTATATCTGTTTTTTCTCTTTTCTTACTTCACTCTATATGACAGTCTCTATGTCCAACCATGTCTCTGCAAAAGGCATTATTTCATTGCTCTTTATGGCTGAGTAATATTCTATTGTATATGTGTTCCACATCTACTTTATCCAATCATTTGTCAATGGGAATTAAGTTTCTTCCATGTCTTGGTTATAGTACATAGTGCTGCAATGAACACTGTGGGAGGCGATGTGCATGTATCTTTTTAAATTATGATTTTCTCTGGATATTTGCCAATGAGTGGGATTGCTGGATCATATGGTACTTCTATTTTCAGTTTTTTAAGGACCTCCATACTGTCCTCTATAGTCACTATATCAATTTACTTTCCTACCAACAGTGTAAAAGGATTTGATTTTCTCTACACCCTCTCCAGCTTTTAGTGTATGCAGAACACATTTTTTTTTTAAATTGTGTCAGCTGAGAAATCCTAGAAGCAATGCAAGAAGTTGTTGCTGTTGTTCAGTGGCCAAGTTGTGTCTGACTCTTTGTGATCCCATGGATTTCAGCACTCCAGTTTCCTCTGTCCTCCACTGTCTCCCACAGTTTGCTCAAATTCATACATTGAGTCAGTGATGTACCCAGTCATCTCATCCTCTGCTGCGCCCTTCTTCTTTTGCCTTCAATCTTTTCCGGCACCGAAGTCTTTTCCAATGAGTTGGCTCTTCTCATCAAGTACTGCAGCTTCAGGTTCAGGATTAGTCCTTCCAAAGAATATTCAGGACTGATTTCCTTTAGGATGGACTGGTTTGATCTCCCTGCACTTCAAGGGACTCTCAAGGGTCTTCTTCAACACCATAATTCAAAAGCATCCATTCTTTGCCACTCATCCTTTATGGTCCAACTCTCACATCCATACATGACTACTGGAAAAATCATAGTTTTGACAATACAGACCCTAGTTGACAAAGTGATGTTTTTGCTTTTTTAATATACTGTCTGGGTTTGTCATAGCTTTCTTTCCAAAGAGTAAGCATCTTTTAATTTCATGGCTGCAGTCACAGTCTGCAGTGACTTTGAAGCCCAAGAAAATAAAATCTGTCACTGTTTCCACTTTTTCCCTATCTGTTTGCAACGAAGTAATGGGACTGGATGCCATGATCTTAGTTTCTTGAATGTTGAGTTTTAAGACAGCTTTTTCAATCTCCTCTTTCACCTTCATCAAGAGGCTCTTTAGTTCTCCTTCATTTTCTGCCATTAGAGAGGTATCGTCTGCATATCCGAGGTTGTTGATATCTCTCCCTGCAATCTGATTCCAGTTTGTGATTCACCCAGCCTGGCATATAGTATGATATACTCTGCATATAAGTTAAATAAATAGGGTGACAATATACAGACTTGTCATATTCTTTCCTCAATTTTGAGCTATTCAGTTGTTCCATGTCTGGTTCTAACTGTTGCTTTTTGACCTGCATGCAGGTTTCTCAGCAGACAGATAAGTTGATCTGATATTTGCATTTCTTTAATTTTACACAGTTTGTTTATATTCACACAAAGGCTTTGGCATAGTTAATGAAACAAAAATATATTTTTCCTGGAATTCCCTTACTTTCTCCATGATCTAGTGAAGGTTGACAATTGCTCTTGGTTCATGTACTGCTAAAGCCTAGCTTGAAGGGTTTTGAGCAATAGTTTGCGAGCATGAGAAATGAGCACAACTGTATGGTAGTTGGAATATTCTTTGGCATTGCCTTTCTTTGGGGTAGGAATGAAAACTGACTTTTTCCAGTCCTGTGGCCACTGTTGAGTTTTCCAAATTTGCTGACATATTGAGTGTAGCATTTAACACATCATATTTTAGAACTAAATAGCTCAGCTGGAATTCCGTCACCTCCACTAGCTTTGTTTGTAGTAATGCTTCCTATGGCCCACCTGACTTCACACTCCAGGATATTCGGCTCTAGGAGAGTGACCACACCATTGTGGTTATCTGGGTCATTAAGACCTTTTTTGTATTGGTCCTCTGCGTATTCTTGCCACTTCTGAATCTCTTTTGCTTCTGTTACATTTTTGCTGCCTCTGTCCTTTATTGTGCCCATCCTTGAATGAAATGTTCCCTTGATAGCTCCAATTTCTTGAAGAGATCTCTAGCCTTTCCTATTCTATTGTTTTCCTCTATTTTTTTGCATGGTTCATTTAAGAAGGCCTTCTTTTCTCTCCTTGCCATTCTCTGGAACTCTGCATTCAGTTAGGTATATCTTTTTCTTTCTCCCTTGCTTTTCACTTCTCTTCTTTCTTCAGCTATTGGTAAAGCCTCCTCAGACAACCGCTTTGCCTTGTTGTGTATTTTTTTCTTTCGGATAGCTTCAGTCATTGCCTCCTGTACAATGTTACAAACTCCCATCCATAGTTCTTCAGGCACTCTGTCTGCCAGATCTAATTCCTTCAATCTATTCATTACCTCCACTGTATAATCTAAGAGTTTTGTGTTAGGTCATACCTGTATGGCCTAGTAGTTTTCCCTTTCCTGCTTCTGCTTGTGCTCAGATGTGTCTGACTCTTGCGCCTCTATGGACTATAGCCTGTCAGGCTCCATTGTCCAGGCAAGAATACTAGAGTGGGTCACCATTACTTCCTTCATGGGGTCTTCCTGACCCAGGATTTGAACCTACCTCTCCTGCATCTCCTACACTGGCAGGTGGATTCTTTACCACTGAGCCTTCCCTACTTTTTTTCAATTTAAGCCTGATTTTTGCACTAAGGTGCTCATGATCTGAGCCATAGTCAACTCCAGATTTTGTTTTTGCTGATTGTATAGAGCTTCTCCATCTTTGGCTGCAAAGAATATAATAAATCTGATTTGGGTACTGACCATCTGGTGATGCCCATGTGTAGAATCGTCTCTTGGGTTGTTGGGACAAGCTATGACCAGCATGTTCTCTCGACAAAACTGTTATCCTTTGCCCTGCTTCATTTTGTACTGAAAGGCCAAAATGCCAGTTATTTCAGCATCTTTCGATTTCCTACTTTTGCATTCCAATCCCCTATGATGAAAAGGGCATCTTCTTTTGGGGATAGTTCTAGAAGGTTATAGGTGTGTATAGAACTGGTCAACTTCAGCTTCTTCAGCATCAGTGGTTGGGGCATAGACTTAGATTACTGTGATGTTGAATGATTTGCCTTGGAAAAGATTCTAGATCATTCTGTCATTTTTGAGATTGTACCTAATACTGCATTTTGGACTCTCTTGTTAACTGTGAGGGCTACTCCATTTCTCTTAAGAGTTCTTGCCAATAGTGGTAGATAATGGTCATCTGAATTAAATTCACCCATTCTCATCCATTTTAGTTCACTGATTCCTATGATGTTGATGTTCAATCTTGCCATCTCCTGCTTGACCATGTCCAATTTACCTTGATTCATGGACCTAACATTCCAGGTTCCTATGCAATATTGTTCTTTATAGCGTCAGACTTTACTTTCACCACCAGCCACATCCACTACTAAGCATCATTTCCCTTTTGGCCCAGGAGTTTCATTCTTTCTGGAGCTAATAATAATTGTCCTCTGCTCTTCCCCAGTAGCATACTGGACACCTTTCAACCAGGCAGGCTCATCTTCTGGTATCATATCTTTTTGACTTTTCATACTGTTCATGAGGTTCTTTAGGCAAGAATATTGGAGTGGGTTGCTGTTTCTTTCTCCAGTTGACCACGTTTTGTCAGAACTCTTCACTTTGACCTATCCATCTTGGGTGACCCTACTTGATATGGCTAATAGCTTTATTGATTTATGCAAGCCCCTTCACCATGACAAGACTGTGATCCATGAAGGTGAAGACTCCCAGTAGCATCAAGTATACTTAACACCCAGATCTTGGTTTCCAGAACCATTCTTTAATTAAAGGAACTAAGGCTCCTTGGAGAAATGGCTGATTCTAA
The DNA here is from genome assembly GCA_006410615.1 of Neotragus moschatus. Taxonomy (NCBI): domain Eukaryota; kingdom Metazoa; phylum Chordata; class Mammalia; order Artiodactyla; family Bovidae; genus Neotragus; species Neotragus moschatus. The sequence continues at coordinate 440,417 of SJYA01002717.1, forward strand.
GCCCGAGGCAGGGAATACATAAGATAAACTGGGAAAATCTTGTAATTTTAGAAAGTAACCCACATGACCCACACACATACACAGACAAACAATGATGGGAGTATGTCAAAGAGACACAGAAGCCAAGTAGAGACCTCTCAATAAACAAAGATACAATTATTTGAGCAACAAAATAAAATAGTATCAAATTATAACCCAAAGTCACTGACTCAATGGACATGAGTTTGAGCAAGATCCGGGAGATGGTGAAGGACAGAAAAGTCTGGTGTGCTGAAGTCCATGGGGTCGCAGAGAGTCGGACACAACTGAGTGTCCTGAACAGCAGTAGGAATAACCCAAAGAACAGATATATATTCATGAGTCCAAACTGATATTAAATAATTAAGTAAATAAACAAATAATATTTGGAAACTCTACCCTCAAGAAGGGGGAGCATGACTTCTCACTTCTTAAGTGTGTGTTGTACATAGGAACTTCCTTCCAAGGAGTTAGAGGATAGAAAGGGGGGAAATGAGTAACTTTACAGTGCAGCAACCTGACACACTGCCTCGGTCAAGTGACTAAGATTAACATCAAGAATGACGGTTCATGTTGATAAGATACATTCTTGATGTGATGCGATGAAAATGACACTTTACCTCTGTGATCGTCCTCTCTAAAACACAACACCAGTGTAATCATGAGAAAAAATCAGAAAAATCTCAATAGAAGGACACTGAACATAATACCTACAGTGTAGGTACAGTGTAGAGTACAGTAATACTGTACTCCTACAATGTGTCAGGGTCATCAAAAACAAGTAAAGTCTGAGTAACTATATCACAGCCAAGAGATTAAGAATTGCCAACTAAATTAATGTGATATCTTGGATGGGACTATGGAGTAGAAAATAGCATTTGGTAACCACTAAGGAAATCTGCAAGGAGAGCCAACCAGTCCATCCTAAAGGAGATCAGTCCTGGGTGTTCACTGGAAGGACTGATACTGAAGCTGGAACTCCTTTGGCCACCTCATGCGAAGAGTTGACTCATTGGAAAAGACCCTGATGTTGGAAGGGATTGGGCACAGGAGGAGAAAGGGACGACAGAGGATGAGATGGGTGGATGGCATCACCGACTCAATGGACATGAGTTTGGGTAAACTCTGGGAGTTGGTGATGGACAGGGAGGCCTGGCATGCTGCGTTTCATGGGGTCGCAAAGAGTCGGACACGACTGAGCGACTGAACTGAAGGAAATCTGAAAAATGTGGACTTTAGTTAATGTATCAATGTATAATGTATCAATGTCATTATTTGTGACAAATGTACCACCCAAATATAAGATGTTTATAATGGGAGAAATGGTATATGGGATTATCTGTACTAACTCTGAAACTTTTCAGTAAATCTAAGCTGTTCCAAAATAAAGTTTATTTAGATAAACCTTTACTAAACACTCTACTGGATCCCATTTCTGCATTCTTCCAAGCCAGACTGAATTTTCTAATTTTTATAACCAAGGAACCCTCTAAGTCTTCAGTTTGGGCTTAGTCAGAATCAACTCTCACCCAAGTTAGTCAGCTTAATCTGACAGAGTCCATTGCTTCAGGTTTTCTTTTTAAAAATTCTCTGGTGCTATGTATCTGTCCTGTCTTTTCTATTATTCTTTCTTGGTTGCTTTATAACTTCTCATTGCTTGTTTCTATCTTATCATTCTTCAAGTATCATTATCTGCATCTATAGCTCTGATTGTGACTACTTGCAGACCTTGAATGAATCATATAGTTAAATTCTTTCTACTTAAGTAGGACTTTGTGTGTGTGTGTGTGTTGCCAATGTTTCATTTATTTAAAGTAAATCTCTTTCAAAAGAGAACCCTCATACACTGTCGGTGGGAATATAAGCTGGTATCAGTTCAGTTCAGTTCAGTTCAGTTTTTTGTGCTATCATAATTCTTAAAGTATGTGCATAATAAGTTGGTCTGAGAAGATGCTGAATGAGAAACACCTTTCAGTTCAGTTCAGTTCAGTCACTCAGTCACGTCTGACTCTTTGTGACCCCATGAATCACAGCACACCAGGCCTCCCTGTCCATCATCAACTNTTGAATAACAAGTGACAGTAGAATACTTTTGGGAAAAAGGCAGTAGAGGGACAGTAACAAGCAAAGAGATCTTCCTTTCAGTTCAGTTCGGTTCAGTAGCTCAGTCGTGTCCAACTCTTTGCAACCCTGTGAATCGCAGCACGCCAGGCCTCCGATCACCAACTCCCGGAGTTCACTCAGACTCATGCCCATCGAGTCAGTGATGCCATCCAGCCATCTCATCCTCTGTCGTCCCCTTCTCCTCCTGCCCCCAATCCCTCCCAGCATGAGAGTCTTTTCCAATGAGTCAACTCTTCGCGTGAGGTGGCCAAAGGACTGGAGTTTCAGCTTTAGCATCATTCCTTCCAAAGAAATCCCAGGGCTGATCTGCTTCAGAATGGACTGGTTGGATCTCCTTGCAGTCCAAGGGACTCTCAAGCTGTTATAGCCACTATGAAAAGTAGTATGGTGATTCCTTAAAAAATTAAAGTAGAACTACCATATGATTCAACTATTCTACTTCAAATATTTATCCAGAGAATACAAAAACACTAATTTGAAAAAATATATGCACCCTTGTATTTATCACAGCATTATTTACAATAGTCAAGATAAGGAAACAACCTGAGCACCCATCAACAGATTGAGGGACACAGAAGATGTGACTATATATACATGTGTGTGTGTGTATGTGTGTGTGTGTGTTTGTGTGCTTACTTGCTCAGTCATGTCTGACTCTTTGCGACCCCATGAACGGTAGCCCTTCAGGCTCCTCTGTCCATGGGGAGAGAGATTCTCCAGGCAAGAATACTGGAGTGGGTTGCCATGCCCCTCTCCAGGGGATCTTCTCAACCCAGAGATCAAACCCAGGTCTCCAACACTGCAGGAGAATTCTTTGCCACCTGAGCCACCAAGGAAGCCCATGTATGTATATATATGTCACATATTGGAAAAGGGAATGGCAACACACTATGATATTCTTGCCTGGAAAATCTCATGGACAGAGGAGTCTGGCAGGCTATAGTCCATGGGGTTACAAAGAGATAGACAAGACTGAGCCACTGAGCACACACATGTCATATATATATATATATATATATATATACACACACACACACACGCATATATACATATTCTATTGTATATTTATGTATACAATGGAATACTAGTCAGTCATAATAAAGATGAGATCATACCATTTGTGGCAACATGGATGGACCTTCAGGATACAATACCAAGTGATATAAATCAAATGTAAAAGACAAATATCTTAGGATTTCATTCATATATGGAATATAAAAAAAAAATGAAGAAAATCCCTAAAATAAATGTATGAATCAAACTAAACATGCAGATAAAGAGAATAGAGTAGTGGTAACCAGAGGGAAAAGGAATCAGGGATGGCAAAACGTGTAAAGAAGATCATCTGGACGGTGATGGATACAAACTAAATTTTTGGTGGTGAGCATACTGTAGTGTATGCAGACACAGAAAAACAATGTTCTCTATATGAAACTTATTTAACGTTATAAACCAGTGCTATCTCAATAAAAATAAGTAAGTATATAAATGAAGTAAATCTCCTTCCTACCTCTCTGCATAATGCTTACTTCCACCAAATTTGAATACTTTTCTCCGATCTCAGTGTCACAAGTGGATTTTATCATTCTATGTTTTGATACAAAATTATACAATAATTGGTTAAATTCTTGATATTAAAGTGAAGGGTTTTAGTGAAAGGACCCCACACCCCAATTATTGTCTCACTTCATGTTATATTTATAGTTTATATTGTTGTCATCATAGTTTTATTTGCCACATTGTTATATTATTTGCTGCATACCTCCACATGTTATACTTAATGCTAATATTTTTTTCTTTTTCTTTTTTTGGGGGGGGGGTTGCAACATGCAGCTTATGGGATCCTAGTTCCCCTACTAGGAGTTGAACCTGGGTCCTTGGCAATGAAAATGTGGAGTCCTAACCACTGGACCCCCAGGGAATTTCCTATTTTTCCATTTGGAATAACTTCAAACTTACAGAAGTGTTGCAAGAATAGTACAGAAAACTATTCTAAGATTTACTGATTTTTTAAATTAACATCTTACCACATTTTCTATAGTACCTCTCTCTGTAGTCTATTTTTCTAACCCATTTGAGAGTGGATTGAGTACATTAAGCCTTTTCCTCCTTTAAAATTTGAGTAAGATTTTTCAAAATGCAAGAGAACATTCACTTAAGTAAGATGAATATCTATAAGATCCGGGAAGATATGTGTCCATAATTGAGGGGACGAAGATACTTTTAAAGGAAGGAAATAAAACACTGTAACTTGAAGTTTAGAAGCTTCAGGAAGAAAGTCTATAATTGCAACGTGATTCCCTAATAATAGTATTTTAGAGGACAAGTTTACAGCTACCTTTAGACAGTGTGAAAGAAGCTCACAAGTAATCTTCTCCCAAGAGATGACACTGAATGGAGTGGGGCACCAAGAAAGATAACTCTAATGAGTTTAGGTATTATATCTTTTATATTTAAGGTATTAATCTCTTAATAATAACATCATAAAAATATAGCATCATAAGAAAAACGTCTTGTTTTGGAAGTATAGCAAAGCAGGCTGTCCAACGAAGACCTGAGTGAGACAATTTGTAGCAGAGAACACGTAAATACAGTATAAGCCCACAAACCATGAAGAGCTAGCAAACAGGGCAGGGAAGCAGCAGGGGAAACCCCAGAGCTGTTAATCTTATTTCATGGTGGCATTCTTGTACTGAAGAGAGTGAAAGAGCAGCCCCCACACTTCCAGAAGTGAGTCAGTTTCATGTCTCAAGCTGATTATAAACCATTCAAGGGTGGCAGCCTCCCACAGCTGATTTTAACTGTGATTAGAATAGGAGATGGTCTCTAGTTTGGGCTTACCATATGTACCCTGAAGCCTTAATACCTGAGTAACAGGTAAACTTGGAATTTCTCTAGGACCAAAAAAAAAAAAAAAAAAAAAAAAACCCAACAGGGTGAGGGGCTTACATATAACTTTTCATTTATGTATTCTGAAAATGGCTGCTCACCTGTATCCAGTTATATATGCTTAAACTATGCTCCATATCATTTGGCATACATTTGGCACACTAGACTAATTTTACAAGTTTAGGAACTCCATCTTAATTTTAAACGCTTTTAATTTTCTTCCATTCCCATTACAAAGAAAAGCACTCCACTGATGAACATAGGTCTTACTGTGCATAAATTCCCATTCTTTTGTGAGAATCAGAATTTTTATCAAACAATGTGGATCCAGGACAATTCGTGGCCTAGAAAGGGAAGTTTTCTTCTAGTTAATGTCATGGTTTTTGATGATAAAACACTGGGTATAGGTGGATTTTAAAACTTTTTTTTTTTCCAATCACATGAGGGTTTCACATTTAGAGATTTCTTTTTATTTCTTTCTTCTGAATAGAAGCTTACTTAGAATATACATAATAAAGAAAAAATAATCTGCTTTGCAGAAGGGAAAAATTTTCTGCATTTTTCCTTGACCAAAAACAGAAATCCTGAAACTTGCTTAATGTGTTCATACTTCTGCTACACATTGTAGTTAAGACTCAGCAATGAAACCACCTTTGCTATTGTTGCTATATGATCAATTTTGGTTAAATTAATTATGATCGTATCAGATCTACAAGATTGTAAGTATGTTCCCTATTATGTGGCAGGCAATAAAACAACATATATTGGATATTTTATATTTGCTGTATTCCAGTATGTGAAACAGGCTGAATAAATCATATAGAGTAAATTTAAAACATTGCAGGCTGAAATTTAAGAAAAAATTTTCTTTCTTCTTCAAAAAACTACCATTTGTTTAAAACAAAATGTGGAAATACTTCTCAGTTTAATTTGTGGCTACTTTAAAACAAACATTAGATATTCTTATTTGTGTGAAAATTCATTGAAACCACGATATGTTGAGTTTAAGAGAAATAGAAGTTAGCTTTTTAATTATCATCTTTTTCCTGAGCTCAATTTAACCTGTTAAATCTGGTTTTTTAAATGATGAGTCTGAAACAGTTGTAGTGGAATATTTGGAACGAAAAATCGTTTTTTTTTCCCCCACGCTGTGGAAGTGCAAGCCAAATTAAAAGAGCATACAACCCAAAGTTGCATAGTGATATTCAAAAGGAAATTTCACAATTCAAGTATGTGTAACATAATATGGTAGCTATATGTGCTGATTTTTCACAGTATCTCCTTGGTTTTCTTCTCCAATGAACATACCTAAAAAGTACATTGAATTATTAAGGCTCTAGGAATCTTAAAATCCCAACTATACTACCTACACCCCTCTAACTTGACAATAATGTCTATAATGGAATCTACTCAAACGCAAATTCACATTTCATTTCTCCCAGGAGGGGGTTTATAGCGAAATTAAATTTTAACTTATTTTCCATGTAAAGTGACAAATAAGAATGGTCACTATACCACCACATATTCCTCCCAAATAAAGATAAATAAAGCACATAATTAATCCAGGGCAAGTAATCCGGGATTTACATAAGCAGCACTACACGTTTCTGAAATGTCCTCCAAACTAAAGGTTTATAATGAGAGAGACAAGAAATTATAATTCACTCTATCAAAAATCTGAAGAGGGAGGGAATATTTTTGCTATGCACAAGCTGAATCAAGTTAATGAGGCATCTAACATTGCAGAAAGAACGTTGTCTATAAATAAATTCAGTCTGATTGGGATGTATTAGTTGTCTGATAATATTCTGTAGCCTACAGATGCTTGGGGTGGAATGTAGATTTCTTAAAAAAGAAAGGCCAATGGCATTACTTCTGTAAAGCTCCAGGTCGTTTCTTGTAAGTGGCATTAAAAGAAAATTTCCCTTTTAAATATGACTTGGAAAAAAAATAAATAAATATGACTTGGCATCAGGGTAATATTTCCAAAGCAATAAATTTAGCATAAGACAAAATACATTCTTCAACTGAAATCCATCTGAACTTGAAATTTGGGAAAATTATCTCTCCACTCGTGTTTTTTTTTTCCATTGAAATCTGACTGTTAAGGTGCTACTCATAGGGTACATACTTAAACTCTATTGTTTAAGAAGAAGCTATAATTTAAGTATCAGCTATTGCACAGCCTACACCTACAATCGTGTTCATGGACTTGTGTTTATTGTTGATCAGAGGTCTGGACTTTTATTATGACTTTTGTTTATAACACGTATGTTATATTTTGATGCGTATTTGATTCCGAGGTAGGGAAGATGCCCTGGAGGAGGAAATGGCAACCCACTCCAGTAGTCTTGCCTGAAAAAATCCCACGGACAGAGGAGCCTGGTGGGCTACAGTTCATGAGGTCTCAAGAGCCACACACTACTGAGAGTGAGCACATACTCATGCATTATATTTTATTAGCTTCCAGGTGTTTCTACAGTGTTGTATGAATCTAACTCTTCCAATGAAATTAAAAGTTCAGGTGTCACAGAGCTTATTTTTTGTAGGACTGTAGGATCTAGAAGCAGAATACATTTTCTACTGGCCATACCTTTGCTTTCCTCTCAGAGAACTATTTTAAGTTGTCATGTACTCAGATTTATAACAGTGAAGACCCATCTCCTTGAAAGAATCTTCCATATATTCATTACAAATGTACTTCTATCACGTTTATCCTTCTGAAATTGTTTTTAAAATGTAAAATATATGCGTATTTATCTAAAAATGTTCAAAGAGTAGGGAAAGGTACAAAGTGAAAAATAGAAGTTCACACATCTTTCCATAAACCCAGTCCTTACTCTCTAAAATTTTCTTCTGTTAGTGCTTTCTTGTGTATTACAGAAATATTTCAAGAATTCTACAATTTTTGGGGTGGCTCCTTTAGTTTTATTGACAGATTTTACAGGTTTGGACTTGGAATTCCAAGAGTTTTATAGACTTTACTGATGAACATTTTATTCTCTAGTGGTTTTTTTTTTTTTTTTCATGTTAGTGTCAGAGTGAGGAGTATAATAAGAATTTCTTTATGCTGCCATCCTTTATTGGAAGTTCCTTTGCTTCCTTTCGTTCTTTCAAATAATGCTCTTTATTCTGCCTTAATTAGATAAAAGGTTTGCAAAATTTTTTAAAATGTTATCTAAAAGTTTTCTCTAGCCACACTTACTTCCTCATCTAATCATTTGCCTTCCTCCAGTCCTTTCCAAAAGGAATCCCAGAATCTTAGGGATGCTGAAAGAGATTTTTAAAGTATGTAATGCAGCCTTTGATTGATAAATAAATATTTCCTATAATTGTTTCTTGATTTCTGTTGAACACAAGTGATAAGAAATTTACTGCCTAGTGACACTGACGTGTCTATTTTATTGTCTGCTTCTCTGTAACTACAATCCATCGCTCCAGAATAGGAGCACATCTTCTTGAGCCTTACAAAGCTTTTTTGCCTTTTGTGTATGTTCAGCCGCTCAGTCCATCCAGCTCTTTGCGATCCCAGGGACTGTAGCCTGCCAGGCTTCTCTTTCCGTGGAATTTTCTAGGCAATAATACTGAAGTGGGTTGCCATTTCTCATTTCAGAGGATATTCCCAACTCAGGGACTGAACCTGTGTCTTTTGCATCTCCTGTATTGGCAGGTAGATTCTTTACCACTGTGCCACCTGGGAAGCCCCAATTTGCCTTCTAGTACCACTGCAAACATTTCAAGGTTTGTGTCTTGTTCTCTGATAAATCTTCCAGATGGCAGGATGAAACATTTTGATTTCTTTCAAACGTTTATCAAACGTCATAGCTTTCCATCTCTTCATTAATTGAATCCATTCCAAAAATCATTTACTGAGTAGTTACTATGTCTATCCTAGGGTTTACAGTATCTATCCAGCCCTGGAGGAGTTTATCGAGGTCAGAATCAGTTTCTACCAGTGAAAGGGGATCAGCAAAGTATAAAGAAGCATCTATTTATTAAAATTTTATGTGAATAAAGAGGATTGTGAGCAGGTAAGTTTAATGTTGGTGTAAATCTTTCTGAAGCTTCTGATTACACTGGGAATGGAAATCAAATTTCTTCTGGTAGTCTATTAATTCCTTGCCAACTTCTGAAACCTTGTATCTTACTGTTTTCATGTAATCAAGACACTTCAGACATATCAGTCTTTTGTAAGTTCCTCACACAAGCCAGTTTTTGGTTTTTTTTAAACCCCGGTTCCCTTGTACTCTTTGTTTTGCCTCGAATGCCCTGAACTTGGTAAAATTTTCAATATATATTTGTTAAATGAATGAATAATAAATAAAGTTAAGCAAAATTTTCTTCCTTCAAATCTAAGACTTCTCAGAGCTTTTATTATGCAAATGTATAATCTAAATTTTTAAAAGGCTTCCCTGGTGACTCAGATGGTAAAGCATCTGCCTGCAATGCGGGAGACCTGGGTTCTATTCCTGGGTCGGGAAAATCCCCTGGAGAAGGAAATGGCAATCCACTCCAGCATTCTTGCTGGGAAAATCCCATGGATGGAGGAGCCCGATAGGCTACAGTCCATGGGGTCACAAAGAGTTGGACACAACTGAGTGACTTTACTTATGGTGTGAAATGATTACCAATTTTATTTGCTCATAAGTTGTTTGAACTGTGGTGTTGGAGAAGATTCTTGAGAGTCCCTTGGACTACAAGGAGATCCAACCAGTCCATTCTGAAGGAGATCAGCCCTGGGATTTCTTTGGAAGGAATGATGCTAAAGCTGAAGCTCCAGTACTTTGGCCACCTCATGCAAAGAGTTGACTCATTGGAAAAGACTCTGATGCTGGGAGGGATTGGGGGCAGGAGGAGAAGGGGACGACAGAGGATGAGATGGCTGGATGGCATCATTGACTCGATGGATGTGAGTCTGGGTGAACCCCAGGAGTTGATGATGGACAGAGAGGCTTGGCATGCTGTGATTCATGGGGTCACAAAGAGTCAGACATGACTGAGCGACTGAACTGAACTGAACTGAAAGGTATTTCTTATTCAGCATCTTCTCAGACCAACTTATTATGCACATACTTTAAGAATTATGACAGCACAAAAAATAGGATTTGAATCATGCCTGCCACCAATAAATTTATGTGATCTTGGGTAAGATGTTTAATCTCTCACAATCTGCTCTTTGTGCCTCTGAAGGAGACCAGGAGAGAGTCAACTTTGAGTTTTCCAAGTTCTAAAAAGAAAGAAGCAAGCAAGTGCCAGGTTGAAATTAAAACATTTCATTTCTAATGGATATCAGTGGGAAGAGAGAGCTTAGAGTGTATGGCATTAACCTATACACTGAACCCCTGTCACAGGTATTGATGGGCCCTTTCAAGACATGTAGTTTTCCCATTATGAGTTGTACTATCTGTGGCCAAAGGAAATGACTCATAGGAGGCTCTAGCCCAAGTGAAACATGGGCTCATTTCCCCACGAATATTTCTTCATCCTACTGGGGCTTACTCATTCCAAACATGCTTCTGTCTTCATTTCTTGCTTACCTTTACATGATCCTTCTAGGATTAAAGATTTGTCCTGATCACTTTTATTATTGAATGTGGCTTTGATCTGCTTAATCTGTTTTTAAGTAGGGAGTTATTAAAGATTTTTGAGAAGAAAATGACATGATTCAACTGTGATTTTTGATTGATAACTGGCAGAGTGCTTGTTGGTAGGTCCTAATGGTAAGTACGTAGGTCTGTTTGAAAGTTATCACTTTTGAAAAGTTTGCTGACCATTCTATCTGAAATGGTTATATCTTTTAAATTACAGTCACCTTCTTAGTCTGTTTTGTTTTCTATAAAAATGTTGCTAAACATGATATTTTATTTGATTTTTGTATCATAATCTGAGAATCTATTATCTGATTTGTTAGTTATCTCCTGTAATAGAATGACCTGAGGGCAAAAGCTTTGTCTTGCCTAGTGTGCTATCTCTGGAACTGAAAAGAGACATGATAAGTGCTGCATAATATTGATCCAATAAAAGAACAAATAAATTGATTGGAAAGGGTAGAGAGTGGATAGGAGGATAGGAGACACGTCTGATATCAACTGACTGCATCTCAGCTCCTGATTCACCCTTCAACACCTGTTCTGCAGCTGCACCTTCTCCGGTGAAATCTGAACCTCACCCTTAGAGAAAGAACCTTCAGTCCAAGTATTTTTTTCTTTTTCCCTTTAGGTACTCTGTCAATGTCTTAGGGAGATTTACAGAACTTCCTTACATTTTATAGTTACTCTTTCATCATATCTTAATAATTATTTATATTCAATTTCTCCTGTTTAAATCACTAGGATGTTCCTATCTGCTAATTGGACCCAGATTGATTCAGAATTGGTATAAGAAGTGGAATGTATCTCAGGAAGTAGACTCTTGAAGATGGGATTTTGAGATTGGCCATGCTCTTGAGCAGCACAGTGCTGAGTTCCTTGTCAACAGGAAATAGATGCTAGTAATCCATGGCTTGTTTGGCACCACAGCTAATTAAGCTACCAACTGTGGTTAATTGTAATGAAGTGCCAACTAAAGCACATTTCTTGGGAACTCAAGTGGCTATTACACTTAACCAGATGGGAGTAATGAATTCTATAATGACTGGAATGTGGGGTGAAATATTTTTGTGTGCACCTGAGTAGTTATAGAGAGAAAATAATAATTTCAACTCCATTATTTCTAAACTTAACTCATACCTTCATAACCAGAGAGCTTCTATGATGTTCCTCAAAATATCTTAATTCTCGTACACGTGATCTTAGCCAAAAGGCTAGAGATGCTCTTAATTCTTGTAATCACAAGAGTGATACTGGTGAAAAACAAATGTAAATTTTAATTGTGTGAGTTGCTAAATTACATTGACAGGTAAATTCATACTCTTGCTAGGTTTCTCATGTGAAAGTGGAAAATAATGGAATTCTAAAACTTGCAATGGGGACTTCTGGTTGGACCTAAGTGCAACTGACAATCTTGAGTCCACATGCCATTGCTGAGATGCCCTCATCAAGGAAAGTAGCTTGCTTTCTGGTGTCCAAAGAGGCTAGCCTTTCTGCCTGATAAATTGGTGATAATTACACTTGAAAGGATGGTTTGGAAGGAAATGCTTACTGTCCTAAATATATACCCAAACCTCCCCTGTTGCTACCCTTAATTGTCAAATATAATGTGAATATGTTAACTAGTAAATGTCAGGAAAGACTTGAAATAAGAAAGCATTTTCTCATATATACCTTTCATAGTTGCTAATTGATTACAGAGTCTCTAGGAAAGAAATAGATAGCCTAATAGATTATTTCCTGAACTATACAAAGGGAAAAACCTCTAAGTCTGGTATCCAAAAACTTAATTTGTGGGACTTCCCCAGTTGTCCAGTGGCTAAGACCCCCATTCTCCTAAGGCAAGGGGGCCTGGGATTGATCCCTGGTCAGGGAACTAGGTCACATAAGCTTCAACTAAGACCCAGCACTGCCAAGTAAATAAATATTTTTAGAAAAACCTAATTTGTGTCACTACCAGCTCTCACCCAGTTTCAATCTTTAAGTCAGTTCACAGACTCAAGGCCCTTGATTGAAAGAGGAGCCCGATGACCTTGAGGAAGGACTTTGCACCATTGCTATAAGAATACAGTGTTAAGTCTTTTCCAACTGCACCAGAAGCATTCTTTTAGAAAAGTTCCTTTAGAAAATATTATTTGAGAAGGCTCCAAGCTTACATGTTTGAATAACTGGAGGACAGAGTTCAGAGCAACCACAGCCACTGGAAAATAAAGAAAATATCCCAGAAAGAAGACAACCAGAGAAAAGGTATCTCCAAAATCTGTTTGTAAAATTCACCCATGTCTTTGGCTGATACATGCACAGGGAAGACTCCAAGAAAAGTAGACAAAATTAAAGAAACAGATTATAATCCTAGTTAGATATTTTAACAACCCTCTCCCAGCAATTGATAGAAAAATTGGGAAAAAAATCAGTAAAGATCTGAACAATATTATTAACTGCCTTGACCTAATTAATATTCACCAGGAGAAGAATATACATTCTTACAACTGTGCAGAATATGTTCATCAAGATAGAGCAATCGCTGTGATACAAAATAGTCTCAATAAACTAAAAAGAATCAAAACCTTACAAAGCATGCAAATAATTATGTAAGTAAGAAACCCATAAACAGTTGCAGGATATGCATTATTTTAGAGAAAAATTGTAAGTAACTACACCCCTGTGGCAGGCCAAATCAGGGCATCCCAAGGATGTCAATGAGGAGAGTGAAAAAGTTGGCTTAAGGCTCAATATTCGGAAAACGAAGATCATGGCATCCAGTCTCATCACTTCATGGGAAATAGATGGGGAAACAGTGGAAACAGTGTCAGACTTTATTTTCCTGGGCTCCAAAATCACTGTAGATGGTGATTGCAGCCATGAAATCAAAAGACGCTTACTCCTTGGAAGAAAAGTTATGAGCAACCTAGATAGCATATTCAAAAGCAGAGATATTACTTTGCCAACTAAGGTCCGTCTAGTCAAGGCTATGATTTTTCCAGTAGTCATGTGTGGATGCAAGAGTTGGACTGTGAAGAAGGCTGAGCGCCAAAGAATTGATGCTTTTGAATGGTGGTGTTGGAGAAGACTCTTGAGAGTCCCTTGGACTGCGAGGAGATCCAACCATTCCATTCTGAAGGAGATCGGCCCTGTGATTTCTTTGGAAGGAATGATGCTAAAGCTGAAGCTCCAGTACTTTGGCCACCTCATGCGAAGAGTTGGCTCATTGGAAAAGACTCTGATGCTGGGAGGGATTGGAAGCAGGAGGAGAAGGGGCCAACCGAAGATGAGATGGCTGGATAGCATCACTGACTCGATGGATGTGAGTCTGAGTGAACTCCGGGAGTTAGAGATGGACAGGGAGGCCTGGCGTGCTACGATTCATGGGGTTGCAAAGAGTCAGACATGACTGAGTGACTGAAGTGAACTGAACTGAATCCCTCTAACCTATAAATTTATTAAATTATATCAGTTCTGACATCAGAAGAGATACAGAAAAGCTCAGACTGTAAGGAGTACCTGGGGCATTTTGATACTTAGTAACAAAAATCTGTTGAATTAATTTATGCATAAAGAGATCATAGATTGTGGTTATGTTCTCTTAACCACAAGACACAGTGTATTATGTTACTACATAACTTCAGGTGATTTGCTAATAGCAATTGTGCAGTGGATGCTGTGATGTGATGGAATGAAGGCCTTACTTCTGCTGCTGGTATAAGTGCTACTAGCATAGTGATTCTCCTCTTCCTCAACTGTCAGCCACCTAACTGGAGGGATTATTTCAGGTGCAGTGAGTGTCCTTGTTCAAATATACAAATACAGTCTCTATCAGGGCTGCCATATTATTTGAAATATGGATATAAAAACCTAAGCCATTCATCCTGTCTTGGAATAATTCTGCATGGCTATCCAACTTCAGTGGAGAAGGCGATGGCATCCCACTCCAGTGCTCTTGCCTGGAGAATCCCATGGACGGAGGAACCTGGTGGGCTGCAGTCCATGGGGTCGCGGAGAGTTGGACACGACTGAGCAACCTCACTTTCACTTTTATGCATTGGAGAAGGAAATGGCAACCCACTCCAGTGTTCTTGCCTGGAGAATCCCAGGGACGACGGAGGCTGGTGGGCTGCCATCTATGGGGTTGCATGGAGTCGGACATGACTGAAGCGACTTAGCAACAGCAGCAGCAGCAGCAGCAGCATCCAACTTCAGAACCCCATGCATGACTGACTGAGGTCTTCGTTTAGACTGCGTGAGAGCTCACTTTCTCCCACTGCCCAATCTTTCTTCCTTCTCTTTCTTTCTGCTGTGTAGATGCCAAGAGCACTGGTAGTACATCTTCTGAACACTCATTTCCATTTATTTCCAGAGAAAAAACTTGTAACAAGCCCTTGGAGAGGATAAACATAGCTGGCCTATCTCCTTGTGAATGGTCTTCCATTTTCTTGGTGTTGTATCTTCTTTTTTCCTTTTTTTAGTTGTTTTCATAAATTCTTTGTTGGTACTCCAGAGCCTTGAAGTTTCCAAATAATTAGTTCTAGACTGCTGCCATGACAAATTACCACATTATTATTGGTAGGTTAAAACAATATACATTTCTTATTTCACAGTTATATAGATCAGAAGTCTGTGTGGGCTCAATAATTTCCTTTGCTTTAGGTCTCATAAGGTCAAAACCAAAGCTGCAGTAGTTCTGGGCTCTTATCTGGAAGCTCTGTGAAAGAACCCACTTTCAAGCTCATTTAGGTTGTCAGCAAAGTTCACTTCTTCATGGATATAGGACTGAGGTTTTGCCTCTCTGCTAGTTGTCAACTGGGAGCCTCTCTTTAGGTCCACCCACATTTTCATTGCATTGCTTTTCCATCTTCATTTAGTCCTTACAGTCTGAGTTTTTCTGTAACTCCTCTGATGTCAGAACTGATGCAATTTAATAAATTTATAGGTTATAGGGATTAGGGCATTGACATCTGTGGGATGCCATGGTTTGACCTGCCACAGGGGTTTAGTTGCTTACAATTTATCTCTAAAACAATGCATATCCTGCAACTGTTTATTGGTTTCAGAACTTCTATGTTTTTCTTCTTTGCTAAGGAATATGGTGGGCTTCCCTGGTGGCAGAGTGGTAAACAATTCGCCTGCCAATGCTGAAGATGTGGACTCGAGCCCTAGTTTGAGAAGATCCCGTGGGGAAGGAAATGGCAACCCACTCCAGTATTCTTACCTGAAAAATTCCATGGACAAAGGAGCCTGATAGGCTGCAGCCCATGAGGTCACCACAAGTCAGATGTGACTTAGTGACTCAACATCAACAACAAAGGAATATAGCAAAGAAATAAAGCCAAACTACTAACCAATGTCAAAATAAAAATATTTTCCAATAAATATTGACCTTAGCTCAATGCTTTGTGTTTGGGGATAACTAGAGGATTTACTGAAGCAAAACAAATACACAAATAAAAAGTAATTCAAGAAAAAATAAAGATTAAAGATACAAAAAATAAGATTATCCCAAGAATGCAACAAAAATAAATAATAGTCTGATAACTATGTATTAAACCTATTGCAACCATGAAATTAAAAAATGCTTACTCCTTGGAAGGAAAGTTATGACCAACCTAGACAGTATATTAAAAAGCAGAGACATTACTTTGTCAACAAAGATCCGTCTAGTCAAAGCTATGGTTTTTCCAGTAGTTGTGTATGGATGTGAGAGTTGGACTATAAAGAAAGCTGAGCACAGAAGAATTGATGCTTTTGAACTGTGGTGTTAGTGAAGACTCTTGAGAGTCCCTTGGACTGCAAGGAGATCCAACCAGTCCATTCTAAAGGAGATCAGTCCAGGGTGTTCATTGGAAGGACTGATGCTGAAGCTGAAACTCTGATACTTTGGCCNAAATAAAAAGTAATTCAAGAAAAAATAAAGATTAAAGATACAAAAAATAAGATTATCCCAAGAATGCAACAAAAATAAATAATAGTCTGATAACTATGTATTAAACCTATTGCAACCATGAAATTAAAAAATGCTTACTCCTTGGAAGGAAAGTTATGACCAACCTAGACAGTATATTAAAAAGCAGAGACATTACTTTGTCAACAAAGATCCGTCTAGTCAAAGCTATGGTTTTTCCAGTAGTTGTGTATGGATGTGAGAGTTGGACTATAAAGAAAGCTGAGCACAGAAGAATTGATGCTTTTGAACTGTGGTGTTAGTGAAGACTCTTGAGAGTCCCTTGGACTGCAAGGAGATCCAACCAGTCCATTCTAAAGGAGATCAGTCCAGGGTGTTCATTGGAAGGACTGATGCTGAAGCTGAAACTCTGATACTTTGGCCACCTGATGTGAAGAGCTGACTCATTTCAAAAAACCCTGATGCTGGGAAAGTTTGAGGGCAGACGGAGAAGGGGATGACAGAGGATGAGATGGTTGGAGATGGCATCACCGATTCAATGAGTTTGGGTAAACTCTGGGAGTTGGTGATGGACAGGGAGGCCTGGCGTGCTGTGGTTCATGAGGTCACATAGAGTCAGACACGACTGCGTGACTGAACTGAACTGAAACCTATAAAACAATCAAACTAAGCTTTAAGTCAGATTGATGTGAAAGAAATATCTTAAAAAAATGCACTGTATCAAATAGTATAAGTACAAAGCTCTGGATAATTTTAATAATAAATATAAAGACATGTTTCTTTTGATATATAAAAAAATAAAGAAAATTAATTTGAGCCTCCAGGAAATTTCAGGAAAGAAAAATATTCTGCAAGAAGTAATGTTCTAAGTCTGCAGAAAAATAAAGTACTGTATGATTTTGAGCAATAGATGGAAAGGTAGGGAAAAAATAATTGACTCAGGTGTTTGGGATATTCTACTTCAAGCAGCAGAAATTTAGTTATCTAAATATATTTCCACAAATATAATTGCACTCCATGGTAGAGTGAATAATGTTCATTATAATATCATAGAACATAATATTATATGGAAAGTTTTGAATTCTTAAATTCACACAGCTATAAGATTATATACATATATATGGGCATGTGTGCATGCTAAGTCGCTTCATTGTGTCCAACCCTTTGAGATCCTATGGACTGTAGCCCACCAGGCTCCTCTGTTCATGGGATTTTCCAGGCAAAAGTGGATTTCCTTTTCCAAGGGATCTTCCTGACTCAGGGATCAAATGTGCATCTCTTATGTCTCTTGCATTGGCAGGTGTGTTCTTTACCACTAGCATTAAAACTTTTAATGAAAGTTAAGTATGGTACTGCTTGTTAATTGCCTTTATTGAAAGACTGGGAGAATTTTAATTAAAAAAAAATTGGGGGGCTGCACTGAGTCTTCACGGCTGCATGTGTGTTTTCCCCAGTTGTGGTGAGTAGTGGCTACTCTTTGGTGTGGAGCACAGGCTCGAGGTGCATGGGCTTCAGTAGTTAAAGCATAGTTGTGGCACATGGGCTTAGTTGCTCCATGGCATATGGAGTCTTCCTGGACCGAGAGTTAAATCCGAGTCCCTAATCAACACTGGCAGGCGGATTCCCATCCACTGCACCACCAAGGAAGTCCTGAGTAGCATCTTAATAGAAAAAAATGACATGATGAGGGGCTAAATTTGAGCAGGACACATTCTGCCAAATGCAGCTTCTTATGCTTGGACAATTCATATGCAGTTTCCTATGCTTGGACAGTTTATCTCCTGTCCTTTCCTCTTTTGGGTTCTAATTTTTCTTGGTCTGGTTTTTATTGTTGTTCTCTTCCTCTTCCTCTTTGCCTTCTCTTCCCCCTATTCTCACTCTTCCTCCACTTTTCAATCTTCTATCTTCTCTACTCACCTCCCATCCTGAACTTCTGCTAGGCCAACTTCCCCTCCTCCAGCTCCCATCAGCCCAGTTCTCTTGAGAGCAGCAGAGCAAGCCCGTCTCTGTGTTGTTGTTCGGTCACTAAGTCATGTCTGACTCTTTGCAACCCCCTGGACTGCGGCATGCCAGTCTCCTCTGCCCTCCATTATCTCCCTGAGTTTGCTCAAATTTGTGTCCACTGAGTCCATGATACTACCTAAACATCTTTTCTACTGCCTCTTTCTCCTTTTGCCTTCAATCATTCCCAGCATTAGGGCTTTTCCAATGAGTCAGCTCTTTACAACAGGTGGCCAAATTGTTAGGGCTTCAGCATCAGTCCTTCCAATGAATAGTCAGGATTGATTTCTGTTAGGATTGACTAGTTTGATCTCCTTGTGGTCCAAGGGACTCTCAAAAGTCTTCTCCAACACCACAATCTGAAAGCATCAATTCTTCAGTGCTCAGCCTTCTTTATGGTCCAGTTCTCACATCTGTACATGACTACTGGAAAAAAACCATAGCTTTGACTATGTGGGCTTTTGTTGGGAAGTGATATCTCTGCTTTTTAATATGCTGTTTAGCTTTGTCATAACTTTCTTTTGAAGGAGCAAGCATCTTTTAATTTCTTGGCTGCAGTGATTTAGGATTCCAAGAAAAGAAAATCTGCCACTGCTTCCACTTTATCCCCCTTCTATTTGCCATGAAATGATGGGCCAGGACACCATGTTCTCAGGTTTTTTAATGTTGAGTTTGGAGCCGACTTCTTCACTCTCCTTTTTCACCCTCATCAAGAAGCTCTCTAGTTCCTCCTCAATTTCTGCCATTAGAGTGGTATTATCTGCATATCTGAGGCTGTTGATATTTCCTCTGGCAATCTTGATTCTAGCCTGTGATTCACCCAGCCCTACATTGCACATAATGAACCCCTCCTAGAAGTTAAATAAGCAGGTGACAATATACAGCCTTGATGTATTCCTTTCCTTATTTTGAAGCAGTCCATTGTTCCATGTCCAACTTTAACTATTGCTTCTTGACCTGCATACAGGTTTCTCAGGAGACAGATAAGGCAGTCTGGTACTCCCATCTCTTTAAGAATTCTCCAGTTTGGGAGCCTATTATACAGAGTGAAGTAAGTCAGAAAGAGAAACACCAATACAGTATATTAATGTACATGTATACGAAATTTACAAAGAGGGTAAAGATGATCCTATATATAAGGAAGCAAAAGAGACACAGATGTAAAGAACAAACTGTTGGACTCTGTGGGAGAAGGCGAGGGTGAGATGATTTGAGAGAATAGCATTGAAATATGTATATTACCATATGTAAAATAGATGACCAGTGCAAGTTCAATGCATGAAGCAGGGCACCCAAAGCCAGTGCTCTGGGACAACCCAAAGGAACGGGGTGGGGAGAGATGTGGGAGGGGGGGTTCAGGATGGAGAGACACATATGTACCCGTGGCTGATTCATGTCGATGTATGGCAAAAACTATCACAATATTGTAAAGTAACTATCCTCCAATTAAAATAATTAATTAATAAAATAAAATAAAAACATAGGGGAAAAAAATGAATTCTCCAGTTTGTTGTGATCCATGCAGTCAAAGGCTATAGTGTAGTAAATGAAGCAGATGGTTTTCTAGAATCCCCTTGCTTTCTCCACGATTCAATGAATGTTGGCAATTTGATATCTTGTTCCTCTGCCTCTTAGAAACCTAGGTAGTATACCTGGAAGTTCTTGGTTCATCTACTGCTGAAGCCTAGCTTGAGGGATTATGAACATCACCTTGCTAGCATGTGCAATGAGAGCAATTGTTCAGTGGTTTAAACATTTTTGGCACTGCCCTATTTTGGGATTGGAATGAAAACTGACCTTTTCCAGTCTTGTGGCCACTGCTGAGTTTTCCAAATTTGCTGACATTTTCAGTGCAGCACTTTCACAGCATCATCTTTTAGGGTTTGAAATAGCTCAGCTGGAATTCCGTCACCTCCACTAGCTTTGTTTGTAGTAGTGTTTCCTTAGGCCCACTTGATTTCACACTCCATGATGTCTGGCTCTAGGTGAGTCATCACAACATTGTGGTTATCCTCATCATTAACATCTTTTCGGTACAGTTCTTCTGTGTATTCTTGCCACCTCTTCTTGATCTCCTCTGCTTCTGTTGGGTCCTGACTGTTTCTGTCCTTTATCATGCTCATTCTTGCATGAAATATTCCCTTGATATTTTCAATTTTCTTGAAGAGGTCTCTAGTCTTTCCCGTTCTATTGTTTTCCTCTATTTCTTTGCATTGTTCATTTAAGAAGGCCTTCTTATCTCCCTTTGCTACTCTATGGAACTCTGCATTCAGTTGAGTATATAGTCCCATTTCTCCTTTGCCTTTTGCTTCTCTTCTTTCCTCAGCTATTTGTAAAGCCTCTTCAGACAAACATTTTGTTTTCTTGCATTTCTTTTTCTTTGGGATGGTTTTGGTCACCACCTCCTGTACAATGTTACGAACTTCTGTCCACAGTTCTTCAGGCACTCAGTCTACCAGACCTAATGTCTTGAATCTATTTGTCAACTCCACTGTATAATCATAAGGGACTTGATTTAGGTCATATCTGAATGGCCTAGAGGTTTTCCCCTATTTTCTTAAGTTTAAGCCTGTGTTTGGCAATAAGGAGCTCATATCTGAGCCATAGTCAGCTCTAGGTCTTATTTTTGCTGACTGTATGGAGTTTCCTTATCTTGCAAAGAACATAATCAATCTGATTTCAGTATTGACCATTTGGTGATGTCCAGGTGTAGAACTCTCTGTGTTGTTAGAAAAGGGTGTTTGCTATGACCAGTACTTTCTCTTAATGAAACTCTGTTACTATTTGCCCTGCTACATTTTGTATTTCGAGACCAAACTTGACTGTTATTTTGATTTTCTCTTGACTTCCTACTATTGCATTCCAATCCCCTATGAGAAAAAGGTCACCTTTTTTGGTGTTAATTCCAGAAGGTATACTAGGCTGTCATACAACCAGTGAACTCCTGCTTCTTTGGCATCAGTTGTTGGGACATAGAATTGGATTACTGTGATAATGAATGGTTTGCTTTGGAAACAAATTGAGATCATTCTGTCATTTTTGAGACTGCACCTAAGTACTGAATTTTGGATTCTTTTGTTGATTACGAGGGCTACTCCATTTCTTCTAAGGGATTCTTGCCCACAGTAGTAGATATAATGGGCATCTGAATTAAGTCAGTCCATTTCCATCCATTTTAGTTCATTGATTCCTAAGATACTGATGTTCACTCTTGCCATCTCCTGCTTGACCATGTCCAATTTACCTTGATTCATGACCTAATATTCCAGTTCTTTATAGCATTGAAATTTACTTTTACCACCAGACACACCAACAACTGAGTATCATTTCTATTTTAGTCCAGTTTCTTCTTTCTTCTGGAGTTATTAGTTAGTTCAGTTCAGTTCAGTCACTCAGTCATGTCCGACTCTTTGCAACCTCATGGACTGCAGCATGCCAGTCCTCCCTGTCCATCACCAACTCCTGGAGTTTACTCAAACTTATGTCCATTGAGTTGGTGATGCCATCCAACTATCTTATCCTCTGTTGTCCCCTTTTCCTCCCACCTTCAACCTTTCCCAGCATCAGGGTCTTTTCAAATGAGTAAGTTCTTCACATCAGGTGGCCAAAATATTGGAGTTTCAGCTTCAGCACCAGTCCTTCCAATGAACATTCAGGACTGATTTCCTTTAGGATGGACTAGTTGGATCTCCTTGTAGTCCAAGGGAGTCTCAAGAGTCTTCTCCAACAGCACAGTTCAAAAGCATCAATTCTTTGGTGCTCAGCTTTCCTTATAGTCCAACTCTCACATCCATACATGATTACTGGAAAAACCATAGCCTTGACTAGGTGGACCTTTGTTGACAAAGTAATATACCTGTCCATCTTGGATAGCCCTGCTCAGCATGGCTCATAGAGTCATTGAGTTATGCAAGTCTCTTTGCCCGGACAAGGCTGTAGTTCTTGAAGGGACCTGTTTCTATATTTTATACTTAACAGATGCTCAAGGGACTTCTCTAGTGACTCAGTGGTAAAGAATCTGTCTTCTAATACAGGGGGTGTGGGTTCAATCCCTGGTTCGAGAATGAAGATCCTACATTCCAGGAGGCAACTAAAGCCATGTGCTACAACTATTGAGGCCCACATGTCTCAAGTAGAGAAGCCCTCAAGCCACAAAAAAGAGCATACATGCCTCTATGAAGACCCAGAACAGTGAAAATACATACAATAAAATAAATAGATGCTCAGATCTATTTGAAAAGGGGAAGCTCAAAGTACCATAATACCAGATACAAGCACTTCTAACATTATTTTAAACATACAGTATCATACATTATGTATAGTTTTGCAGTGACTTTTACTCACTTTCCTATATCCAGTAACTTTATTTCTGTATAGAGCTACTTCATTCTAAATTGCTCATTTATTGTAAAGCTGCATAATGTGCCATCAATTTTCTGTCAAATAGCCTTTTCCATTAGATAATGGTGCTACTAATATCTTAAACGTATATGACTGTGTTGAGTATCTACCATATCCAATGGAACTCCCTGTTTCACTGAAGTATAAATTTAAAATTATTTTTTCAATATAGAATTTCTCTCAAAAATGTTACACAAATTTATCTTCCAGCCACGGTGTTTGAGAAAAACATGCAATATTTTGTCATTAAAAATGTAGAAATCTTGAACTACATTTGGTGGGTATACCATAATAATTTCAGTTATATAAAACAGTTTGAAAACTAGAAAATGCTTCAAAAATTTATAAAAGCAAGCTATTCAAAAAAAGCAAGCAAAGCTATATTGACTTTAATAAGGATTACCATTTTGAAAAGGCAGATGAGACCAGGGCAAATGCTTCTACTTGCTGGCCTTTAAACGTACCTAACAGTACTGTATGCAGAGTACATCATGAGAAATGCTGGACTGGATGAAGTACAAGTTGGAATCAAGATTGCCTGGAGAAATATCAATAACCTCTAATATGCAGATGACACCACCTTTATGGCAGAATTCAAGGAAGGACTAAAGAGCCTCTTGACAAAAGTGAAAGAGAAGAGTGAAAAGGTTGGCTTAAAATTCAACATTCAGGAAACTAAGATCATGGCATCTGGTACCATCACTTCTCAGCAAATATATGGGGAAACAGTGTCAGACTTTATATTTTGGGGCTCCAAAATCACTGCAGATGGTAACTGCAGCCATGAAATTTAAAAATGCCTGCTTCTTGGAAGAAAAGTTATGACCAACCTAGACAGCATACTAAAAAGTAGAGACATTACTTTGCTAACAAAGGTCTATCTAGTCCAAGCTATGGTTTTTCCAGTAGTCATGTATGGATGTGAGAGTTGGATTATAAAGAAAGCTGAGCACTGAAGAATTTATGCTTTTGAACTGTGGTGTTGGAGAGGACTCTTGAGAGTAACTTGAACTGCAAGGAGATCCAACCAGTCCAACCTAAAGGAAATCAGTCCTGAATATTCATTGGAAGGACTGATGCTGAAGCTGAAACTCCAATATTTTGGCCACCTGATGTGAAGAACTGACTCATTTGAAAAGACCCTGATGCTGGGAAAGATTGAAGATGGGAGTAGAAGAGGATGACAGAGGATGAAGATGGTTGGATGGCATCACTGACTCAATGGACATGCGTTTGAGAAACTCTGGCACTCGGTGATGGACAGGGAGGCCTTGCGTGCTGCAGTCCATGAGGTTGCAAAGTCAAACACGATTGAATGACTGAACTGAAACTGAACAGTGCTAGAATTTGTTGGGACTATCTTTTTTGTTTTTAATATTTAAAAGTGTTTTATTTATTTAGTTTGGCTCTGCTGGGTCTTCGCTGCTGCACAGGCTTTCTCCAGTTGTGGGAGCAGGGCCTACTCTTTGTTGCTGTCTCTGGGCTTCTTATTGTAATATCTTCTCTTTTTGCGGAGCATATCGCTATGGTGCACAGGCTTCAGTAGTTGTGGCAGGAGGGCTCATTAGCTGTGGCTCCTGGGCTCTGAAGCACAGGCTCAGTAGTTGTGGCACACAAAATTAGTTGCCCTACGGCATGTGGGATCTTCCCAAACCAGGGATGGAATCCGTATCTCCTGCATTGGCAGGTAACTGTTTACCACTGGGCCACCACGGAAACCCCTTGGAATACCTTGATGAAACATTTTGCTTGTTTGTTTTGCTGTGGTTTTGCTCTTTTAGAAAAAAGACATTGTGGTGTAGACAAATTTTATTAAAAAAAATTTTAATGCAAAGAAAGATTGTGAGCTTATGGAAAAGAAATTTTGGTTGGTAACAATAGCTGAGCCGAAAGTCAACCATGAGAATGAGATACACATGCCCTGGAAGTTAAGTAGCTGTTGTTTGATAGAATAGAAACTGATTGTGAATCATCAGACAAAGAAAACTCTTGTCTTGGTAGGTGGTTTTGAATTTTTCCAAACCTTGTAGCAAATATTTAGAAGTTCATATTTGGAACAAAAAGAAGTTGAAAGCCCCTGTAGTTTTTTAAGAGAGGGAATGATGTTATCCAAACAACATTTATGTAAGATTATTCCAGCAGCTGTGTTGGACTTCTTTAGTTGCCTTTCAGTTTATTGCCTGATTGCAAGTAGCATTTCAAAATATGGCAGAAGAAACATTTGAAGTTCATCTAAAATGTCTCATCTGTAAAAAAAACTACAACATACTGGTAAAGTATATTGTATACATATGTAATATAAGACAAACTAATATTAAACTTTTAGATAAAGTGATTAAAATCCATGTCCCTCAGAATAGAGAAATAATCCAGGTGGTATTTCTGCTGGAGCTCTTACTAAATTACATGTATGATAAATTAATTCTCAATATGCTTCAAAGACTGAGATGCTGCCTGATACAGATATCTTCTCCAATTTCAAATGGAATTACTTTCCATGTATACCTTTGGAGGGAAATACTGTGAGTAACTTTTGCTGTATATGAGTCCTCCATATGCTCTTGGAAAAGATTATCCTGAGTCTGGATAGAAATGCAATTTATTGTGGCCTGTTTGATTAAAAGTATTCATATCTTTAAAAGTGTTCAGTGCCATTTGTTACAGAGTAAGTTGTATATTCTCAAAAAATTCAGAAGTTGGTGTTCTAACTTTTAGTACCTACTTTTAGTACAGAATGTGACTGTATTTGGAGGTAAGATTTTAAAAGATGATTAAAGTTAATATGAGGTAATTAAGGAGTGCCTTAATCTAATATGACTGATTCTTTATAAGAAGAAGAAATTTGGACACAGACATTTACAGGGAGAAGACAATCAGAAGACACGAGGAGGATATCAGTTCAGTTCAGTCGCTCAGTCATGTCCGACTCTTTTTGACCCCATGAATCACAGCTCACCAGGCCTCCCTGTCCATCATCAACTCCCGGAGTTCACCCAGACTCACGCCCATCGAGTCAGTGATGCCATCCAGCCATCTCATCCTCTGTCATCCCCTTCTCCTCCTGCCCCCAAATCCCTCCCAGCATCAGAGTCTTTTCTAATGAGTCAACACTACCCTTGAGGTGGCCAAAGTACTGGAGCTTCAGCTTTAGTATCATTCCTACCAAAGAAATCCCAGGGCCAATTTCCTTCAGAATGGACTGGTTGGATCTCCTTGCAGTCCAAGGGACTCTCAAGAGTCTTCTCCAACATCACAGTTCAAAAGCATCAATTCTTCAGTGCTCAGCCTTCTTCACAGTCCAACTCTCACAACCATACATGACTACTGGAAAAACCATAGCCTTGACTAAACGGACCTTAGTCAGCAAAGTAATATCTCTGCTTTTGAATATGCTATCTAGATTGGTCATAACTTTTCTTCCTAGGAGTAAGTGTCTTTTGATTTCATGGCTGCTGAACTATGGAAGGAGGATATGGCCATCTATTAATAATCCAAGGCAAGAGACCCAGAAGAGATCCTTCTCTTGTGGTCCTCAAAAGGATCAGTCCTGCTGACTCTTTGAT
This sequence comes from Neotragus moschatus, assembly GCA_006410615.1. Lineage (NCBI taxonomy): Eukaryota > Metazoa > Chordata > Mammalia > Artiodactyla > Bovidae > Neotragus > Neotragus moschatus. The sequence continues at coordinate 466,897 of SJYA01002717.1, forward strand.
ATCAGACTTCCAGCCTCCCTAACTGTGAGATAATACTGCTGTTTTCAGTTCAGTTCAGTTCACTCCCTGTCCATCACCAACTCCCGGAGTTCACTCAGACTCATGTTCATCGAGTCAGTGATGCCAACCAGCCATCTCATCCTCGGTCGTCCCCTTCTTCTCCTGCCCCCATCCCTCCCAACAGCAAAATCTTTTCCAGTGAGTCAACTCTTCACATGAGGTGGCCAAAGTACTGGAGTTTCAGCTTCAGCATCATTCCTTCCAAAGAAATCCCAGGGTTGATCTCCTTCAGAATGGACTGCTTGGATCTCCTTGCAGTCCAAGGGACTCTCAAGAGTCTTCTCCAACATCACAGTTCAAAAGCATCAATTCTTCAGCTCTCAGCCTTCTTCACAGTCCAACTCTCACACCCATACATGACCACTGGAAAAACTATAGCCTTGACTAGATGGACCTTAGTCGGCAAAGTGGTCTCTGTTTTTGAATATGCTATCTAGGTTGGTCATAACTTTTCTTCCAAGGAGTAAGCGTCTTTTAATNAAAAAAAAAAAATGACCTTTACAGTTCTTTGAAGGCCGAGGTCAGGTCTAATTTAACTATTTGTCCCTTGCAATGATACTGTAGCACAGTATGTATAAAATAGACATTCAACCTAAATGATGAATTTCCTTTTGAAAATAGTCCCATTCTTGCCCGTGGAAAGGTGCTGAGCACTAATGACCAACACTTCATTCAGCATTCGGCAATTATTCATTGAGTGCCCTATATATCAAGTACAGTACCAGGCAGACAGAGAGATGAAAGTGACTAAGACACCTCACTCTACCTTCAGCAGTTCGCGACGTGATGGCATTTTTCCTCTAAATGACCAGGTTTGGGTTCCAGTGTCAGCGATACCATCTGTGACAGATGACTTGCCTCTCTGAGTCAGCTTCATCTGTGAAATGGGGAGGTAATAATGCCTTCAACTGTAGAGCTGTTGTGAGGGTGAGGAGGTAATTGTGCAAAATGCACGGCACAGTCTGGAAGGTGGAACACAGCATGTGTTACACAGCATATGCCAGTTTGACAAGCAAGGGGGAAAAAAAAGTCAGAAAACACCAAACTGATGGCAGCTACTAACAATAAATCATTGTCTTCAGGCCAATCCCAGATACATTGTATCCTCAGCATTTTGTGCAGTGTCTGGCCCAGAGTGAGTATTGAATAAATATTCTTTGAATTGGAGGAATTAAATGAAGGAGAAGTTGGGACCAAAGAGGAATCCACATGCACTGCTTTGCTGCCTACCACACACCAGGTAGTGTGTATTCTGTTAGTCTCCAGTGGTTTAAAACTGCTCAGTCATGGCTTTTCATAGTCCACATAGTCCTTTCTCATCTTTGCTTTTCCAATTCAGTTCTCTTCTGTGCCCTTCTCCACTCCCTCTGGTGAATTTCATTGCCAGTGTATAATAAACTTTTGTAGAGAAACTTGGCTGAGTGACTTAGTGGTTAACAGCTCAGACATTATCAAGGTGACTTACATGCTTCCTAAGTTGCCTCAGTCGTGCCCGATTCTTTACCGCTAGCACCACCAGGGAAACCCACCAAAGAGACACATCTGGTCAAATCCTGACTCTGCCATTTGTGTGATCTCAGGCAAGTGACTTGACTTACCTGAATTTTTAGTTCCTCACCCATAAACTGGAGGCACTTGTATGGATCTCACAGAACTTGTTTGAACACTTAGTGAGATGAGACACAGAAAACACTTAGCACAGTAATATATAGTAAGTGCTCAAGAGGTAGAAATTATTGTTGTTAATTATATTTTAAGACTACGATGTAAAAAATCAGCTTATACAAATTCCTTCTCATCTTCCTTCTCTCAGAATTCCCTCTCTCCATCCCTCCCTCAGGTTTCCCAGGTGGCACTAGTGGTAAAGAACCTGCCTGTCAATGCAGGAGACAGGAGAGACTCGGGTTGCATCCCTGGGTCGGGAAGAGTCCCCTGGAGGAGGGCATGGCAACCCACTCCAGTATTCTCGCCTGAAGAATCCCATGGACACAGCCTGATGGAGGGTCTCGAAGAGTCAGACACGACTGACGACTGACATGACTGAGCACAGTGCATTCTCCCTCCCTCAGAATTCCTCTCACCCACCTTCTCTCAGAATTCCCTCTCACCCAGCTTTTCTCAGGAGTCCCTAACACCCTCTCTCACTCTACTTCTCTCAGAGTTTCCTCACTCAGAATTCCTGCTCAGTCTCCTTCTCTGAGAATTCCCTCTCACCCGACCTCACTCAGAATTCCCTCACTCACATTTCCTCATACCCTCCTTCTCTCATAATTCCCTCTCGGCCTCCTTCGCCCAGAATTTCCTCATATCCTCCCTTCCTCAGAATTTGCTCATTCTCTCACTCTCCTCCCAGAATTCCTTCTCACCTTCCTTCTCTCAGCATTCCCTCTGACTCTCCTGCTCTCAGAATTCCCTCTCACTTTCCTTCTCTCAGATTTTCCTCTGACTTTCGTTCTCTCAGAATTCCCTCACTCAAACTTTCTCACACCTGCCTTCTCTCCGAATCCCCTCTCACTCTCCTTTGCTCAGAATCCCCTTGCTCAGAAATCCCTCACTCTCCTCCCAGAATTCCTTCTCACCTCCCTTCTCTCAGAATTCCCTCACCTTCCTTGTCTCAGAATTGTCTCATACCTTCCATCTCTCAGAATTCCCTCACAGCCTCCCTCACTCAGAATTCCTCTCACTCTCCCAGAATTCTCTCTCCCGTGCGTGCATGTGCACACACACACACACACACACACCAGCTTGTAGACGGTGGTGAAGGCTTTATAGAGTTTAGAAAGGAATTATAGGGGGGAAAAATGGTTGAACACAGTTGGAAGTAAAAGAGAAACAAGGAGGGCAGGTCTGACTCAAACCGAAGAGCCCACCGCCTCAGGCAGGGCAGGGTGTGGTTAAGAGCCTGTATTCTGTTGGACTGTCTGGCTTCAGATCCCTTCCTTGCTCTTTACCAGATGCATCTCTCNTAGGGGGGAAAAATGGTTGAACACAGTTGGAAGTAAAAGAGAAACAAGGAGGGCAGGTCTGACTCAAACCGAAGAGCCCACCGCCTCAGGCAGGGCAGGGTGTGGTTAAGAGCCTGTATTCTGTTGGACTGTCTGGCTTCAGATCCCTTCCTTGCTCTTTACCAGATGCATCTCTCTTGGTGGGTGAATGACCTTTCTTACTGAAGCTCAGCTTAGAAAAATAGAAATTGCTAATAGTGTCTAAATCTTATAGGGCTGCCCAGAGAATTTAGAGACACACAGTTCTGGTGCAGAGTAAATCATCCGTGGTTATTAATCATTATTCAGGTCTCGTGGTACTCACTTCCTAGAAATATCCCTCTAATTCAGCTTCCAGGTCTGGAACAAATGATGCTCCCAAAGAACCAGGAACAAATTTAGTCATGTTCAGTAGGCAGAGAATAAAACAGTCTCCAAGCAGGAGGCCTTTCAATAGGTGCTTTATTGGAGGACATGGTATAAGGTCAAAGCCATGGGCCCCAAAGGGAATCCTAACTTCCTGGGAAGATACTCAGACCTAGCAGTACTTCTTGTCCAGGTTCTTGTACTTGCTGTTGTATGGCACCTTTGAGAAGCAGATGGCGGCTTTGCGGTCACAGTTGCAGATGAAGGCCTCACAGGCATTGTTTTCGCCTGGAATAGAGCAAGAACAGAGGACTGAGTCAAGGCCGTTCATGCTTTGTACGATCCAGGGGCAGGAAGAGTGAAATTAAACGATCTGCTGGCAATTCCACTGGTGCAAATTTAGGGTTGACAGATAAAGCAAATAAAAATACTGGAATTTCATAAATAAATAAAAAATTTTTTAATACTGGAATTTCAGATCAATAATAAATGCACTGTTTGGGACACAGACTTAAAAAAAGTCATTTCTTGTCTATCTGATAATCGAATTTTAACTGGGCAGCCTATTTTATCTGGTGATCCTAAGGTATGATAGCTGCTTTGGGGATGTTTTCTGTTTCACACTTCTAAATGAACTCACTGCTCTTAAAACCCATGTAACCACAGAGCACTGATAACACATATAAGCAACTGCAAATCGTCTGGGAAATACTAAAACACACTCAAGGCAGCAAAATATTTTACATTTCAACTTAGTGAAGTTTCGTAAGCCAATTTCTCTACTTTAAAGCACATATTCTTAAGATTACAGAATGTCCTTACAATAGAATATTATACAGATGTTTAAAATAGTTGTGTCTATATATGGAAATGTTCCCAAGACATTTTATTAACAGTAAAAAGTGCATAGTATATGCTGAAAAAATCTGAAGTGCAATATATATAACTGGTTTTCTTGGGTGTTAGAATTATAGATGCCTTCTGCTTTCTGTGACATACATTACTGGAGAATTTGAAATTATATTATTTTGACCTCATTTACATTTGTAACCCAAAGAAACAACACAGATGACATTTAAAATGCATTTCAGCTTTATTATCCATAATTTAATTATGTATATCTGCTTACCTTCAATAATCTTATTAAGGTTTTGTTTCTCTACTCCGTTCTTTTAAAAATCATGAATGTTTTCCTCAACCACTCATTAAGCATAAATTAGTGCTTAATTAGATCATAAAGTTCACAATGAGATAATTATTTAGCGAGTTATTGTTTTTTCTTTTGTTTTATTGAAGTTTAGTTGATTTACAGTGTTGTGTTAGTTTCAGGTGTATAGCAAAAGTGATTCTGTCATACATTTATATTTTCTTTTTCCAGATTATTTTCCATTATAGACTATTACAAGATATTGAATATGGTTCCCTGTGCTATATAGGTCCTTGTTATTTATCTATTTTATATATAGTAGTGTGTGTCTAGCAAGTTATTGTTTATAATTTGAATCAGCGTCTTCTGCTGCAGGCTTTTTGACTTGCTTTTAGGGGAAGAAAACAGTTGCATTAAAAATAAATTATTTCCAAACATGTATGTGTGGTATATGTGTTTCCCTGGGGAGAGTGTCTATAGCTTTCAGCAGATTGGTAACGGAGTCCAGAATCCACAGAAAGAAATTCTTACTGATCAAGTTTCAGGGCAAAAATATGATTTTCTGTATATCTGGCTTTCTGAAGTAGAGCACAACTGAAATCTCTGCTACCAGGGACTGTGTCAGCAAATGAAGCTAGTTTGTGCAGCTTTGAAAGAAGTAATAAGAAACAAATACAGTATTGTAAAGCAAAACAAACTAAAAAATAAAATTAAAAAAAAAGAAGTAATAAGGAAGACTGTGAGGCCATGGAAACATGGTCATAATGTGATAAGTGAGAAAAACACATTGCAAGATTGTATCTAGACTGCATTCATCAAACCTTTACATCAGGAGCACCTATGATTCCAGGCTCTGATCTAGACTCTGGGGACACAGCCATGAAGAGAACAGACAACTCTGATCCTGTGAATCCTTTCTATTGGAGAGACAGCAAATGAAGGAATAACATTAATATGTCAGCTGTTAGGAAATTTTGTGGAGAAAATAAAGCAGAGAGAAAAGGGAAAATGCTGGAGAGATGGAGAGAGTGTGTATATGATTTAAAGGAACCGGTTGAAGGAATTCCCTGGTGGTCCAGCAGACTCTGTGCTTCCTCTGCAGGGGTTGGGTCCCTGGTTAAAAGGAATACAGAGGCATGAAACTGTTTATTTCTTAGGGTGACGGGATGCCAGGTCAGTCTTTTCTTAGCATTTTGGGAGTTGGACCATGGTGACTCCAGTGTTAGCACAATTTTCAAAACTTGGAATGTATCTATGATTGCAAAATTAAGGGTAGTGGAAATCTAGAATGCTGGTCTCACAAGACAGTACCCTACACCTCTCTGAATTGTCTTGCTCTCCAGAACCATCTTCATAGAGGAACATGTTTCATCATGAATGCTGCATAACTTACTGGTTAAGACCCGAGCCTTTAAAATCAGAAGCAAATGAGTTCAAATGCTGGCCCTACCACTCATAGGTTGTGTGATTTGGAGCAAGTGACTACTTTGGGGCCTCAGCTTCCTAACCTGTAAAATGGGTTTAATAAGACCTATCACATAATGCACACCTTGCCTGGTACCTGGCATGTAATGAAAGCCTGATATGTGGGAGTTCTAAGCTCTTTTAATGAAATAAAGCAGTATGGCCTGGCAGTTAAAAGAGATTTTGGAGTGATATAGACCTATGTTCAAAACCCAAACACCACCATTTATGGGATTGTGTGCCCTTGGACAGTTGGTCCAGTCTTCTGAGCCTCAGTTTCCTCATCTGTAAAATGGGTATAATAACAGTACCTATTCCATATGGTTGTTTCAAGGATTAAAGGAGATACTGCCTGGCACCAAGAAAATGATCAGTCAGTGGTGGCTATAATTACTATTATTTCCCTCCATGCCCGCTAACAAGAGCCAACAAGACGGTAAACCTACTGCTGCAGGTGATCTCATTGTTAGAACATGAGTATGAGTAGCTGTTGGTGTAGGGATTGTCCACGAGGACTTTACAGCTGTCCAGTTTCTTGGCTTGTTTGTAGCAGTTGTCGTGTGTCTGGCAGCACCTGGAGAAGGGGAGGAACAGAGCTGAGGCAGGAGCATGGGTAGGGCAGCACGTCAGTCTGAACTTGCTGCTTTGGAACAGGTGGGGCTGTTACTGGTCCTGATGGTTTCACGCTAGCTGGAAGACTGAATCCTTGCAGTGATGTTTTGTGTTGTAAAGTCCTGCCACTAGAGGGCAGCATTCACACACACACACACACACACACACACACACACACACACACACACACACACACACACACACACACACACCCACACA
>SJYA01002717.1:473957-616579 GCA_006410615.1 Neotragus moschatus
GCCCCGCCACACACACACACCCTCCCCCACCAACCTTCAGCTCACACACACACACACACACACACACACACCCTCCTCCGCCAACCTTCAACTTTCCCCTCGCTCCCCTCGATTAAGAGGTGAACATGTGTTATTTTAGCAAATAAGCAAATCTTTTTTTTTTCTTTTCCCCCCACACTTTTTTTGTGTGTGCCTGGTGAAGACCTTTGTCTTGGGCCCTCCCCCCATCTCAGACATACTTTCCCAGCAGAGCAACTCACCTGTCCAGATCATCCACAGGGGTCCCTGATCCACCCAGCCCACAATAGCAGCCATAGTTGTTGAAATCCAGCAATGGTTCACTGCTGGGGATCTTGCACTTAATCATGCCGTTGAACTGCCATAACGCCCTCGAGTTGAGGCCAGCCTGGCCAGCGCCCACTGCAGGAGGACACAGCCAGAGTTCAAATACGTCCTGGTTGGCTGCCGGCGCCTGCTGTCCCTGTGACCCAGCATCGGCTGCCTCCTCTGAAAAGAGCTCAATACAGGAACGTGGTAAAGCGAGTGCTGCTGCTGCTAAGTCACTTCAGTCGTGTCCTACTCTGTGCGACCCCATAGACGGCAGCCCACCAGGCTCCCCTGTCCCTGGGATTCTCCAGGCAAGAACACTGGAGTGGGTTGCCATTTCCTTCTCCAATGCATGAAAGTGAAAAGTGAAAGTGAAGTTGCTCAGTCGTGNTTCATTTTGCTGTACAGAAGAAACTAATACAACATTGTAAATAAACTCTGCTGCTGGGTCGCTTCAGTCGTGTCCGACTCTGTGCAACCCCATAGACGGCAGCCCACCAGGCTCCCCCGTCCCTGGGATTCTCCAGGCAAGAACACTAGAGTGGGTTGCCATTTCCTTCTCCAATGCATGAAAGTGAAAAGTGAAAGTGAAGTTGCTCAGTCGTGCCCAACTCTTAGCGACCCCATGGACTGCAGCCTACCAGGCTCCTTCATCCATGGGATTTTCCAGGTGAGAGTCCTGGAGTGGGGTGCCATTGCCTTACTCCAATAAAAATTAACTTTTAAAAGTAAAATAAATTAGAAAAGAACTTGCCACAGCCACTACCCTGCTCACTCACCAGCTATGAGCATAGAAGCAAGGCCCTTGACCAGCACAAAGATTTTGGCTCCCTGAAGGCTCAGATTATGGTTAGCATTTTTCAGCAATAAAGTAGTGAAGTAGTAAAGAACCTGCCTACCAATGCAGGAGACATAAGAGATGCAGGTTCAATCCTTGGTTTGGGACGATCCCATGGAAAAGGAAATATCAATCCACTCCAGTATTCTTGCCTGGAGAATCCCATGGACAGAGGAGCCTGGTTGGTTATAGTCAACAGAGTTAGACATGCAAAGACTTAGACATGACTAAGGCAACCAGTCTATTCTGAAGGAGATCAGCCCTGGGATTTCTTTGGAGGGAATGATGCTGAGGCTGAAACTCCAGTACTTTGGCCACCTCACGTGAAGAGTTGACTCACTGGAAAAGACTCTGATGCTGGGAGGGATTGGGGGCAGGAAGAGAAGGGGATGACAGGATGAGATGGCTGGATGGCATCACTGACTCAATGGACATGAACCTCAGTGAACTCCGGGAGTTGCTGATGGACAGGGGGGCCTGGCGTGCTGCGATTCATGGGGTTGCAAAGAGTCAGACACGACTGAGCGACTGAACTGAACTGAACTGAACTGAACTGAACTGAAGGTAACTTAGCATGTACGTCCATTCCATTTATAGACATATTGCCATTTGACACTCAATTGACTACAGTATAGTGTGCATATAAGTCTCAAAGGCACTAGGAAACCAAAAAAAAAAAAAATCATGTGATTTGCTTTTATTTTGATATTTGCTTTATTGCATTGGTCTAGAGTTGAATTACCAGTATCTCTGGAGTATGCTTGTATAGAGATTAATTGATATAACTTATATAAACTTCCAAGCAATACCTGTGCTTGTTAACTACTATGCTAATTCTGCTAATGAGAAAAATTGTAACAGAGTTTATCACAGAAAACTTGTTATATATGCTCTTAAAAATTTCTCTCTAAACTCAGACCTGGAATAAGTCTACAGAAAACTGAATAAAAAAGTGTTAGACCCATATCTGCAAATCCAATAAAATAGCTGCCACATAGTTATATGGTTTGTTCATGTTGTATACTCTTCACATGGCCCATTTTACCTGAATGTTAAATGAATGCCATTTGAGACCTGATGGAGCTTTTGTATTTAGCTTACTAAAGTAGGAACCTAGCCCAGCTGGCATTCTGGGACTCCTTCCATCTTTGGTTTGACTTGATGATTCAGGGAAGTACTTGCTGTTCTTGCATCAGAAGCTAGCAGTGTTAATTCCTTTTTGCCAAATACTTTCGCAGGAGCTCAGGCTGAGTTCCCTGGATGATTGCTTATTGCACAGTCACTGAAGCAGCTGGTGGAAAAGTCCATGTTGATCCCTTTGAGGCCTATGCCTTTGGAAAACATTCTGAGATGTTCTGCATTTCAGAGGCGCAAGTAACATGGTACAAAACTACCGAAGAATCTCCATTTAAACTTCATTGACTTGTAGAAACTCCATGGGTAATCTTTAGCATCCTAAACTTAGGATGATCGTATACTTTTTCACCCAAGGAACATTTGTTTGAGGATGAAAAGGGAGCATAGTTCATAATTAAGTTGAGACAATAGATGTAAGTTGTGACCAAGTAAAATGGGTTGTATAGTCCCTCTACTAGAGTCTATAGTCTCTGATCCTGTTATTCTTTTTTCAGTTCAGTTCCAAACCTGACTAGCCTTCTTCCTTTGCCTGCTGTGTACCGAAGAGGAATGTCCCAGGGCATCCTGTGACTAATTTTTTTCCCTCCTATAGTATTACTTTTCCTACTGCAAAAAAAAAAAAAAAGTTAATATTTCTCCCTGGTTTGGGATGATAAAACTTACCTCATTTCAATGACAATGATGTGGACATCTTCTGAAGCCATTCTAGTAATAATTTATTTATCCCACAAGTATGTCCTGAGGGCCTGTTTTGAAGAAGGAGCTGCTGTACCTGCTGAGAAACAAGAACACACATGACTGTTAATATGCCTGCCTAATGGAGCTCATGTTCTACTGGACAGACAATACACAATATATACAGAGATACATATTTTACAGAGTGAAAGGTACAAAGAAAAATATAGGACAGGGATGGTACCTAGGTAAAAGGAGACCGCTTTAGATGGACTGAACTCTGAAGGCCTCTGAGACCTGAAAGATAAGGAGCTTGTGAAAGTGAACGTTGCTCAGTCATGTCCGACTTTGCAACACCATGGACTATACAGTTCATGACATTCCCCAGACCAGAATGCTGGAGTGGGTAGCCTTTCCCTTCTCCAGGGGATCTTCGCAACCCAGGGATCGAACCTATGTCTCCTGCGTCGCAGGTGGATTCTTTACAAGCTGAGCTGTGAGGGAAGACTGTAAGGAGCTACATATATGAATGCAATTACTAGAGGGAAGAGTATTGTAGGAAGGACAAACGGTAATTGTAAACATTCAAGTAGGAATGATCTTAATGTGTTCTACAGAACGTTTAGAGTGTAAGTATATGAAATATAAGAACATGAGAGGGCATCCCTGGTGGTCCAGTGTTTAAGAATCTGCCTTGCAATACAAGGAACGTGGTTTTGATCACTGGTTCAGGAAGATTTCACATGCCACCGAGTCACAGCTACTGAGCCCATGCTCTGAAACTATTGAAGCCCACGCGTTTGAAGTCTGTTCTTCATAAGAGAAGCCACTGCAAAGAGAAGCCTGCACACCAGAACTAGACAGCAGTAGCTGCACACAATAAAGAGAGTAGCTACACACAAGAGTAGTAGCTGCACACAATAGAGAGTAGCTACTGTTCGCCACAACTAGAGAAAGCCCACATGCAGCAATGAAGACTCAGCACAGTCGAATTAATTAATTAAAAAAAGAAAAAGAAAATTATGTAAAGTACAAGGAGTGTGTCAATGTGGAGAGAATGGGTGGAAGAGTGCTGAGGGGTTGGCTCATTTATGGCTACATAGGTAGGGCATGATACAGAATCTGAAGTTTTAATTCTAATTGCAATGGAAAGCTTGTCAGCAGTTTTAAGGCTGTGAGCAGAATAATCTGATACATATTCTTTAGAAAATCACTCTGGTTATCAGAGGAAACTATATGGTGAGGGATAAGAGTTCAAGGAGATCTGGTAAATGACTATTGTAGTAATTCCATCCAGTTAGAGAAGTTTGAATTTGGGTGGTATTAGTGAAGATGGTAATACATAATGGCTAAATGTAAGGAGTATTTTGGATGTAATGCTTATAGAAATTGCTCCAAGTGGTGAGGAAGGGGAGAAAAGATGATTCCTATATTTGTAGTTTGGGTGAATGGGATCCCAGGTAACTAAGATGGAGAATGTGTGTGTGTGCCCACATGGGTGCCTGTGAGAGGGAAGTTCAGGCTCACGATGCTTCCACTTCTTAGTTGAGTTTCATACTATGAATCATGAAGCCAAAAGAAAGAAGGAACCTGGAACACTGATGGCATTTTGGAGTTTGATTCACAGCTCTCAGGACTGAAACTGTTCCTAACTGATGCATGCGCTTTCAAGATCATCTGCCAATTGATGACCCACTCCAGCTTTTCTCATAAACGAATTCATTTCCCTTCTTCTGCATGGAATCTTTAGCACAGACAAACAAAAGGTTTTTGGTTCTCTAAAAATTTTAGATATGGCTCTGTTCCTGAGCCTTGGCCCATGCCATCCATTGTTGTCAGTTTCTGTCTCTGTCTCCATCACTAGTTGGAGAGATCATGAGGGCAGGCATGCCTTTGAGTCTTTCACACATCAGTGAAGTTCAGAGGATAGCGCCTTCCTTGCACATAGAAAGCATTCAATGCTTGTTGAATGACATTTACTTCTCTTCTGGTGAGTTTATAATTCTCTCCCCTTTTCCATTCAATAGTTCTTTATTACTTTAAAACCAAGCTTAAAACCAGTTGTTTCCATGATGAATCCCACTTGATTATGACCATGCCTTCACTTGGCATTTTCATGGTACTTATGCAATGCTGGTTAATAAAAGTGTTCAAGTCTTCTTGATGAATGTCCTAATTTTCCAGTATATACTAAAATGCTCTGTGGAGAGGAATCCCATATCCTACATTCATTTTTTTCCACTACTTCCATATAAAACCTGATATAGTGTTCTATCATAAAAGCTTAGTAAATATTGTTGATGGGCTTTTCAGGTGGCGCTAGTGGTAAAGAATCTACCTGCCAATGCAGGAGATGGAAAGGACGTGGGTTTGGTCCCTGGGTCGGGAAGATCCCCTGGAGTAGGAAATGGCAACCCACTCCAGTATTCTTGCTTGGAAAATTCCATGGACAGAGGAGCTTGGTGGGCTACAGTCCATGGGGCTGCAAAGAGTTGGACATGACTGAGCATGCTGCTGCTGCTGCTAAGTCGCTTCAGTCATGTCCGACTCTGTGAGACTCCATACACGGCAGCCTACCAGCCTCCTCCATCCATGGGATTTTCCAGGCAAGAGTACTGGAGTGGGGTGCCATTGCTTGTATACACACGCAAATATTGTTGACTAAACTTTGGAAATTTGCTTGGGCCAATCTCCTCCCTGATGCTATAATTTACCCCCAAAGGAATAGCTTCCTGTAAGAAGAATCAATTAGTCAAATAACCGTATTTTAAATTTCCAAACAAATAGCTCAACAAAAATGATAGTCTATGATTTGGGAATAAAGAAGTAGTTTCAGTCTAAGTGTCATATCTATGGTATTATTATTGGTTATAATGAGATAAATGTATCTGTATACCTTATGTAAATATTTATTACTTCTTGTTATTTTAGTTATATAATTCCTTAGAATATATCACCTATACTGATGATACATATTAATTGGGATGTTTATTCTTTTCATAGAGCCTAAAGTAATTAAGTAGAGTCATGTGTTTGATATTCAAGAATAAAAGAATTTAAAACAATTAAAAATAGTGGATGAGAAAAGCTGAGAAAGCACAAATCATTTGCTTTGTTCTAAGCTAAGCTAAGTCACTTCAGTCGTGTCCGACTCTGTGCAACCCCATAGACGGCAGCCCACCAGGCTCCCCCGTCCCTGGGATTCTCCAGGCAAAAACACTAGAGTGGGTTGCCATTTCCTTCTCCAATGGGGACAAATACACTATTAGCTGCAACACTCTTTTCACACTGATTAACTGATCATTACCTTATCTTAACTCTCTGAAATTACTTGAACTAAGGGTAGCTACAGATTGCAGTAAGTTATAGTATGTACCTGATTACCGGTTTGGACATTTTTGAATGAGAAGGTATAGTATAATGCAGAATAAAGGAAATGAAGGGAACAAAGCATGATTTCCACTTGCTGCTACTGCTAAGTCACTTCAGTCGTGTCCGACTCTGTGCGACCCCATAGAAGGCAGCCCACCAGGCTCCCCCGTCCCTGGGATTGTCCAGGCAAGAGCACTGGAGTGGGTTGCCATTTCCTTCTCCAATGCATGAAAGTGAAAAGCGAAAGCGAAGTCGTTCAGTCGTGTCTGACCCTCAGCAACCCCATGGACTGCAGCCTTCCAGGCTCCTCCGTCCAGGGGTTTTCCAGGCAAGAGTACTGGAGTGGGGTGCCATTGCCTTCTCCACTTAACAAAAATCTAAAGTTCCAATAGACGAAAACTCAAGGTTTAAGTTCACTTCCCAGAACAGTGCTTTATTACCAAAATAAACTTGAGACCACGACTTAACTGCAAAGAAAAGTTAACAAAGACATTAGACAGTCATTAATCATCCTAAATAAACAGTACTTTCTCACTGTCTGACTGACACTGTTGGCACAAATCCTGTCCTTAGAAATATGCTTCAGATTTCTATCATAGACTTAATTCATAGAATTACTTAATTCAGTACCTGAACACTTGAGGGTTTAACATGAGAACAGAAATTGGTAGAAAATTTTTTCAACGTTTGTCTCAACAAATTATGCCTGTTTTAGTCTCTTTCTTATATATATTTTCATGGTAAATTTAAGGCCATGATTTTTACTTACTCAAACAGCCACACAATTGAAACTTTATATGTTTTACATTTAATTTCTAATGAATGATATGGATTTACTTGTACTCTGTCAAAAATCTATAGCAATCATGCCTTTTATAGAATTTTTCTTGTATTTATTTTCTTGCTTACTAATGTTTCATAGGATGCCATACTTTACATACTTAACCCCAAATTAAAAAGAAAATTATTGAAATTTCACCTTTTTCTCTCCTAAAATACCTAATCCTTTTAATTAACAGGAGTAATGCAACATCCAAATACAGCATGCTAGACATTGTTTACTATTTTATTTGTTAGTCTTATTCATTTCTTTTCCCATTAGAAGGCACAATATACATTGTCTGTGCAATGATTTATAATTGTAACATATTGACATGAAGAACTGGTCATTGTTGCCATAAGTGCCAAGAATTTGTATACTCTACTAAGATATCATATGTTGGCAATTTATGTCTTGAAAGCCTCAGTTTGTTTAATGAATATTTTCTGAACAATAAATACACGTTTGTGTGTTATGCTGTGCTTAGTTGCTCAGTTGTGTCTGACTCTTTGCGACCCCCATGTACTGTAGCTTGCCAGGCTCCTCTGTCCATGGGGATTCTCCAGGCTAGAATACTGGAATGGGTTGCCATGCCCTCCTCAAATACATGTTTGATGTTGGTTAAAAGTTAAATGAGACACTTATCTTGTCCTCAGGGTCCTACAATTTAGCCAGTAAAATATAGATCTCCACATATGTGCTTACCAGCCTTCAAAATCATAAACTTTTGACATAAAATATTAAGATGTGATCTAAAGTCTAAAGAGTATGACATTCTAATATTGGCTTAGCCACCAATTTTTGTCCTTGGAGTAATCTTCAGTCTTCTCTATGTGATAAAAATAACAATTGTTCTCAACAACCTTAAAAAGCTAATGGAGATGTATGTGTATTTTTTAAAATTTATTTTTTCTTGAAGTAACATTAGTTTATAAGTTTCGTGTATACAACATTCTGTTTCAACTACTGTACATGCTATATGTACTCACCACCGCAAATTTAATTTTCATCTATCCCCTCTACCCATTTTGCACTCCCTACCCTTTACCCTCTGGTAACTACTCTGGTCTAATGTATGAGTTCTTTTGGTTCTCAATTTATTGAATATTTAAGGACAGAGTTCAGTATCAAATAACAGGCACTGAACTCACTGAAGAAAAGCTGCTATTGATACACAAATTATTCATATCACTATATATGCAAGTCACTATTATATGCTATGTTAGTTTTAATATATACAAGTTAAGTAATATATGCAATAATATGCAAAGCACTGCTGTCCACAATAGAAGGGTAAAACACTCTCTAACATTTAGCAGAAATTATTTTTATTGAATTACGGTAGTAGGGAAAACTTCCTTAAAATATTGACATATGCTTTAAGCTTCTAAAAAACAGTAGAAACAGAAATAATTGGACTGTCATAATTTAGGTAAATGAGATATGATGGAAGGCACAGGGGATAAAAAACAAAAAGTGCAACTTTGTCAACCAAATATCTTTGATTTTTCTTTTTAACACATAATATGGGTTTATTATATGAACAAAATTGAGTGCAAATTTTGGAGCTACCCAGTAAAAATAAGTGGCTGCATTGCCACATATGCATTGCACGGCACACGTGTTACTTCCCTCAGTTAATAGTGCCGTGAAGTGCTTACAGTACTTAAAACATTTTAAGAGGACGCATTTGAAAGAGATGATCACTTTAACAATTACTTGTTATTGTTATGTCATGTGTCTTTCCCCTTAACTTTATTTTAAATCCCATAGTTGAATTTGTTGATGGAAAACAAGAAGCAAGAGGTTCTGTTTGTGGAAATAGAAAGGAGTGTATATGAGGGGCAGAGTGTGTTTTGCTTGGCAGTTCTTGTGCTACCATTTTGTTTTTGTTTTTAGTGCTGGAGGGCAGCAAATTGGCAGGTGTAAATAAGGCTACAGCTAGCTTCATACTGTATTTACAATCAGTTATTATGGGTTAAAATGTCTGTGATGCATAGGGAATTAGCACCCAACTTCTGTTAAGAATGGAAGCCTAATGTGCAATTTCAAACATTCCCTGAACATACTTATAATCGTGCATTAATTTCTACCAACTTTATTAAAGTGTATACAAATGAATTATTAGGAATTGTTCTGTTTGTGTCTTATTATGCACTTGCATTAAAGTTTGAAATTTTGAATATAAATTTTTGCATGTAAATTTTTAATGTTACATGTAATTTGCCATAATAACAAAAACTGATAGGTAGGGAATAAATATTTCTCTACAAATGACTTGAGAAAGAGAAAGAAATTTACTTAGAGATTCAGAGCGATTGCTCTCTGAAATTTAAATTTAGAAGATTACTTTTTTATGGTATCCACCGTGTATTGTTATAGCTCCGTTAATTTTTGAAAATGACAAATAGCTATTTGCCTATCTACTTTGATGTAAAACAGAATCATTTTATGATATAGTTTGCACTTTGCCAGGATTTGCATGTACCACATGTTAAATCATGCCCCAGAAACACAGCAACCACTAGCAGATAGAGTCTAAAGTCACATGATTATACGGAACACAAAGGTTATAATGTTTGTGCAGCTATTGCTTTTTAATAAGGAATTTCTATTTTCAGGAAAGAAAAGTAAGAATAGTTTTATTTAAAAAAGGTAGATTGGGCCACATTTCTACAACACACTGATCTGTATCAACTTTTTTGAAAGCTCCTGGCAACATGAACTTCCCATGTCTCTATATTTGCTCTGTGCATGTAGACAAAGAGCCAAGATCATCTTGACTTTGAGGAGGAACAGTGGAAAAAGATGATAGGAGAGAATCATGAAACAAATAATAAATAAATAAGTGACTGTTGAATAAAACAATTAGTTTTGCCCCAGGCTTCTGCAATAGCTTATGAATTCTTACCAGCATTAGTTTACAGCTGTAACTTCAGGATATAATAAGAGATTGAATCTTATACAGGCAATGAAACAGATGATCAAATTCACAAGGGATTGTGTCAGGCTTTTTCCAGTACTAAAGAAACATATTAATCCTTGTCACTGTTTTCAGAAACGCTGTGACAGAAATAAACCTGTACTGTAACTTGGCCCTTTTAATGAGCTTCTGGAGTGTGGGCTTTCCACTCAACACCTGAAAAACACAACAAAACACCTTTTATATTAAAGATGTGAGGTTTGCTGCTGGCTAAATTTGTACACAGAAGTCTATAAACCAGTGCTCAGCCAGCTGGGAAGCAAGAAAGCAAATTCAGATTCTGCCATGAACTTCACAGACCAATTATCTACTTGGAATCATGGGAGTTTAACAAACAAATACCAGCCCCTGCTGAGCCTTTTCAGGCCAGCAGCTTATGGGTGATTCAGTTGCATCCGAGGCTTTTAGACTGATCAATTCTTAATCACAAAGCGCAAAAATTATTCTCAGACTCATGTCAGTTTCTTTGGACACGTTTGTTAACAATCTGCTTCAAATCATTTTTTCTAAAAGAAACTGCAGACACTGTTTTTATTGACTCCCCACTTGTAAAATGTTTATAGCTTGTTAATTTATATTTACCCCTTTACTTTTGCCTGCAAATCAACATCACTTAGCACAGTTTGGTTACACTTTGTCCAAAGGAAATTACAGAAGCCTGCTATGGGGCTAAAATGAAGGAAAGCTGCGGAAAATCAATACACTGCTGATTAAACAGATCGTAGCAAATTCACGGCTGTATGCTACAGCATGGGGACGGCCGTGTGATGCCTATCTGCTTTCAGTCAGGTGAAGAAAATTTCTAAATAAGGCAAAATCACCCAGAAAAACAAGAGCTACCTTACAGAAGAATGTACGCACTTACTTGAAACCTGCATTTGGTGTAAGGTAGTAGTTCACTTGGGGGAAATAAACAGGGTGCCTGAATGTTACGAAATAAAGCAGTTCAGTTTAGTGTCTTTATTAGGACATTTACCCTTTGTGTTATGAAAGGAACTGATGCCATTGCAAGATACCACCTCTTTGCTACCACAGGTCAAGTTTGGGTCTTTCATTTTATGGACTTCTTTTTAGATTTATCAACATTTTCTTGTGTAATTTCATTCAGCAAAAATCAAAAGGACTGAAAGGTAGCTTATTTGTAGAGGAGGTCCAAAAATTTAGTGATATCCAATGATATGTTCGAAGCAATTCAGAAAGGATCACATAATTTCCAACTTTAGAGCAGAAGAATGTACATGAAATAATCTAGATATAAAAAATGCAGTTTTAACAGATTTTTAAGTAGTAGGAATGGAGAATATGAATACAGAACAGTTATAAAGAACAGCATTTGTTTGTGAATCAATGACAAAAGCAGCATTTGAGTTACAGGGAACATTTGAGATACCCTGACTAAAGCAAAGGCACTCTGAGTTAAGGCAAAAACTTTCATTTCCATGCTACCCAGTTCATGGAATTCTGCAAGCCAAATACTTAGAGGACTGAAAATATACGTTCTAAAGACTTGTGTAGAGGTGGCTCTTTTAATCCAACTGGAAGAACTGCACTGTACTGTATTGTATGAGAATTACGGGAATGAGAAGTAAAGTTTGAGTACAATCTTTCTGGAAAAGCGTAATTAGAAGACATTTTGTTTCAACCTTTTGTTAAGCTTTTTATTCAACATACACATTTATCTATTTAGATTCCTGTGATGCTATACCAAGAATCTGTGTGTGTGTGTGTGTGTGTGTGTGTGTTTAACTTGATACACCAGAGTACAGGTTGAGGCTCTATTCACCATTGTTCATTCCAGATAACTATAGTTTTGATATATTATAGTGTACTGGCAGATACATTTCAATAGTAAATCCTGATACTAAAAAATATACTTGAGAAAATTATGTTCTATACACAAAGCCAACTTGAGTTTCAATCTCTGTTGTTTTAATTCTCTCTTTTTCAAAATATCAAAGTCTTTCAAATGGTAACATGGTTAAGTTCTTTGCCAAATTCCATGTGTTAAAATGAAGGTGTTTTTGAGTCATCAAAGCTTATAAAAAGACCTTTAACAAGTAAACAGCTTTCCTCTCTTTTAAAAAACTGGAAGATGTGGTATAAGAAAACACATTCATGGACACCATATGTGAACCAAGTTTCATCCCAAGATTTGAGATTTTTGAGAATTCCTAGAAAATGACAGATTTAAATTTATACTGAATTTTACTGAAGAGGCTCACTCATTAACACTATTTTCATACTCATCTACTTATATGTACATGTGAAACTCAATGTGTTATTCTTTGATTATTTTGTCTAAAAAAAAATCTTCGATAATCTTGTTTAGGAATAAAAAGGTCTTCAATAGTTCAGGAATGAGAAAAGTCATCATTACTTCAGCATCTCTATTTTAGTGTAAATATTAACTTCCCTTTCTTGTATTGTGGTTAAACTATCAACTTTTTGCCATGTAAATTTCAAGAAAATGAAACTCTACTTAATTAAATATGATTTGGTGACATTTGGTGAGCAAATCAGTGGATATTAATGGAAAGAACAAGTATTGTAGAAAAGATAGACAAATATCTGTATTAGAAATATTTACTAGTTTGCCAGGTTAATTTGCTCCCGAGCACTAATCCTAAGATGTTTCTTTTCTTTGTGGCATTGAAAGAAAACTAAATTGAAGTGACAGATTAGAAAAGAAGGAGATAATGGAAGAAGGAAAGACTGAATTGACACAAACTTCTGAGCAAAAATTAATTTGTCTCACAACTTATGTAGACATTTTTATATTTCCATAGTTCTGATAAGTTAACAATGGCTGTTTGTAAACATGCTTTACTTTACTGAACATCCATATACCACATAAATCTGAGAGTTGGCAAGAATTTGAATACCCTTCAGTAGAAACACAATTTTTCTTATTAATACATGGTAATTTATCACCATTAAGTATATGATTCCTCTGGAAAAAAACGGATGCACATTGCTCTCTAGACTGTAATTTTAATGTTCATGATATTAATCTTTAATTAAATTATAGTTATTTTAGAAATGCATATCCTTAATTAAATTATACCATGCATGTAAAGAAGAAATGACTATGGTATGATTAAAACATGCTTAAAATGTACCACTGAAGTTTGAATGCTGTCTGTCATCTCCAAAGTATGACTAGGTTTCATAAATGACTAGAAAGTCAACGGAAAAATTGCCAAGTAAAACCGTTTGGCTCTTTAAAGAGCTGTGCATTAAAATTTTGGACTGTTTCTCTATTAAATCTAAATATACTTCTTAGTATATACAGTATTACATTTCTAAATTAATTGCCATACTCCCATTTGTTAAAGAATTTCACTCCATGTGAAAAGCAAAGTCTCACTAGATGTGAATTTTACACTGTGCTAGATCAATCCCAATACCAGTAAATGGATATTATTAAACAGCATGGGGTAGTGCAAACTGGGAAAGAAAACTTGTAGTGTGCTGCCTTTGAGCAGACCTGGCTTGCATGCTGTGACAGGGCAATTGTCGACATGCTTTTTCATGCCAATCTGCAGCTTTTTCAACTCTAGATGCTATGGCAACCAGGGTTTAACAGACTAAGCAGCTAACAAGCTTCCCTGATGGAATTGTCTGGTTGTGTGATTGCCTTGTCTTAGGGAAAATATAAAATAGAATGAAGACGCTTGTGGACATTTGTCAAACTGATTATAATTTGGACAGTTGAATCATAATTGTCTGTTGTGTTCCGTACAGTAGTGACATATGCTATTTTCCACGTTCCTCGCAGGGCGCACTATTGCATTCCCGCATAGGCTGTTTCCCTTGGGAACAATGGGTCCTGGTTGCCGTGGGTTTGGTGCAACATGGCAGTCCAGATCTCGCACAAGATCATCTGGGCAAGGAGAGAACAGTGAACAGTTCTAATTTCCCCCTCTTTGAAAAGGCTTGCATTTGATTTGAATTATATTTGTATCAAATACAATGAACCTAAGGTGATATGAAAAGATACTTCTCTCTTATAAAATGTTCGTGTTCATAAGGAAAGTTGTAGATCAAAATATGCAGGTGAATTAATTTGTTATTTATGATTGGGCATAATTTTAGTTCTTTGGGAATATTGATTTTTAAAATTTGCAACCACTTAAACATGTATTTGTGTCACCAGTCATATGCATAATTTAAAACCCTGAGAAAATAATCAAGCCTCTCTGATGGGATGGTCTTGTTTTAATATTGTCTTATCCTATTGAAAGTGAATAGAAGATACTCTCTTTATTGTTTTAAAATATTAAAAGCATACTGATAATATTTCTGTCTCTTCAGACAGTCAAAGATATCATATTTTCCAGATCATTTGATACCACATCTTTACTTCTTCTTGAAGGGGATACCTCTTTTTTAAAATTAAAATGGTTAGAATGAACATTTCAAATAAAATATGAATTATCACAAAATAAAATCTAGGATTCAATTTTATAGATGGACATCTTAAGTTAAATGAACTGTTTTTCTAGACAACCTCACTAATTGTTTTATAGATTAATAAAATAGATAACTTTATTGTGAAATAGGTTGTACTGTACTTTAAAAATATCAGCGTTATGTCTTTAGGATAAACATTGGATGAAATTTTCAGTGGGGACTGAACTAGTTGAGGTTTTTTAAGTAAAAGACGATAGAAGATTTAGATGAGGTGCACCTTTATATAAAGATGCAAGTGACTATGATAACACACTGATTTTGACCATATCTCATCAACCAGAGTTCTGCTGTTTTTTTATTTTGCTTTTTCTTAAATTTCAATCTTGAAATACTTCAAATTGATGCCATGGTTTCAGACACCAAGAACTTCAGGAAAAGTGTGGTTCCTCCCTCCTCTTCATTTCGGTAGAATGGGCCGCAATCTGAGTTGCCTTTGAAAAAAAACTTCAAAATCACATAAAATGACTTAGGTCTAGAGGGTGCAGTTCCTAGAACGGGTCCATTTCTAGTTTGTGACACTGATTATTTTTCTTAAACAGAAAGATCTCAGAGTGAGAACACCTTCTTCTGTGATGAGCTGTGCACACAAGAAGGGCAAGAAATGAAATCTGGAACATTTTGCTCTCTTTATAAAGAACCTACTCCAGACTAACGGGTAAAAAAATATTTTTTTGCAGAGTTATAGTGTACTAAAATTAATAAGCTAAGAATTACTTCCATAAAAGCTTTATTTTATACGAGCATTAATGATTTTTCACAAAATAGCTTATCTTCACTGGGCTACAAAATCTTCCCCTCTAATTCTTAGTTTTTAAATTAGCCTCCTTTATTAATCACCTCTGTGCCTGTCACTTTCCTGTTGTCAGCCCATATTGCACTAGACAGACTTCTGTTCCACTTATTTTCCTGAAGAATATAACTTCTTTCCCATCCAACAGGGAGCTTACTTGAGTCACATGCCTAATAAATATCATTTAAATTAAGGAAAACCATACATTTTCAGTAAAATGAATGAGAATTTTAACTCTATTTTTTTGAATATCAAGGATTCAGAGTTGAGTTTACTTTTACATTAACTGAAACTTCTTTTTACTCAATCAATTCAAACTTAGAGTGTGACAGTACCTACTTTGAAGTTTAAAGAACTATGCCTGAAAGCAAATTAATTCTTTCCTTCACTACAGACCAGAGGTGAGAGTCAACATGCTTTATGTTAGTTCAGTGACAACTTTCCAGAGCATGAGGAAATTATTGTTTGAGGTGTAAGCATTTTCCTTTCTATTTATGAAAGGAAAGCATATGAAGAAATGGTCTACAAATTTCAGCAAAGAGGTCAACCTCCTTTTGCAAAACATTTTATATCTATACAGTGTGCTTTACTCTGATTCCCTGGAGTTATTACCTATCATCTCAACTAGGCAAAGATTTATAAATCCATTTTTAAAGCTTAGAATGAAATAAAAACCTGGAGTTTATGGACTCACTCAAGAGGCTGCCTGATTGCTAAAAGAAGCAAAGGTGAATCTTCACCTCTCCATTTAAAAAATTTTCCTTTTTATCCCTTTTTTCTTGGCCAAGAATTATACTACTTCATTGATTCTGTAAAACTGAGGTCAGTTCTCGATTTTGAAAGGTACCATAGGGATTCCCTGGTGGCTCAGTGTTAAAGTATCCTGCCTACAATGTGGGAGGCTTGGTTTTATCCTTAGGTCAAGAAGATCCCACGGAGAAGGAAATGGCAACCCACTCTGGTACTCTTGCCTGGAAAATGCCATGGACAGAGGAGCCTAGCAGGCTACAGTCCATAGTGTTGCAAAGAGTCAGACACAACTTCACCACCACCACCACCACCACCATAAGGCTACATCATCCACACAATCTCTTGTAGTAGCTTTTCAGTGAAGACTTTTCTCTGTTAAAAATCAGGGAGTTCCTTGGTGGTTAAGTGGTTAGGACTCTGTGCTTCCACTTCAGTGTGCACGAGCTTGATCCCTGGTTGGGGAATTAAGATCCCACACACCTTATTGTATGGCCAAAAAATAAAAATCATTTTTTCTATTAAACTTAGGCACTAAATTACTTCATTTACAATGAAAATGCTATACATAAGTCATTAACATTTTAGTACAAATTAATTCCAACCATATCATCTTGATAATACCACTAAAATTCCACTTGGAGGCAGCCAGAGGGCTGTCTCTGACTCCTCACTCCACTGCAGACTTCTGTGAAAAACGCACACCCCCAGGGACAGTCAGAGTGGGGACAGTGGAGAAAGGGAACAGCAATGGGGTGTGACTGCACCCTCAAGCGGTTCATGAGTACTGGATTTCTCTGAAGTGAGCGGAGATGACAAATAGAAGTGAAACTTGTTCTGGAAAACATGAGAAGCTCCCCTTTGAGAATTTCAGAAGGGGAATTTTGAGGAAAAGATGAGGTGTGCAATAAAATGTATATGCACTAAGACCTAGCAACAGTCTGACCATTTTTGTAAATGCGACCACTCTCATAATCACTGGCTAGTGATATTTGGATACTGGACAAGTTTTTCCCACAAGGCATAGTTGGGCTGGGGTGATATTCCCACAGACTACTAGATCTCTGTCAACCAGAAGAGGCTACCACTATATTTTGCAAAGTTGTAACTTTAAAATTTTTTCAGCTTAAATTCTACATTTTCCCAGTAATAATCAGTGCATATTTTAAGCCGGTTTTTGTTTTT
Organism: Neotragus moschatus; assembly: GCA_006410615.1. Classification (NCBI taxonomy): domain Eukaryota; kingdom Metazoa; phylum Chordata; class Mammalia; order Artiodactyla; family Bovidae; genus Neotragus; species Neotragus moschatus. The sequence continues at coordinate 491,305 of SJYA01002717.1, forward strand.
GTGTAAAATTCTCAGTTGAATCACGCTTTCAAAATATATGGTATGGGGAAAAGCTAGTGTCCTTTTCCTAGGTTTTGAAGCAAGCTTTCTTGGCCATACTTAACCCCATGGCAATTTCTCTTAAATTCAGGAACTTCAGCTCTTCCTGTTGAGGCATTTAGTGTTATTGTTTAGACTCTAAGTCATGTGTGACTCTTTCGCTACACCATGGAGTGCAGCCCACCAGGCTCCTCTGTCCATGGGACTTTTCCCAGGCAAGAATACTGGAAGGGCTCACCAGTTCCTTCTCCAGGGGATCTTCCCAACCCAGAGACAGAGTCTGAGTCTCTTGCACTGCCAGGCAAATTCTTTATGACCGAGTCACCAGGAAAAGCCCTGTGAGGGGCTTCGTCTATCACTGGAAATAAGTAACTGGATCAATAATCTTGTGAGAATTCTCATCAGTGATTAGCACATGGAGGATGGAGGGCTGCAGAAACAGGGAGAATCATGATCACTCTAGGATTACAAAAGTAGCTACAACTCTTCCCTTTTTTGGCTGCACCCTCAGCTTGTGGGATCTCAGTTCCCTGACCAGGAACTGATCCTCGGCCCTTAGCGGTGAGAGTGTAGAGTCCTAACCACCAGGGATTCCTTACAAGTCTCCCTTCCCTTGAGGCACTCTGTTCAGCTTGGCCTCAAAATGACTAACAGATATACATCTTAATCCAGATCCAGAAATGCTGAAAAAGGACCTTTTCAGCTCCAAAATTTACCTACATACAACATTTGGGTTTTCTGAGATTCTTCTGTCAAGTGATGAAGGGTTTTAAAAATAAAATATTTCCTTACTATTCTTAAAATAGCTCACAAAATCCAAACGGGAAATTATTTTAAAACATCACTTGGAAGTACTAACAGTATTTTCTTGTTTTTAACTTCAAAACTCTTTTTTTCCAAAGAAAAAAAGCAAATGAATGTAATAATTGTAATAGTAATAATCATGTCAATGAAAACAGCTAACATTTATTTAGCACTTACTATATTCCAGGTTTTCATTTAATTACCTGAATGTATTAACTAATCTTCCCAAAACGCTATGGGAAAGAAACCATTATTTCTGTTATATAGATAATGAAACAGGCACAGAGAAGTTACTGATTTGCCCAAAGTCATACACTTTGTAAGTATGGAACTGGTTATTTTAATGCAGGCTATCTGACTCCAGCATCAGAGTCCTTAACTCTTGGAAATCTTCCTTTGGTAACTGAAGAGATGTGTTCTAATCCTAGGTATTTATGAATATATTTTATTAGTTTAATTTATTATGAATATTATACCTGATGGGCTTTCTAGGTGGCTCAGTGGTAAAGAATCCACCTGCTAATACACAAGACTTGGGTTCACTGAAGGAGGGCACAGCAGCTCACTTCAGTATCTTGCCTGAAGAATCTCATGGACAGAGGAGTCTAGCAGACTATAGTCCACAGGGTCACAGAGAGTTGGACATGACTGAAGTGATTTAGCACACATGCACACTTGATGTGGAGAAGGCCATGGCACCCCACTCCAGTACTCTTGCCTGGAAAATCCCATGGATAGAGGAGCCTGGTGGGCTGCAGTCTGTGGGGTCGCTAAGAGTTGGACATGACTGAGCGACTTCACTTTCACTTTTCACTTTCCTGCATTGGAGAAGGAAATGGCAACCTACCCCAGTGTTCTTGCATGGAGAATCCCAGGGACGGCAGAGCCTGGTGGGCTGCCGTCTATGGGGTCACACAGAGTTGGACACGACTGAAAAGACTTAGCTTAGCACACTTGATGAAGATGATAAAGTTTATCTCCCAGTGCCATCTGATTGTATGTCCTTGACACTTAGGTATAGCACTTTGCAGAGTTCTAAACAGAATGAGGGTTAGGAAATTCAATCCTAAAACTATACCAATATAATAATATTTGCATGGCATGGAGTGATAATATCATTCTTTGAGTATCTACCATGTTCTTGATACTATGCTAGGTGCTTTAGTGATGTATCAATACTGTGAAGAAGGTGTTGAAGATGGAAGTACAAAGAAACTTTCACACAAAACTAGTAACTAGAAATGAGTTTCTAACCAATGTATATCTGAATATACATCTTTCTATCAAGGTTTATTATTATAAAACCTAAGTTATTTTACACTGTAGAACTCAAGAGTCATGGAAATGAGAATTTAAACTCTTCTCCGATCTTACTGATGATACAGATGCAGGATGAGGTTATGTCATCAGTGACTTCATAGAGGTAGTATAGATTCAGTTTTTAAAAATTTATTTGAGAGGACTTCCCTGGTGGTCCAGTGGTTAGGACTCTGATCTCCTAATGCTGGGGGCCTGGGTTTGATTCCTGGTCTAGGAATAGATCCCACATGCCCCAACTAAGAGTCCATGTGGATCGAAGATCCACAAAAATGAGGATCGAAGATCCTCCGTGCAGTGACTAGGACCCAGTGTGATCAAGTAAATAAAAATAAATATTAAAAGAAAGTATTAACCTGAAACTCTCACAACATTGTTTGCTAATCAGCTATGTGTTCGTATGTTAGTTTCTCAGTTGTGTCTGACTCTTTGCAACCACATGGACTGTAGGCCTCCAGGCTCTTCTGTCCAGGGGGTTCTCCAGGCAAGAATACTGGAGTGGGTTGCCTTTCGCTTCTCCAAGGGAGCTTCCTGACCCAGGGATTGAACCCAGGTCTCCTGCATTTCAGGCAGATTCTTTACTGTTTGAGCCACCAGGGAAGCTATATTCCAATACAAGATAAAAAGTTTTCTAAAAGTTATTTGAGAATGTATATGGTTTTTTTCAGCACTTCAAATCATAGGACAACTTACATATAACATATTTAAAAACAGGATTTTATTTTGTGCTGATCTTGTTCTGGAGCCTAAGCCCTGCTGATGAAAAAGAAACAAATTTTAGTTTGTTAATTATAAGGAGCTCATCTCTTCAAGATTAAAACAGTTATTACAGTTGTAACATATGTCCACATATTCTTTGATACTTTTCCATTCAAAAGGTGGAGTCTGATTCCCCTCCCCAGAATGTGGGCTAACCTAGTGACTTACTTTTAAAGAAAATAATATGGTGGAATTGATAATGTGTCACGTCTGAGATTAGAACATAAAGGTACTGTGGTTTCCTCTTTGCTCCTTCTCTGGGACCACTGAGTCTACAGGAAGCCAAGTGCCATGTCATAAGGACACTAAAAAAGACCACAGAGAGACCCATGTGGCAAGGAACTGAGGCCTTTAGCCAATAGCTAGTGAGGAAGTGAAGTTTCCTGCCAACAGCCATGTGAATGAGCTTGGAAGCAGACTCTGAAGCCCCAGTCAAGACTTCAGATGACAGAAGCTCTGGCTGACATTTTGTTTGCAATCTCATGTGAGACCCAGAGCCAGAACCACCCAGCTAAGCAGTTCCTGAATTAATGAGCCATTCACATTTTGAGATAATGTTTGTTGTTTTAAGCCACTAAGTTTTGAGATAATTTACTACACAGCAATACATAATTAATATAATAGTCTCTGTAAGGTAACATTCAGTGATTTGAAATTCAATCTCCCTGATAAGATGAGCTTCTCCCCGAATTCCAACTGCCTCTGAGTCTCTTCTTCCTCATCCAAGATGGAACTTCTCCAGAGGAAATTCATAGTGAATATATTTTATACCATTCTCTAGACCCTGTTCCCTCTGCTGAAGGGACCCTCATTTCCCCTTGCCACCTTTTTTCAATGGAGTCCACGAGAACTTGTCTCATTTGGATACTATTCTGTAATCTGCTCCTTCTGACTGTGAACTTGATCATGCTTTTGGTCATGAAATACTTTCATCCTTCATCTTTGCAATGGACCCCGGCCTACTATGATCTACTTGCAGTCTCAGCAATTGAGCCTGTGGATACCCCACACATCATGTATGGGCCATGAGGAGTCTGATGCTCTACCATCATAGATTGTTCTTATCCTCTTAACCTCTTCTTCTTTTTTTAAAAAGCATTTTATTTTATTTATTTGGCTATGTCAGGTCTTAGTTGTGACATGCTAAATCTTAGCTGTGGCATGCAGGATCTTGGTTCCCCAAACAGGGATCAAACCCAAGCCCCCTTTGCTAAGAGAGTGGAGTCATAGCCACTGAACCACCAGAGAAGTTTCTATCCTCTTAGCTCATGAGGTACCATACGCTCAGTGCCCTGTTTGATGTGGAGCTTGTCTAAGATTATTGAAGTTTTCCTAGTCAATATCCTGAGGATATAGAAACACATTCTATCACTGGAAATCTCTTAAAATTTTCTCTATTATACTTGTGAAATATTGTAAACAGCCTAAATGCTCACACATAAGAAAAACAGTTAAGTAAACCACTACATCTACACAATGGAGTACCATGCATCTGAATAAAAATGAGAAAGAGCTTTTCAGTTTATATTGTTCTGTAAAAAAAAGCAAAGTGCAAAAAGCATTTATTTAGTTCGGTTCAGTCACTCAGTCGTGTCCAACTCTGTGAGACCCCATAGACGGCAGCCCGCCAGGCTCCCCCGTCCCTCGAATTCTTCAGGCAAGAACACTGGAGTGGGTTGCCATTTCCTTCTCCAATGCATGAAAGTGAAAAGTGAAAGTGAAGCCGCTCAGTTGTGTCCAACTTTTAGCGATCCCATGGACCGCAGCCTACCAGGCTCCTCCGTCCATGGGATTTTCCAGGCAAGAGTACTGGAGTGGGGTGCCATNACTCCAGCATCAGAGTCCTTAACTCTTGGAAATCTTCCTTTGGTAACTGAAGAGATGTGTTCTAATCCTAGGTATTTATGAATATATTTTATTAGTTTAATTTATTATGAATATTATACCTGATGGGCTTTCTAGGTGGCTCAGTGGTAAAGAATCCACCTGCTAATACACAAGACTTGGGTTCACTGAAGGAGGGCACAGCAGCTCACTTCAGTATCTTGCCTGAAGAATCTCATGGACAGAGGAGTCTAGCAGACTATAGTCCACAGGGTCACAGAGAGTTGGACATGACTGAAGTGATTTAGCACACATGCACACTTGATGTGGAGAAGGCCATGGCACCCCACTCCAGTACTCTTGCCTGGAAAATCCCATGGATAGAGGAGCCTGGTGGGCTGCAGTCTGTGGGGTCGCTAAGAGTTGGACATGACTGAGCGACTTCACTTTCACTTTTCACTTTCCTGCATTGGAGAAGGAAATGGCAACCTACCCCAGTGTTCTTGCATGGAGAATCCCAGGGACGGCAGAGCCTGGTGGGCTGCCGTCTATGGGGTCACACAGAGTTGGACACGACTGAAAAGACTTAGCTTAGCACACTTGATGAAGATGATAAAGTTTATCTCCCAGTGCCATCTGATTGTATGTCCTTGACACTTAGGTATAGCACTTTGCAGAGTTCTAAACAGAATGAGGGTTAGGAAATTCAATCCTAAAACTATACCAATATAATAATATTTGCATGGCATGGAGTGATAATATCATTCTTTGAGTATCTACCATGTTCTTGATACTATGCTAGGTGCTTTAGTGATGTATCAATACTGTGAAGAAGGTGTTGAAGATGGAAGTACAAAGAAACTTTCACACAAAACTAGTAACTAGAAATGAGTTTCTAACCAATGTATATCTGAATATACATCTTTCTATCAAGGTTTATTATTATAAAACCTAAGTTATTTTACACTGTAGAACTCAAGAGTCATGGAAATGAGAATTTAAACTCTTCTCCGATCTTACTGATGATACAGATGCAGGATGAGGTTATGTCATCAGTGACTTCATAGAGGTAGTATAGATTCAGTTTTTAAAAATTTATTTGAGAGGACTTCCCTGGTGGTCCAGTGGTTAGGACTCTGATCTCCTAATGCTGGGGGCCTGGGTTTGATTCCTGGTCTAGGAATAGATCCCACATGCCCCAACTAAGAGTCCATGTGGATCGAAGATCCACAAAAATGAGGATCGAAGATCCTCCGTGCAGTGACTAGGACCCAGTGTGATCAAGTAAATAAAAATAAATATTAAAAGAAAGTATTAACCTGAAACTCTCACAACATTGTTTGCTAATCAGCTATGTGTTCGTATGTTAGTTTCTCAGTTGTGTCTGACTCTTTGCAACCACATGGACTGTAGGCCTCCAGGCTCTTCTGTCCAGGGGGTTCTCCAGGCAAGAATACTGGAGTGGGTTGCCTTTCGCTTCTCCAAGGGAGCTTCCTGACCCAGGGATTGAACCCAGGTCTCCTGCATTTCAGGCAGATTCTTTACTGTTTGAGCCACCAGGGAAGCTATATTCCAATACAAGATAAAAAGTTTTCTAAAAGTTATTTGAGAATGTATATGGTTTTTTTCAGCACTTCAAATCATAGGACAACTTACATATAACATATTTAAAAACAGGATTTTATTTTGTGCTGATCTTGTTCTGGAGCCTAAGCCCTGCTGATGAAAAAGAAACAAATTTTAGTTTGTTAATTATAAGGAGCTCATCTCTTCAAGATTAAAACAGTTATTACAGTTGTAACATATGTCCACATATTCTTTGATACTTTTCCATTCAAAAGGTGGAGTCTGATTCCCCTCCCCAGAATGTGGGCTAACCTAGTGACTTACTTTTAAAGAAAATAATATGGTGGAATTGATAATGTGTCACGTCTGAGATTAGAACATAAAGGTACTGTGGTTTCCTCTTTGCTCCTTCTCTGGGACCACTGAGTCTACAGGAAGCCAAGTGCCATGTCATAAGGACACTAAAAAAGACCACAGAGAGACCCATGTGGCAAGGAACTGAGGCCTTTAGCCAATAGCTAGTGAGGAAGTGAAGTTTCCTGCCAACAGCCATGTGAATGAGCTTGGAAGCAGACTCTGAAGCCCCAGTCAAGACTTCAGATGACAGAAGCTCTGGCTGACATTTTGTTTGCAATCTCATGTGAGACCCAGAGCCAGAACCACCCAGCTAAGCAGTTCCTGAATTAATGAGCCATTCACATTTTGAGATAATGTTTGTTGTTTTAAGCCACTAAGTTTTGAGATAATTTACTACACAGCAATACATAATTAATATAATAGTCTCTGTAAGGTAACATTCAGTGATTTGAAATTCAATCTCCCTGATAAGATGAGCTTCTCCCCGAATTCCAACTGCCTCTGAGTCTCTTCTTCCTCATCCAAGATGGAACTTCTCCAGAGGAAATTCATAGTGAATATATTTTATACCATTCTCTAGACCCTGTTCCCTCTGCTGAAGGGACCCTCATTTCCCCTTGCCACCTTTTTTCAATGGAGTCCACGAGAACTTGTCTCATTTGGATACTATTCTGTAATCTGCTCCTTCTGACTGTGAACTTGATCATGCTTTTGGTCATGAAATACTTTCATCCTTCATCTTTGCAATGGACCCCGGCCTACTATGATCTACTTGCAGTCTCAGCAATTGAGCCTGTGGATACCCCACACATCATGTATGGGCCATGAGGAGTCTGATGCTCTACCATCATAGATTGTTCTTATCCTCTTAACCTCTTCTTCTTTTTTTAAAAAGCATTTTATTTTATTTATTTGGCTATGTCAGGTCTTAGTTGTGACATGCTAAATCTTAGCTGTGGCATGCAGGATCTTGGTTCCCCAAACAGGGATCAAACCCAAGCCCCCTTTGCTAAGAGAGTGGAGTCATAGCCACTGAACCACCAGAGAAGTTTCTATCCTCTTAGCTCATGAGGTACCATACGCTCAGTGCCCTGTTTGATGTGGAGCTTGTCTAAGATTATTGAAGTTTTCCTAGTCAATATCCTGAGGATATAGAAACACATTCTATCACTGGAAATCTCTTAAAATTTTCTCTATTATACTTGTGAAATATTGTAAACAGCCTAAATGCTCACACATAAGAAAAACAGTTAAGTAAACCACTACATCTACACAATGGAGTACCATGCATCTGAATAAAAATGAGAAAGAGCTTTTCAGTTTATATTGTTCTGTAAAAAAAAGCAAAGTGCAAAAAGCATTTATTTAGTTCGGTTCAGTCACTCAGTCGTGTCCAACTCTGTGAGACCCCATAGACGGCAGCCCGCCAGGCTCCCCCGTCCCTCGAATTCTTCAGGCAAGAACACTGGAGTGGGTTGCCATTTCCTTCTCCAATGCATGAAAGTGAAAAGTGAAAGTGAAGCCGCTCAGTTGTGTCCAACTTTTAGCGATCCCATGGACCGCAGCCTACCAGGCTCCTCCGTCCATGGGATTTTCCAGGCAAGAGTACTGGAGTGGGGTGCCATCGCCTTCTCCATGTTCATACTAGGTCAGAATAAATAAGCAAATATACTGTCTTTTGTTCATAAGAACCATGTTTCTCATTGGCAGAGGAAGAGGTTACTAATGAAAATGGGAAAAAGATAAAATGAATTGTCATGTTAAATCGGAATAAAACATATCAGAATGAACTCAGTTTTCTTTAAATATATATATATGTATATGTATATACACACACAGTTGGATAGTTACTGAAATAAACAGTTGTATGTATTCATGTGTTATTACACATACATCTATTTCCCAGCTTTGTTCTCTTGGGGTGCCTAGAAACAATTACTTCCCAGTAGCAATAACCACATTTAACTCTTAGATCTTGGAATTTAAATATCATTCCAGTAAAAGGAACCAGGACTCCTTGGAGAAATAGTTGGTGCTGGAAAGGATCAGGATAGGAAAAAACAAGATAAGACTGGAATATTTTAAGATAAAAGAAAGTATAGAAGCATCCACAAAATGACAGGGCAACTCTAGAAATCACCACGAAAAACAAGTTTAGGAGCTCCTAATGACCAAAGTTGGATCAATTAGAGCACACCCCAAATAATGCTAGTTTGAATTACTGTTGTCTAGTTAGTAAGTTGTGTCTGACTCTTTTGCAATCCAATGAACTATAACCCACCAAGTTCTTCTGTCTGTGGGATTTCCCAGGCAAGAATAGTGGAGAGGACTGCGATTTCCTTCTCCAGGGGATCTTCCCAACCTAGGGATGGAACTTGCATCTCCTGCATCTGCAGGTGGATTCTTTAGCACTGAGCTGCCAGGTAAGCCCTAGCTTGAACTACAACCTCTAGATTAAAAATGATTATGAATGGCTACACAGATATAAAAATATAAGTGGAAAAGTAAATAAATAGAATGGAGTACTCTTCTTTAGCCTTTCACGCTTCACAACTTTTTCATGGTGAAGGGGCTTGTATAACTCAGTGACGCTATGAACCATGCCATACAGGGCCAAAAAAGACAGACGGATCATAGGGAAGAGTTCTGAAAAAATGTGATCCACTGGAGGAGAGAATAGCAAACCACTCCAGTTTTCTTGCTGCAAGAACCCCATGAACAGTATGAAAAGGCCAAAAGATAACGACACTGGAAGACTGAGGATGTGCTGTGAATGTGTCTGGTAGTGAAAGTTGAGTTTGATGCTATAAAGAATAATATTGCATAGGAACGTGGAATGTTAGATCCATGAATCAAGGTAAACTGGACATGGTCAAGCAGGAGATGGCAAAAGTGAACATCATCATCTTAGGAGTCATTGAGCTAAAGTCGCTGGGGATGGAGAAATTTAATTCTGATGACCATGATATCTACTACTGTGGGCAAGAATCCTTTAGAAAATATGGAGTAGCCCATATTAAGAGTCTGAAATGCAATACATGGGTATAATCTCAAAAATGACAGAATGATCTCAGTTCATTTCTAAGTCAAACCATTCAATATCACAGTAATCCAAGGGTATGCCCTCATCACTGATGCCAGAGAAACTGAAGTTGACTGGTTCTATGTAGATCTACAAAACCTTCTAGAACTAACACCAAAAAAGATATCCTTTTATCATAGAGGGTTGGAATGAAAAAGTAGGAAGTCAAGCTATACCTGGAGTAACAGGCATGTTTGGCCTTGCAGAACAAAATGAATCAGGGTAAAGGCTAACAGAGTTTTTCCAGAGTTTTTCACCACCAGAAAGTGCTGGCCATAGCAAACACCCTTTTCCAACACGAGAGACGATTCTACACGTGGACATCACCAGACAGTCAATACTGAAATCAGAATCATTATGTTTCTTTGCAGCCAAAGATAGAGAAGCTATCTATAAATAGCGAAAATAAGACTTGGAGCTGACTGTGGCTCAGATCATGAGCTCCCTATTGCAAAATATAGACTTAGATTGAAGAAAGTAGGGAAAACCACTAAGACATTCAGGTATGACCTAAATCAAACCGATTAAGATTATACAGTGGAGGTGATAATTAGATTCAAGGGATTAAATATGGTAAACAGAGTACATGAAGAACTGTGGATGGAGGTTTGTAACAGGAAGCAGGGACCAAAACCATCCCAAAGAAAAAGAAATCAAGAAGACAAAGTGATTGTCTGAGGAGGCTTTACAAATAGCTGAGGAAAGAAGGGAAGTAAGAGGCAAGGGAGAAAGGAATGATACACTCAACTGAATGCAGAGTTCCAGAGAATAGCAAGGACAGATAAGAGGCCCTTTTAAAATGAACAATGGAAAAAACAGAGGAAAACAATAGAATGGGAAAGACTAGAGATCTCCTCAAGAAAACTGAAGATATCAGGGAATGTTTCATGCAAGGTGGGCATATAAGGACAGAAAGTATAAAGATCTAACAGAAGCAGAAGAGATCAAGAAGAGGTGGCAAGAATAGACAGAGCTGTACAAAAAAGGTCTTAATGACCAGGATAACTGCAATTGTGTGGTCTCTCACACAATTGAGAGCCAGATATTCTAGAGTGTGAAGTCAAGTGGGCCTTAAGCATTACTACAAACAAAGCTGGTGGAGGTGATGAAATTCTAAGTGGGCTCTTTAAAATCCTAAAAGATGATGCTATTGAAGTGCTGTGCTCAATATGTCAGCAAATTTGGAAAACTCAGCAGTGGCCACAGGACTGGAAATGGTCAGTTTTCATTCCAATCCCAAAGAAGGGCAATGCCAAAGAATATTCAAACTACCACACAATTGCACTCATTTCACATGCTATTAAAGTAATGCTCAAAATTCTCCAAGTTAGACTTCAGCAGGACATCACTGAGAACTTCCAGATGTATAAGCTGGTTTTAGAAAAGACAGAGAAATCAGAGATCAACTTGCTGATATTCAGTGGATCATGATGAAAGTAAGGGAATTCCAGAAAAAACATCTATTTCTGCTTCATTGATTATGTAAAAGCCTTTGACTGTGCGGATCACAAAAAACTGTGGAAAATTCTTAAAGAGATGTGCATACCAGACCACCTTACTTGTCTCCTGAGAAACATGTATACAGGTCAAGAAGCAAGAGTTAAAACTGGACATGGAACATTGGACTGTTTTCAAATTGGGGAAGGAGTATGACAAGGCTGCCTATTATTACTCTGCTTATTTAACTTCTATGCAGAATACATCATGTGAAATGCTGGGCTGGATGAATCTCAAGCTGGAAATAAGATTGCTGATAGAAATACCAGCAACCTCAGATATGCAGATAATACCACACTAATGCCAGAAAGTGAAGAGGAGCTAAAAAGCCTCTTGTTGAGGGTGAAAGAGGAGAGTGAAAAAGCTGGCTTGAAACTCAACTTTCAAGAAACTAAGATCATGGCATTCCATCCCACCACTTCATAGCAAATAGATGGGGAAAAAGTGGAAGCGGTAACAGATTTTCCTTTCTTGGACTCCAAAATCACCATGGACAGTGACTGCAGCCACAAAAGTAAAAGACGTTCGCTCCTTGGAAGAAAAGTTATGACCAACCTAGACAGCATATTAAAAAACAGACATCACTTTACTGACAAAAGTCCATATAGTCAAAACTATGGTTTTTCCAGTAGTCACGTATGGATGTCAGAGCTGGACCATAAAGAAGGCTGAACACCAAAGAACTGATGCTTTTGAATTGTGCTGGAAAAGACTCTTGAAAGTTCCTTGGACAGTAAGGAGATCAATCCAGTCAATCCTAAAGGAAATCAACCCTGAATATTCACTGGAAGGACTGATGTTGAAGCTGAAGTTCTAAAACTTTGACCACTTGATGTGAAGAGCTGACTACTTGGGAAAGACCCCGATGCTGGGAAAGATTGAAGGCAAAAGGAGAAGGGGTGGCAGAGGATGAGATGGTCAGACAGAATCACCGACTTGGTGGACATGAAGCTGAGCAAACGGGGGGAGATAGTGAAGGACAGAGGAGCATGGTTCTCTACATCAGAGTCCATTGGGTAGCAAAGACTCAGACTTAGTGACTAAGCAACAACAGCAATAACTCTGCTTTACAGGAGAATATAAAGGAATCAGTCTACAAAGAGTAAGTGAAATTAAAGTCACCATTAAACAAACACATCAGTAATATTTGTGAAATCTGTCTCCCTACTTACATGTTGTTCAAACCATCAGTTGATGCTAAAATTAATGATTGATGAGAAATAGGATATTTGTATAATTTAAAGTATTTCCTCACAAAATACTTGTTAGTTATGAAGGGGGAAATATTAACAGAGAAGACTCACAGACACCATTTAGCCATGTGATGAGAGTTAACATTACCAATAATAAGATTTAATGCCATAATTTATTCCAGTATATGATGTATGGAGAAGGACTTATGGAGAAGGCAATGGCACCCCACTCCAGTACTCTTGCCTGGAAAATCCCAAAGGCGGAGGAGCCTGGTAGGCTGCAGTCCATGGGGTTGTGAAGAGTCAGACACGACTGAGCTACTTCACTTTCCCTTTTCCCTTTCATGCATTGGAGAAGGAAACGGCAACCCACTCCAGTGTTCTTGCTTGGAGAATCCCAGGGACGGGGGAGCCTGGTAGGCTGCCGTCTGTAGGGTCGCACAGAGTCGGACATGACTGAAGTGACTTAGCAGCAGCAGCATCAGAGAGAGACATAACATCACTTCTGCTATATTTTTGCCAAAACGTTAACAACAATCTAATTATGAGAAAGTACTAGAGAAACACAAATTGAAGGATGTTCTAAAAAATAACCGGCATGAGTTCTTCAAATGTGTCAAGAACATGAAATACTGAGGAACTATCACGGATTGAAGAACCCCCCAAAGCAACTAAATCCAATATGGGACCTTGGATTGAATCTTGGGCCAGAGAAAAGGATATTAGTGGAATAATTGGGAAAATTCTAATAAGGCTTTCAGATTGGTTAGTAATATGACATCATTGTTGATTTCTTACTTTTTTAAATTGAAGTATAGTTGACTTATGCTATTATTTCATTTTAGGTATACAATATAGAGATTTGATATTTTTATAAAGTAACTACAAATAAAGTAATTGAAAAATATTGGCTTATTGACTGTGCTGTACAAATATATCATTGTAACTTATTTATTTTATACCTAGTAGTTTGTATCTCTTAATTTCTTTCACTTATTTTGGCCCTTCCCCACCCTTCTCCCCTCTGGTAACCACTAATTTGTTATCTGCATCTGTCTGCTTCTGTTTTGTCATATTTATTCATCTGTTTTATTTTTGAATTTAAACATAAAATTTCTTGGTTTTAATATTTGAACAATAGTTATATAAGATATAAAATTATGGGAAACTGGGAAGAGGGTGAATGAGAATTCTTTGTACGACCTGTGCAACTTTTCTGGATGTCTAAATTAAAATTTTTGCACTTTACCCTAGTGATCATCTAAGACAATCCATGTATTTTAAAGAGTATTTCAATATACATCAAAGTTAGCCAGTTTCAGTGGTGTGAAAAATGGTTACAGTTAAGGTTAACAATGATCTCTGACTACCACAAGTAAAACTAGTGTTCAGGTGAAACTGAAATAAATACCTGTAACTCAGCACACACACACACACACACACACACACACACACACACACACACACACTGTCTGTTATGTATTACTCCTGGCTCCCTCATTTTCTGGAAGATGGAGGAATGATAAGAAAGTATGCTCATGATCGACATCATGCCTTTTCCTTCATTTTTTGTCTTTTTGTCTTTGTCCCTAGAGATGGAAGGTATTTATATTTCTCCATTTGACAGAAACTGCTTTGGTTCATTCCCTTCTTCTACCTTACATGGCGTTCACTTTCTCCTTTACTTGGATGAAGTAGCAAAAGTGTTGTAGGAAAAGAAACTCATAAAGGAGTACCTCTCAAGATGCACTGAGAAGTATTTCTAAAATATGACCTCTGGCACACTTATAGACTGCTCTATACATTTTAATTCCTAATGACCTTCCTAAGTTAGTTACCCAAACTTTAATTTTATCTTCCTGGTTACACTGTTATGTACCTGAGAGCCAGGTTAGGTTGATCTCTTACACATCATTCCCATAACATGTAACAAACACCAACTAGTCAATGTATATTTTGCTTATTGTTTGAAGTACGTTAATCCCAGATGACTTTGAATACAAAAGTACTAAAGAAGTATGGGTAATGTTCTACGATGAGATGATTCTCCTTCCCACTTGTTTTTGAAAGTTTAGTCAATCCTACTAAAAAGTTGGTCCATAGTTAATGTTAAGTTTGCCACTTTGCCTTTCTGTGCTATAAATGTGTTCAGCTATGAAAAGTCATCATATGCACCCTCTACTTAAAGACCATACATATCATAAATAACTTCAAAATGTTTATGGGAAGATGATCAATAAAATGGAATAATTTGTGAGCATTTGATTGAAAAGCTATTCACGATCTGAATCTTCATGTTTCAAGAAATTCTTGGAGAAAACACTATTTCTACCATACGAATCCTAGCTCCATCCTTTGAAATGTGAGTAAGTTAAGGGAAGCTTTATTTAAATCGAAGATGAAATCAAAGTAATATGGAGTGTAGACAAATGGAGCAATATGTGTGAGGATTTAATGTGTGTGTGCTCAGTCAAGTCTGATTTTTTGTGACCCCATGGACTATAGACTGCCAGGCTCCACTGTCCATGGAATTTTCCAGGCAAGAATACTGAAGTGGGTTGCCATTTCCTTCTCCAGGGGGTCTTCCTGACCCAGCGATTGAACCTGCATCTCCTGCTTGGCAGATGGATTCTTTACCACTAAGCCATAGAAATATGTAACCATTATAACCATCACTACTTATCAAGAAGAAAAAACTGCCATTATTATGTTTATAGACTTAAACTTAGGAAGAGATGGTTTGTTCCTTACCATGAAGAATGAAAAGTATAAGGAAGAGTTATGATTAAAATAAGGAAAGATGTTTGGATAGGCCAAGCAGTCTTCCAAAGGTTATACACAGTAAAGATGCTAGACTAGGGTTTGAATCCAAGCATTCTAGCTCTAGAGTGCTCAGACATTAACTTATTGAACATATGTGGATAAAGCCATTCTAGGGCTCAGAGGAGATACACTCCTCATTATTTAGGGGAAGTCTTAGCTTGTGCTACTCTGGTGTGAGGGCCAACTTAAATCTCTTGGCAGATTCAAACAGTGTTGATCGTTTATTTTTAACAAGTTGCATTCACATCCAAGAGAGACAGTTTCCCATCCGTGGGCAATACCTATAGTGCAGCTGTTCAAAGAGGCAATTTCAGTGAAATGGGTCTGACATGTGCTGGGCAGAGTGACTCTCAGCCAAGTCCAGAGGTGCAGGGTCATGTTGACTTTAGTGTTTGGGATACCCCAGAAATCGGAATAGTCTATATTGTTCCTCAGATGTGGAACCAATCAAAAACAATGGGAAGTCTTAGGAGGATATTTCAGGTATGATCATTCTGGGCCAATTTCTTGGAAATAGCATGGTATCTAGAGTCATATTCAAAATGTAGAACATCATGCTATTATTTCCTTTATGTAATTTTCCTGTTTAAATAGTCATGTTTTGCTCTTCAAGCTTCTTGTTGAAAGTGGTTGATGTGTGTCTGAATAATACAAACAACTTTAAAAAGTAATTCGTTTACATTAATAATTCATGCAATGCAGGTGTGTATGAGAAGCTGGCAAAGAAAACTAAGTTAGCAAGAAGTTTTTAGGTTTAGGAATTCAACAACAGGATAAATATCTATTGTAATTCTTAGTCATATGCTTAAAAACCTACTGTGGAATCCTCCCAAAGTGTAGTCTCATCTATAGTTACTGTGTCCAGGTTTAGTTTAGGTTCAAGAACTCAGGTTCATTGCTCTGCAGGTCAAACGTCTGACCCCTTTTGATAGGAGCATTAGAAAATCTTCACATTTGGTTAAACATTGTTGGTACTAATGGAACATGGCCATGTGATGGTGTGGCAAGGAAAGTGGAAACCTATTCAAGATCTGTACAAGAGATTTTATAAACACACTTCACAGATTGCATGTCTGAAATATCTTAGATCCCAGTAATAAAAGATGATGGAAAGTCTTAGGCTGTTTCCTTATTTATGAAAACTAGTGCTTGCCAAATCTCATACCCCTACTCCTGTGGCATTCTCCCCCAATAAATAAGTTTTTCTTTGTTCCTATGTTCATTCATTCAAAGGTAATTCAGTGCCACTGTCGTTAAATACATTCTTGCAAAAATCTGGGGAGATGGGTGTGTATTTTGAGGTTGAGTTTCCAAAATGATTGAATTTAATGGTACTATGAAAGTAGAACGTTCATTAAAATATTATTCTTTCAGTACCAAGCATTATTTATTTTTTTATTCCCTTATGTTGCATATAACATGCTATATTTAATACTTGTCAATAATAAACATATTAGCAAAAGCCACAGTAAGCAAATATTTGATGATTTAAATAGGTCTGTTATTAACTTGATGACATATGAAGGTAAGCAGAAAGAAGCATCTACACAGTATTACCTTCATATTCTATATTTTCATTGTAGATGTGATATCCTACTCATATTATTATAGGAGTAATTTTATTAAAGACAAAGCCTGTAAGTGACATGTAAGTATATAATGGAATAATTATAATAGAAGTATTCATATTTCTCAATTAATGTTGACAAGAAGTGGCTATTTGACTTATAAGTCCAAGTCAAGAGTATTCTTTTCAAGAACTATTCTCCATATGTACACTGAGAAAAGTTTGAAGTTTAAAATGTGAATTAAAAAATAGTTTAAATAGTTAATGTAGAATTGAAATAGTTAATCTCAATTGAATTAGACCAGTTCAGTCAATCAGCCAATCAACAAACACCTATGATGCACCCAATAGATTCCAGGCAGGGTGTGTGATGACAGGAATGAAGCAGTCTTTAAGAAACATGAGCCCTACCTCCATGCAGCTAGTAATATAGACTGGCAATTCGATGTATTTTACTGTATGCATTCCTTCTAGTAGGAGCAAAATAAGGATTTGTATGTCTTAAAATATACAACTGTTTAATAGTAAGTTGTAATGCACACTGAAAAAGTATTAAGGGCCTTTTGAATTATAGTTTTCTTTAGATATGTTGGCGCCATGAAAAAGGCTGAAATTGTGCAATCTTCTCATTTTATAATTTTGAGACAATGGCAGTATTAAAACATTCATGTAACATCCTACAGAAAATTAAATGTGTGAACATAAATTACATCATTTGAAAATTCAGATTGTACTTGATTTTCTGGAGTGGCTGGTATATAACGAGCCCAGGCAATATCAATGTGCTCAGTGATAAAGAAGATGGTAATTGTGTACCAGGGGAATTTAGGTTGTATTTTGATGATGTGGTCAATTACTTGGCTTTTGTGAACATTCATGGAATAATTGGTTTTATTTAATAAGTCCATTTATGAAAATAACCACTGTTGCACATTGGTGCTTATCAAAAGCATTTTTTTCCCTTGAAGAGACTGTGCACGTATGGCATCAAACTGCCAATTAATGTAATTTGTTTAGAGCTATTTTTCCTTCTGTACCATCAAGGCATAGCTATCAAAGGTGAATGGTAAAATATCTAGCCAAAAAAGGGTTGTATGGCTATCCTAACAACTTAAACAAAGGCAGTAAGAGAGAACACATGTGTTACAATTACCCAGATTTTTCCTTTAACTGAAGCTTTTAAACTAAGATTGATAGAAAACAGTGTTTAGGAAGAAATAATGCATACTGATTTATAGAAAATGCTATTCGTGGTATTTTTCTTTTTGTATTAGCTTTAATGAATAGATACGCCTTTTTATTTTGTGGTACCCTACCATTAAATGATACCATCATTTTTTTCTACCTAAATAAATTCAAATTCTTGTCACCTACTATCTGTACAGGAAGATTTGAGACATTATTCCTAATTGAGATTTTTACTGAATATCTTTTAAAGATAAATTTGTTTTATTCTTTCACCCACTATTTAAAAGGATTTTCACATTTTTATCTTCTAAAAGAATTGTCAATGAGAAACGAAAACTGCATAGACTATACATTAAAATCACTTTAGTTTTTAAGCTGTCATGAACTGTTTCAAAAAATGCTAAGTTGCTATTGTTTAATGTCTGTCATTTTATAATGCTTTAGAAGTTATCTATCCTGTAAAATTATTAACTGATGCTAAAATTGCCTTGTAAGTATTAGGACAATAGCAATTTTGTAACAGCTGGGACACTGCCAATGTAAGATAAGTACATTTTGCTCTGTAGATTCATAAAGTGCTTTGAAATGGTTTGTAACTGATGGATGGATGCATTTTCTAAGTGTAGAAAGCAATATTTTGTAGAAGGAAATGGCTTGAAAGCTGACACACATGCATGCAAATGCCATTCTCTTCAGTAAGTAATTTGCTTTTTCTTTCAAAAGCATAAATGGCATAGTTAGACACATTATTTTGTATATTGCACATAACAATACAAGATGCACAAAAACAGCAAGTACAAAACATTTCATATTGATAGAAGAACCCATGGCTGTGGTATATGATTAGCATAAATGTATACACACTCAAGTAATGCTTTCAGGATTAAAAAGTGAAACTGAAAAAAAAATAGGTAAGTTCTACTAAACTTCAGGAAATGATAATATTGATTATGCTTTCCCTCTTTTAATTTTGCTACTTGATTGGAATGCTGTATCATTTTAAATGGATATATTATATCCATTTAGGATGGTTTAGTATGGTTAACATCTCTTAGCTTTCAAAAAATAAGAGGCAACAATATACTTTCCTGTATGACAAGTGCACACATGGGACTAGCTTTTGTCAAGTTAAAACCATTCTTGACCATATTGTATGTTTAAACATTTATATAGCTACTGGTGCATCCTGAGTACCTAGAGCAGACTGGCAGAGAGTAATAGGACCAAGTTTGAATGAATTGTCTTTCAGAGACACTTGAATTACCATCATTCAGCAACTCTTAAAGAACTTGAGCTTTGGAGCCAAGTTGGTTGGGTTTGAGTCCTGTTATCAATATTATCAGCTTTGTGAACTTAGGCCTGCCTTTTAACTTTGCTAAGCTTCGGTTCCTATTATACAGAATGAAGAAAATAACATCCATTTCTTAGAGTTGTTATGAGGAACAAATCTGTATAACGTGCATTTGTGCAGTGTCACTTAGCCTCCCATACATTATAGCTTTTATTATTGTCACATCTTCATCATTATCCACGTTATTATTTTGTTTGCTGTATCAATACAGACTTATCTCAGTTCCTTAAAATGTCCTTAGTTTTTTTGATTAGGACAATTTCCATGAAAATCACTTAACATTAATTGCATTCATTAATGACGACTGTGTACGGTTAGAGAGGAAATCATATCCTCCGTCTTTAACAACATTTTACTTTTATTTCACCAAGGCAATTCTTTTTCCTCTGATATATATTTCATCCAACACATTCAAAGGAAATGTAGCAATGAATAAAACCTACTGGTTTGGGTAGTATTTTGGATGACTGTAAGGCAAAACTTTCAATTTGTACTTTGAATATTTTTCTCAGAAGTTAGAATTGGAACCTCTGGACCTCTTTGAATTGGTCAGTAGAAGACATTATACAACATGAACGAATTGATTAATAAACCTTCAAGTTAGTGAAATTCTCTACCTTTTCAAAAAATACATTCACTTCTTACCTGGAAGATTTTGCTACAAAGATATGCCAGAGGAATGCTTTTAGACAAAAAGTGTTTACATCTGAGTTATTTCCACACTTGAGGAGATCTCTGATGGAACTGCTTCATTGGAAAGACCCCTACACAAGAACAGAAAAAAAGATTGGTCCTTTATTTGAAAATCTTATAGACAAATTTTGAAGATTTCTAATTTTATGGATTTTTTTTTGCAACATGTAGCTTATTAGATGGCTATACTATTTCAGGTATAAAAATGTGTCTTCTATTTCATCCATACAATTTCTTGTTTTAATTTGTTATGGCTTTAACTCTTGATGGGAATTCTGTTTTTACATATAGTTTTAGACCTGTGCCACTTGGTGTATATGATATCACATGGGTTGATTATGATTTCTACCCCAATCCTGTGTGCATAAAAATGACATGAGGGCATTTTCCTAACTAACCTGTATCATGGGGTCATATAAATTTCATTACCATAAGCTCAAATGTCAAAGATGTTCATGACCTCCATGAATATGGTCCTAGAAATGGGGCCTCAACCTACTTTTTCTCTCTTTGATATGGACCCATGGAAGAATAATGTGATTTTCTGCTGGGACTTCTTTCTCTTTAGCAAATTTATCCAACAAAGAAAGATTAAATTTCCCTCACAGCAGCTCTTTAGATTTTTCATCTCAAAAGTCTGTAACTTATAGCCTGGCTTCCTCAGGCATTTATTCATTGTAACAAACCATAGGCAGACTTTTGGCACAGTTTTCCAGTTATTTAATACTTCTAACAGCTCTGTGATCTTGTGGATAAATCTACCAGAACAACCTGTTTGTCCACACCTTTTCTCTACCTTGGAGTCCATAAACTGGAAGTGCCTTTGGGATAACCTATAAGAACACATAGATAGCATCACTGACTCAATGGACATGAGTCTGAGCAAACTCCAGAAGATAGTGAAGGACAAGGAAGTCTGGCATGCTGCTGTCCCTGGGGTCACAAATAGTTGGACAATGACTTAGTGGCTGCACAACAAGGACGCAACAAGAACTCTCAACTGCTAATGCTCATGTGCAGCTTTACTGCCATGTGGGTAAGTATTGGAAAGATGCTTAGTGGCAGATAACATAGTGGGATAAAACCAGTTTTGAGTTCTGCCACACCTTGTCTTTAATATATGTCATATGACTTAATACCGCTTTTGTGTGAATTAGATAAGTGACTCTTCTATGAAAGACAGAAAGATGAATATTCTTCTGTATGTTGTTCTTGAGGTCTCAGTGATCATAGATTTGCAGAGCTCTTACAAACTGACCCTGCTCTGTATTTATTCTCAGGAAAAATAAATAATACAATGCCACCAACCTGCTATGTTTACTCAAAAACGTACCGTGGAGATCTTTTATCAGTGCACAGATTTCTGTATCATTTATTTTGACTGTTGCACAGTATTTCATAGTGTGGATAGGTGACAATTGCTTACCACACTCGACAGACATTCAAGTCATTTACAGTTTTGTGCTCTAAACAATGCTTATGATGAAAATCTTCATACAGGTCCTCTTGTGTATATGTGTGGCTTTTTATTTAGGATGGATTAAAAGAAAGTTTGCTGGTTCTTACAGATTCTGCCAAAGTTACCTTATGCGGGTCCTAATGCAGTGACTAGAGTCCCTCTAAGAAGAGAAATTTGGACTGAGACACAGGAAGAAGGCCATGTGACTGCAGAGGCAGAAACTGCAGTGATGGATCTACAAGACAAGGAATCCCAAGGACTGGAGGCACTAGAAGTCAGGGCGAGGCAAGGAAGAATCATTCTCGAGAGCCGCTAGAGAGAGCCTGGCGCTGACAACGTCTTGATTTTGGACTTCTAGCTTCTAGAATTGTGGGACGATAACTATCCATTGCTTTGAATCATTTTAACTGGTAGTAATGTGTTATGGCAGTCCTGGTAAACTGATACAATGGTCATTATTTCTGGATAGAAGTGTATTGTAGTCCAATGCCCCAAAGAGAACATCTTAGGTACTAGTCATAGATTGTGTTTTCCATTTTTTTTTCTATGTAAGCGAAACCATAAAAGATGTGTGTTTGTGAATAATGAGACTAAAATGTTGCATTCTGACACACATACATGTCAGTTAGAACAGAAATTTGGAGGTAAGGAAGTTTCAAGGAAAACATTTACTTCACAAGTAAATGTCAAAAGAACTTCAATATTCAAGCTATAAAAATATATTAGAAAATATCTGTAAATTTAGGTCAGGAATATATGTGATCCCTAGAAATAAAGGTTAATTGTTACAGTTTTAAAAAGTGAGTATTGTAAGTTCTAATGCTAATAAGGATTTTGTACTCAACGTGACAAAGAGAGTTTGTCTGTTATTTGTTGCTCTGTATTGACATTTTAAAAATCACTGAAGCTGAGTTTTACTTTCAATTGACTGTTTTAAAAGATTATTATATTTTTTCACTGAATCATTAAGGTTTAAAAAGCTGCCATAGGCCATTCTTTAATTACATGTTATAAATGCAATTCTACTGTTACTGAAGTAAATAACTATACTGTCTTATGACTGACAATGTCAATATTTGAATGACCCTCATTACTTCTGAAAGATTGATGTTGTTGGGTTTGTAAAGACACCAGTTTAAAGAAGCAATACTCTCTTACTGGTTACTAGAGTGTGTTAGTAGCTATCAACAAGAAAGTAACTAGAAAGGGACTTTATTATTTATTTTCAGAGTGCACAGAATATTCCAATTTTTTATGATCATATGTAGCCATATTGGGTAATCCTGTCCTGTTCTAACTATAACATTTTCATATTAAGGATTGTTTCTGTTGGCCTAAAAATTCATGTGAGATGGACCACAATTGTACTTTGCTTCAGGTACTTTTAACTTTTTCTTCACAATTCATCTCAGCCATAAAACTCATTAATCAAATTAGATGGGAGAAGACAAGCTTCCCATGGCTTCATCTTAACTTGTATTCATGATGATTAATCATTGCACAATAGCGGTGAGGTCACTGGAAACATGTCATTCTCAAAGTCCACCATTTAAGTTCAAAGAAAGGAGTAAAGTAGTAATAGTCTAGAAAGAAGACTTATAAAAATGGCTCGATAGTAAGAAACTCTAACATTTTCTTTACAACGTGCCAGTGATTAACAGTTTTCTTTTAAAAATTAATCTATTTATTTTAATTAGAGGATAATTACTTTACAATATTGTGATGGTTTTTGCCATACATCAACATGAATCAGCCACAGGTATATATGTGTCTGTCTTTCTTTCTTAGAATTTTTAGCTATTTTTTTCTACCAGATACTTATCACTTTTAGATGTTTTTATAAAAGTTTTACATATGTGTATCCAATTTATTAAAACAATTTCTACATGATTCCATAGGAAGAAGTTTTACTATAAAAGTGATTCTGGTCCATATTGCTTACGTTTGTGTAGCACTTAAAGATTTCAAAGTGCTAATCACTCTATTCTCAATTTTTCTGTTCTTTTACTTTTTGTTGAGAGATCTGGGAGTAACATTCATAGATGAGAAATGATTTTGAATAGACATGCAATTGACCACAGGCTGAATTACTTAAAATTGCTAACACAATAAGATACATAATAGAGCAAAAGGTACAGATGATCACTTAACATCCATGCATTTTACTGTATGTAAGGTCAACTACAATTAAAAAAAAATCCACCCAAGATGATTTACCAATTAACAACTCTAAACAAAACTTGGATATGCAAAAATGAGAGATTAAAATTTACAAATTTTATCATTTATTATATATTCCCATTAAATACTTTGAATATGATGGTTTGATTTCCTTGCAGCATATGTCATTCTGAAATAATAAAATGAGACATTTGCTTACACAATAGCAATTACTGCAGTTATTTTCATGGAGAGGTTCAGGGATATAAGGACCTTTGCTATGTGGTATTTAGGACCTCTCTGACTTATTTTTCATGTCTTCTCTGGATGCTCTTAAATTACCAACTACATTCTTACATTCATTTATTCTTTCTACATCATCGTGTGCCTTAACATTACAAAAGAACTTTCTATGCAATAACCTTGTCTTCAATCACCCACCTTCCAGGCACTCTCCATTCCCACAACTCCACTGAGATTGCAGCCCAGTATTCTCAGTTCAGGGGGATCCTTCTCATTCTATACCTTGTTTTATCCCTCAGCGGAATTCAATGGGAATGGATCTTCTCTCCTTAAAATATATCATCCCCACCGTCACAACACTTTGTCTTGATTTTCCTTTTGTCCATTCCTTCTCATTATATTCTACTAGCTCCTCTACTTCTTTCGTCAGTTTAGGGTGACATCTGCTACTCAATCATCTGACAGCTCCATCTAGGAATTTCTCCTATCATTTCATGGACTTTGGAGACAGATATTCTTTGTTGAATCCCAGACTTAGCACTTACTAGCTGTGCGACTTTGGACAAGTCTTTTATTCTTTTTGTGTTTCACTTTTATCATCTTTAAAATGGAAGCAATAAATAGTACCTACTTCATAGAGTTACTGTATTAAATGAGATAATAGAAACAAAGTGCTTACAATAGTGCCTGGCATTTAATACTATCCCCATGTTGATAACAACCAAATTTATATTTATTCTAAACACTGCATGTGGATTTCCAACAAATATTTTAATTGCCAATTCGATATTTCCACTTGTATGTCTAAAAGGCACGTCAAAACTTACATGTAAAAAATGGAAAACCTGACATTTCTTTCAAACCAATTTCACTCCTTGTTTTGACCATATCATCATCAATTCAATTGCTCAAGTAAAAAGCTTTGGAATAATCCTTCATTCCTTACTTTCTCTTTCACATTCAATTCGTAATATAATTTGTGTTTCAGAGGGATTATTTGAGCTGATAGGTAAAGATTAATTGCAAAAGAGCAAGAGAGGAATGCGAGGACTTGCTAGTCCATAAAACACATAAGAAGTGATGATAAATAGTAAATAGTTTAAATAGTACATAGTTTAAATCCATCCCTTTTTCTGAATCTCCTTTGCAATCAGCCGAGTCAGAGATCATCACTTTTTATGTGTTTTATGGACTAGCAAGTCCTCGCATTCCTCTCTTGCTCTTTTGCAATTAATCTTTACCTATCAGCTCAAATAATCTCTCTGAAACATAAATTACATTATATAACTTCATGCTAAGCACATGAATATTTAATAAATATTTGTTGAATGAATGAATTGATATGATATTAATTAGGTGGCATAGAACCTCAACAGTTTAAGAAAAGCAGATAATTGTCTTAAGAACTTACTGTGAATTAATAGAACAGGGTACTATGAGAGAGAGTAACTAGGAAGTGGTAGAGATATGTAAAACCAGGCTAACGAAGTCAACACTGAGTAGATGTATTTTAAATTGACACGTGTAGACTGAGAAGGATCTACTATGGCGATGTGCTGTGTGCTTAGTTGCTCAGCTGTGTCCAACTCTTTGTGACTCCATGGACTGCCAGGCTCCTCTGTCCTTGGGGGTACTAGAGTGGGTTGCCATGCCCACCTCCAGGGGATCTTCCCAACCCCGGGATCGAACTCAGGTCTCATGCATTGCAGGTGGGTTCTTTACCTTCTGAGCCACTAGGGAAGCCCAAGAATATTGGAGTGGGTTGCCTGTCCCTTCTCCAGGGGAACTTCCTGACCCAGGTATCAAACAGGGCTCTCCTGAATTGCAGGCAGATTCTTTATCAGCTGAGCTACTAGGGAAGCCCCCTATGGTGATAGTTGTATGCAAAGAATTCCAGGCAGAGGATCTCTGGAAGAAAGAGGACCTGTCTTGGGCTTCCCTGGTGGCTCAGTGGTAAAGAATTCACCTGCCAGTGCAGGAGACATGGGTTTGATCCCTGGTCTAGGAAGATTCCACGTACCTTGGAGCAACTGAGCCCTTGTGCCCCAGCTGCTGAATCTGTGCTCTAGAGCCTGTGAACAGCAACTACTGAGCCCAAGCGCCACAACTACTGAAGCCTAGAGCCCATGCTCTGCAATAAGAGAAGCCAGGGCAATGAAAAGCCCCTCCACTGCAAGTAGAGAGTAGCCCTGCCTACTACAACTAGAGAAAAAGCCTGTGCAGCAACAAAGACCTAGCACAGTCAGAAATATATAAACAAGTAAATAATTTTTTTTAAAGGTCTTGCCTCTTTCACAAAACTCAGATGTCCAATGTATCTGGATCTTTAAAGGTAGTTGAGAGATTAAGCAGGGAACAGATCTTATTAGGACTGTTGTCTGGTAGTGGGTGGTGATTTTTTATTAGCTATAATAAAACGACTGGATAGTTTTACATAGGGGTATTCCACAACCCAATTTATGTTTGCAAAGATAAGGACAGGCTTCTGTGTGGAAGGACTGGAAGGAAACTGTGCAAACAAGATTGCTGCTGGAGAAGAGGCGAGCAGAGAGGATAGTTACAGTGGACATACACTGTAGAGATAAAATCAGATATCAAGATGACCTATTGAGGTATGGCCGTTTAGAATGGGGAAAGGAAGCAAGTGAAATGAGTGCCAGGTCTCTAGCTTGAACTACTAGGTGGATATTGATGCTAGTTTATGAACTGGATGGTGGAAGGTTATAGATTTGACCTTGGAGTTTATATGAGATCTTTGCATTAGAGATATAAATTTGAAAATAATCAACATTTCGATGGCATTTATGACCAAGAGAATAATTGAGATGGTCTAGAAAGAAAGGATGGAGAATAAAAAAGGAACTCCAGTTTTTAAAGCCTGACAGAAAGAAAGGGGCTATTAAGGGTGTTACCGCATTTGCCATATTATTTTTTTACATCTATTTCTTGCATAGTAACTCCTCCACAATTGGTCTGACAAGCTTCTATTCATCATCTGCAACATAATGCTACCTCTCATTTAATAATGATCATTATTTAAC
Source organism: Neotragus moschatus (assembly GCA_006410615.1). Classification (NCBI taxonomy): domain Eukaryota; kingdom Metazoa; phylum Chordata; class Mammalia; order Artiodactyla; family Bovidae; genus Neotragus; species Neotragus moschatus. Next base: position 518,268 of record SJYA01002717.1, read on the forward strand.
CAACATTTACCAAGTGATTATTAAATACCAAATGTACTTTAATATGTGTATTGAATGCATTATTCCATTAACCCACATTATAACAGCTTTGAGGTAGATATTATACTATTTTACAGCTGAGAAACCTAAAGTAACTTACAACTGATTACCAATGGAACTGGGAGTTGATCCCAGACTGTTAGCACTTACAGCCTATAGGTGTAATTTCTACGCTGTGTCATTTCATATATAGTTAGCATTTTACTTTCCTAGTGCACTGTATTTTGTATATACATATAAGCATAAATATAACACATAAAAATAATCAGGAATCTAAACAAAAATTTAAATTATATTTTCTTTGTATTTCTCCTTTACTAAAATACGAGGATGTTGAAAGTAGAATTCATGGATTACTAAATTTTATAGTTTTCAGGCCAACCATACTGTCTGATCTACAACAGACCTAACCAAATACTTGCCTGGTTAAATGAATATAGATCCTGAAATTTTAGAGCCAATTATTTCAAACTTTTAAGTTCTTATATTTAATATCTTGTTTGTATGTCTATATATTCACTTGCTCAGTATTAAAGACAGAAGTCAGTTTTCATAAATGGAATTTTGAATCTAAGCTCTCAGTGAGTTTATTAGACCTAAGCTTTGGTGTGTGCATCTTCTCCCTACCAAAGTTACTTTTTCCACGATTACATCACCAAAATATCATGCTGGTTGTTTATTAAATTATTTTATGTAATTTGTTCTAAGTTGTTATTTCATGTAATTTTCTCAAGCCTATTTTTTTTTTCTGGATTCCCCACCATTTTGAAGTAGTCTTCTATTACTAAGAATTTAATTTCATGCTGCTCTCAAGTATCTTGAATGGAGACCAAAATGTGTGTGACTTCTGGAATGGTAAAATACTAATTTTGTATAATTCACCAAAGATAACTGTGTTAAATGTTCTTTGCTGTAAAATGCAGTAGAAAAAAGATAAAGAAATATTCTTTTAAGTAATATTAATTCAGCAAACTACCTTTTATTGTTAGAATTATGAAAGAATATAGCTTAAAATTGACTAGAATTATTATTGAATTAAAAAATAAATTGTCTCTTTTTAACAATGAATGGATTCTGCTTCAGAAGAGTTGACATCATTAAAATATATCACTTTGTCAGGCAATTTCCAGTTTCTGTTATTAAGAAGCTTTCATTGCTTTGACAGACTTTAAAAATGCATACTGTTTTCAAAATAACTGAACTCAAAACACTCTAAAACAAAATGTTTCCATGCAATACAATATCACACAGTCCCCAGACTATATCTATTATTTCAAATGTATANTCTTTACCTATCAGCTCAAATAATCTCTCTGAAACATAAATTACATTATATAACTTCATGCTAAGCACATGAATATTTAATAAATATTTGTTGAATGAATGAATTGATATGATATTAATTAGGTGGCATAGAACCTCAACAGTTTAAGAAAAGCAGATAATTGTCTTAAGAACTTACTGTGAATTAATAGAACAGGGTACTATGAGAGAGAGTAACTAGGAAGTGGTAGAGATATGTAAAACCAGGCTAACGAAGTCAACACTGAGTAGATGTATTTTAAATTGACACGTGTAGACTGAGAAGGATCTACTATGGCGATGTGCTGTGTGCTTAGTTGCTCAGCTGTGTCCAACTCTTTGTGACTCCATGGACTGCCAGGCTCCTCTGTCCTTGGGGGTACTAGAGTGGGTTGCCATGCCCACCTCCAGGGGATCTTCCCAACCCCGGGATCGAACTCAGGTCTCATGCATTGCAGGTGGGTTCTTTACCTTCTGAGCCACTAGGGAAGCCCAAGAATATTGGAGTGGGTTGCCTGTCCCTTCTCCAGGGGAACTTCCTGACCCAGGTATCAAACAGGGCTCTCCTGAATTGCAGGCAGATTCTTTATCAGCTGAGCTACTAGGGAAGCCCCCTATGGTGATAGTTGTATGCAAAGAATTCCAGGCAGAGGATCTCTGGAAGAAAGAGGACCTGTCTTGGGCTTCCCTGGTGGCTCAGTGGTAAAGAATTCACCTGCCAGTGCAGGAGACATGGGTTTGATCCCTGGTCTAGGAAGATTCCACGTACCTTGGAGCAACTGAGCCCTTGTGCCCCAGCTGCTGAATCTGTGCTCTAGAGCCTGTGAACAGCAACTACTGAGCCCAAGCGCCACAACTACTGAAGCCTAGAGCCCATGCTCTGCAATAAGAGAAGCCAGGGCAATGAAAAGCCCCTCCACTGCAAGTAGNGTCTAGGAAGATTCCACGTACCTTGGAGCAACTGAGCCCTTGTGCCCCAGCTGCTGAATCTGTGCTCTAGAGCCTGTGAACAGCAACTACTGAGCCCAAGCGCCACAACTACTGAAGCCTAGAGCCCATGCTCTGCAATAAGAGAAGCCAGGGCAATGAAAAGCCCCTCCACTGCAAGTAGAGAGTAGCCCTGCCTACTACAACTAGAGAAAAAGCCTGTGCAGCAACAAAGACCTAGCACAGTCAGAAATATATAAACAAGTAAATAATTTTTTTTAAAGGTCTTGCCTCTTTCACAAAACTCAGATGTCCAATGTATCTGGATCTTTAAAGGTAGTTGAGAGATTAAGCAGGGAACAGATCTTATTAGGACTGTTGTCTGGTAGTGGGTGGTGATTTTTTATTAGCTATAATAAAACGACTGGATAGTTTTACATAGGGGTATTCCACAACCCAATTTATGTTTGCAAAGATAAGGACAGGCTTCTGTGTGGAAGGACTGGAAGGAAACTGTGCAAACAAGATTGCTGCTGGAGAAGAGGCGAGCAGAGAGGATAGTTACAGTGGACATACACTGTAGAGATAAAATCAGATATCAAGATGACCTATTGAGGTATGGCCGTTTAGAATGGGGAAAGGAAGCAAGTGAAATGAGTGCCAGGTCTCTAGCTTGAACTACTAGGTGGATATTGATGCTAGTTTATGAACTGGATGGTGGAAGGTTATAGATTTGACCTTGGAGTTTATATGAGATCTTTGCATTAGAGATATAAATTTGAAAATAATCAACATTTCGATGGCATTTATGACCAAGAGAATAATTGAGATGGTCTAGAAAGAAAGGATGGAGAATAAAAAAGGAACTCCAGTTTTTAAAGCCTGACAGAAAGAAAGGGGCTATTAAGGGTGTTACCGCATTTGCCATATTATTTTTTTACATCTATTTCTTGCATAGTAACTCCTCCACAATTGGTCTGACAAGCTTCTATTCATCATCTGCAACATAATGCTACCTCTCATTTAATAATGATCATTATTTAACCAACATTTACCAAGTGATTATTAAATACCAAATGTACTTTAATATGTGTATTGAATGCATTATTCCATTAACCCACATTATAACAGCTTTGAGGTAGATATTATACTATTTTACAGCTGAGAAACCTAAAGTAACTTACAACTGATTACCAATGGAACTGGGAGTTGATCCCAGACTGTTAGCACTTACAGCCTATAGGTGTAATTTCTACGCTGTGTCATTTCATATATAGTTAGCATTTTACTTTCCTAGTGCACTGTATTTTGTATATACATATAAGCATAAATATAACACATAAAAATAATCAGGAATCTAAACAAAAATTTAAATTATATTTTCTTTGTATTTCTCCTTTACTAAAATACGAGGATGTTGAAAGTAGAATTCATGGATTACTAAATTTTATAGTTTTCAGGCCAACCATACTGTCTGATCTACAACAGACCTAACCAAATACTTGCCTGGTTAAATGAATATAGATCCTGAAATTTTAGAGCCAATTATTTCAAACTTTTAAGTTCTTATATTTAATATCTTGTTTGTATGTCTATATATTCACTTGCTCAGTATTAAAGACAGAAGTCAGTTTTCATAAATGGAATTTTGAATCTAAGCTCTCAGTGAGTTTATTAGACCTAAGCTTTGGTGTGTGCATCTTCTCCCTACCAAAGTTACTTTTTCCACGATTACATCACCAAAATATCATGCTGGTTGTTTATTAAATTATTTTATGTAATTTGTTCTAAGTTGTTATTTCATGTAATTTTCTCAAGCCTATTTTTTTTTTCTGGATTCCCCACCATTTTGAAGTAGTCTTCTATTACTAAGAATTTAATTTCATGCTGCTCTCAAGTATCTTGAATGGAGACCAAAATGTGTGTGACTTCTGGAATGGTAAAATACTAATTTTGTATAATTCACCAAAGATAACTGTGTTAAATGTTCTTTGCTGTAAAATGCAGTAGAAAAAAGATAAAGAAATATTCTTTTAAGTAATATTAATTCAGCAAACTACCTTTTATTGTTAGAATTATGAAAGAATATAGCTTAAAATTGACTAGAATTATTATTGAATTAAAAAATAAATTGTCTCTTTTTAACAATGAATGGATTCTGCTTCAGAAGAGTTGACATCATTAAAATATATCACTTTGTCAGGCAATTTCCAGTTTCTGTTATTAAGAAGCTTTCATTGCTTTGACAGACTTTAAAAATGCATACTGTTTTCAAAATAACTGAACTCAAAACACTCTAAAACAAAATGTTTCCATGCAATACAATATCACACAGTCCCCAGACTATATCTATTATTTCAAATGTATAAAGCAACAACTTTTTTCACTTTAATTGCAGGACAGTTTTGCTTCCCTCTTCTCCCCCAGGTATTGCAGCTATCTAAACTAGAAATCATAGTTAGGTTATTTTTGGATATAGGGAGAAATCATTAACGGCAATTTTTTGCTCTTTCAAATGGCTTTGATTTGGAAATAAATTTTAAGTTGAGCAATCTCCTTATTTTTACCTAGTCTCCATTTTTGATACCTTAGCATATCTATTTGGCAGTCAAACTTCCACTTATTCAACAAAAAACAAATCAGCCACAACTTAACCATTTTCTAAGTACACTTAGTGCCTTCCAGGAGGTGAGTTACTCCAGATTTCTAGTAGCCTCTAAATAATTACACCTCAGCCAGTTTTATCACCAGGGATATTGGAAGTCATTAAGTGATTTTATATTTTGCAGTTTAATGTGACTGATTATTTTACCACCATGTTGAATCTTTATCATTAACTCTCCTAGGCAACGCATAGATGGGCAAATGCCTTTCCATTTCCTAACTTGCTACTTCCTATTCTAGATTTTTCATTTCTTTTGCTTTTGTACAATTTCTCATCCTTGTTATGAACTTTAACCTCCCCATTTGCACAATCTATTGCTCTGCTTTTGTTTAACTGGAATCTTTATTATTACCAACTATTCAGCAAAATTTTTGGCATTATAGAATCAATTATCTTTTCCACCTACTTAATATCTTCAGACTTATTTTTATTACCAACATTACCTTCCATGTGTTATAGCTTCCATGGTGGCTCAGATGGTAAACAGTCTTTCTGCAATGAAGACCCAGGTTCAGTTGCTAGGTCAGGGAGATCCTGTGGTGAAGAGATTGGCTACCAACTCCAGTATTCTTGTCTGGATAATTCCATGGACAGAAAAGCCTGGTGGGTTACAGTCCATAGCGTCACCAAGAGTCAAACACAACTGACTGACTACTGCTTTCACTTTCCGTGTGTTATACTCCATGTTTGAGGTGGACAGCTATATTTAAGGATATCATCAACCATATATACAAAGTCCACTACAATGCATATTAGCTAATTTCTTCTTGAGCCACATCAGAGCAATTACATTTTTATTTTTTGAGAGCTTTTTACTTCCCACTGAATTTTCACTACAGTGAAATGAGAAATTTGTATAGCCTTTAAAATCCAAGCTTATATATTCTCATCATACATGTGCTTAGTCGCTTAGTCATGTCCAACTCTTTGTGACACCATGAACTGTAGCCTGCCAGGCTCCTCTGTCCATGGGATTCTCCAGGCAAGAATACTGGAGTGGGTTGCCCTGCTCTCCTCCATGTCCTCATCATACATAGATTGCAAAGTATTTCATTTCCTATTTTTAAGATAAAAGGCACTTGAAGTGTATTTTGCTCTATACCACCCTCCAATCACTGCAGATGGTGATTGCAGCCATGAAATTAAAAGACACTTTCTCCTTGGAAGGAAAGTTATGACCAACCTAGACAGCATATTCAAAAGCAGAGACATTACTTTGCCAACAAAGGTCCGTCTAGTCAAGGCTATGGTTTTTCCAGTAGTCATGTATGGATGTGAGAGTTGGACTGTGAAGAAGGCTGAGCACTGAAGAATTGATGCTTTTGAACTGTGGTACTGGAGAAGACTCTTGAGAGTCCCATGGACTGCAAGGAGATCCAACCAGTCCATTCTGAAGGAGATCAGTCCTGGGTGTTCATTGGAAGGAATGATGCTAAAGCTGAAGCTCCAGTACTTTGGCCACCTCATGCGAAGAGTTGATTCATTGGAAAAGACTCTGATGCTGGGGGAGATTGGAGGCAGGAGAAGGGGATGACCGAGGATGAGATGGCTGGACAGCATCACTGACTCAATGGACATGAGTTTGAGTGAACTCCGGGAGTTGGTGATGGACAGGGAGGCCTGGTGATTCATGGGGTCTCAAAGAGTCGGACACGACTGAGCAACTGAACTGAACCCTCCATTCATTAAGTAATAATTATTTTTACATATCCTATTTGTATCCTTTTCTATTCTTGCCTTTTGCCCTAGCTTGCTATGTGGAGATGAGTGCTTTTTGGGAAGGCTGAGATCAGCTGCTGGTGTCCAGTGGGTGTTCTGTAGGAGTTGTTCCACATGCAGATGTATTTCTGATGCATTTGTGGGGAGGAAGTTCAGTTCAGTCGTTCAGTCATGGCCAACTCTGCGACACCATGGACTGCAGCACACCAAGCTTCCCTGTCCATCACCAATTCCAGGAGTTGCTCAAACTCATGTTCATCAAGTCAGTGATGCCATCCAACCATCTCATCCTCAGTTATCCCCTATTCTAACTGCCTTCAATCTTTCCCAGTATTAGGGTCTTTTCTGATAAGTCAGTTCTTCCCATCAGGTGGCTGAAGTATTGGAGCTTCAGCTTCAGCATCAGTACTTCCAATGAATATTCAGGACTGATTTCCTTTAGGATTGACTGGTTCAAACTCCTTGCAGTCCAAGGAACTCTCAAGAGTCTTCTCCAAACCACTGTTCAAAAACATCAGTTCTTTGGCATTCAGCTTTCTTTATGGTCCAGCTCTCACATCCATATTGAAAAAACCATAGCTTTGTTTGCTGATGGACTTTTGTCAGCAAAGTAACATCTCTGCTTTTTAATATGGTGTCTAGGTTGGTCATAACTTTTCTTCCAAGAAGCAAGCGTCTTTTAATTTCATGGTTGCAGTCACCATCTACAGTGATGTTGGAACCCAAGGAAAGAAAGTCTCTTACTGTTTCCATTGTTTCCCCAATTATTTGCCATGAAGTGATGGAACAAGGTGCCTTGATCTTTGTTTTTTGAATGTTGAGTTTTAAGCCAGCTTTTTCACTCTCCTCTTTCACCATCAAGAGGCTCTTCAGTTCCTCTTTGCTTTCTGCCATTAGGGTGGTGTCATCTGCATATCTGAGGTTATTGATATTTCTCCTGGCAATTTTGATTCCAGTTTGTGCTTCATTCAGCCTGGCATTTCTCGTGATGTACCCAGCATATATAGGTTAAATAACCAGGGTGACAATATCCAGCCTTGATGTACTCCTTTTCCTATTTGGAACCAGTCTGTTGTTCCATGTCCAGTTCTAACTGTTGCTTCCTGACCTGCATATAGGTTTCTCAAGAGGCAGGTCAAGGGGTCTGGTATTCCCATCTCTTGAAGAATTTTCCACAATTTGTTATGATTCACACAATCAAAGGCTTTGGTGTAGTCAATAAAGCAGAAGTAGATGTGGGGAGGATGGTGATCTCCAAATCTTACTCCCTCACCATCTTGAATGTCCTCCCTCATTTTCCTTTTTAAACAGATATTTATTATAAAATCTTTTTCTCAGCCACCCTCTCTTTTCTTTTCAAAAAGAATTATGCACTTAAACATTTAATTTATTCATTTTTGGCTGTGCTGGGTCTTCATTGCTGTACATGGGTTTTTCTTTAGATGTGGCGAGCAGGGGCTACTCTCTAGCTGTGTGCACAGGTTTCTCACTGAGGTGGCTTCTCTTGTTGCCGAGCACAGACTCCATAGTTGTGCCTTGCATACTTTAGAGTGAAGGCTCCGTAGTTGTGGCATACGGGTTTAGTTGCCTGGCTGCGATCTTCCCCTACCAGGGACTGAACCTGTGCCTCCTGCTTTGGCAGGTGGGTTCTTTATCACTGAGCCACCAGGGAAGTCCCTCTCTTTTCTTTCAATGCTTGCTTCCTCCTATCTGCATTATCTCTGTGTATAGTTATCATGCCTATGAATATACTCTCCAAATCACTATCTCCTAGTCTAAATGCTGGATGTTCTTCTTTAGTTATTTGCTGAATATATCAATATGATATATTTACTCAAAACTCCTGATTCATTAAAGCCTTTAAGGTCTTCCTCTATTTGCCTATAACTTGAACGCTATTTGCATTTCACAGTAAGTAGCCCCTTTATGCATATGAGACTCTTAGTCAAATGTAACAATTTCACCTTTCTCTAAATGAGTCATTTACTTTCTGTTTGCTCATATACCATCTTCTCCTTTTGAAACACTTTAAAACTCTTCTGGCTCCTCGTGAGTGAGTGCATTTGCCTCCTACCTTGAATTCTTCCTGTGCAGGATGCAACACCTATTTCTTCTTATCTTTTCCATGTCTGTGACCTATGTTCAATGGCCACATCTCAAAGTCAAGAGAGGTTATCAGTTTTCACTTACTGAATTCTATTGATAAGTTAACTATTTGTGATCAGCCTCTGAACAAGTGATTCCTAGAGTCTAGAACAGGATTTTTCTTACCCAAGTTTATATCCCTCTAGAGCATCTGGCACAGTGCTTTTGCATCTCCTATAGAGACATTTAATATAAATAGGCATGATACGTAAATACTCACTTTTCCACATACCAATATTTTAGCATTTAGATTAGAAAAATTGAACTTGTTTTCTCTCTCATTCCCACTTAATGCTCTTTCTACATATTCCTCCAAATTTGCTATTCTTTATTCATTCTTTTCCCTCTTAGCAAGGAGGATACTGTCAAAAATACATCAACACCTATTGCCCTTTCCATTACAAAATCCTGGGTGTATAAATATGCAGTTAATTGATTGTGTTACCCAATTCTCCAATACATTCTTAACTAATTGCTTATCACCTAGTGAGTTCTGGGAAGATATGGGCTCTATCTGCACTCTGTTCTGTACAATAATAGATGAAAGTCTAATTTAAAGAGTTTTAGTGGATGATGCCTTTAAATCAATAAATGCTTAAAAAACTTGGAGTTGTCATTATAGGTGACAATATCAATGAAGCGATGAGCAAATTCCCATAGAGAACAATAATCACATAGTTTGTTATAGGCTTGAAAGAAAATAATGAGATTAGAAGGACACAAAGAAATGAAAAGATACAGCATTTCTGGTTGACATGGATATAGTAATAAATCTTTGGAGCAGGAATATTAAAGCCTTATACTGATAAAAATGCATGTTTTCAAAGAAAGTGTGTGGAGGTACTTTTATAATTGTGACATGTTCTGTAGAAGATAGCCTTACAAACCTCTGAAGGTTACATGAGAGAAAATCCCTAATAACATGTTGTATGTAAATTAGATATCAATGATGAAAATAATTTTAATTTTAGATAAGTCACAAAGAAAAGATTTCTAAATTTAATTTTGTATTTACCAGTAAGTTTGAACACTGCAAACTTATTATAAATTTATTTGGAATCATGTTGGAAGTCACTTATGTCATTTGAAAAATTAAAATAAAATTCAGTGTACCCTTGCTATGACAAAAATAAATCAATCTTTACTTTTCCATTTGGATAATTTCTAGTAGTTTCCCTCAGTCAGATCTAGGACTGACCATTGGAAGACCGATGCTGAAGCTGAAACTCTAATACTTTGGCCACCTGATGCAAAGAACTGACTCATTGGAAAAGACCCTGATGCTGGGAAAGATGGAAGGCAGGAGGGGAAGGGGACGACAGAGGATGAGATGGTTGGATGGCATCATCGACTTGATAGCCATGAGTTTGAGCAAGCTCCGAGTGTTGGTGATAGACAAGGAAGCCTGGCATGCTGCAGTGCATGGGGTTACAAAGAGTCTGACCCAACTGAGCAACTGAATTGAATTTAATTGAATTTCTAGGGACTTTTGATTATTTTTTACTTTGATATAATAACAGATATCTTTTATTTTTCTGATGACCCTTAAAGATGAGATTATAAAAACTGACAGTATTCTTTGGGATATTGTGCTAAACTTATAGTAGTGTGGCAAATTGATGACATAGCTATTTTTAGGAGATTTGATTTCAGGTATTATATTTCCTAATACTTAAGCATATCTAAAGGCCCATTTTTCTCTCTGACCATCACTCTTGCAACATTGAAGGACATTCTGATTATTGCTGTTTTGTAGACACAAGTAGGGCTCAAGTATGGTACATTTAAATATAGCAATATGCCAAGAGGGTTTGAATGCTTCCCTTTCTCCAGGATGAAAGGGTTTTGATGAAGTAATTCAGAGTAACCGCCACTTTCTTTCACTTTGTCTGTGTAGGTAAGGCCTATGAGAGAAACTGCTCTAATGTATAAGCCCAGGGCAGTGATTCAGGAGGGTAAGGCTGTGTTGCATCATTTGTGAGTTATGCCACATGCTGATGGTTAAGCATTTTCTTTTTTTTTATTTTCAATGCATTTTATTTTGTTTATTTTCTTTTTATTTTTTAGTTTGTTTTGCTTTACAATACTGTACTCATTTTGCCATATATTGACATAAATCAGCCATAAGTGTACCTGAGTTCCCAATCTGGACCCCCCCCTTCCCCCTCTCTCCCCACACCATCCCTCCAGATCATCCCCGCCCATCAGTCCCAAGCCTTCTGCATCGAACCTAGACCAGCAATCCGTTTCCCTTATGATATCATACATGTTACAATGCCATATTCCCAAATCCTCCCACCCTCTCCCTCTCCCACAGAGTCCAAAAGCCTGTTCTACACATCTGTGTCTCTCTTGCTGTCTCACGTACAGGTTTAACACCACCATCTTTCTAAATTCCATATATATGTGTCAGTATACTGTATTGGTGTTTTTCTTTCTGGCTCACTTCACTCTGTATAATTGGCTCCAGTTCCATCCACCTCATTAGAACTGATTCAAATGTATTCTTTTTGATGGCTGAGTAATACTCCATTGTGTATATGTACCACAGCTTTCTTATCCATTCATCTGTTGATGGACATCTAGGTTGCTTCCATGTCCTGGCTATTATAAATAGTGCTGTGATAAACACTGGGGTACATGTGTCTCTTTCAATTCTGGTTTCCTCAGTGTGTATGCCCAGCAGTGGGATTGCTGGGTCATAAGGCAGTTCTATTTGCAATTTTTTAAGGAATCTCCACACTGTTCTCCATAGTGGCTGTACTAATTTGCATTCCCACCAACAGTGTAAGAGGGTTGCCTTTTCTCCACACCATCTCCAGCATTTATTGCTTGTTGACTTTTGGATCACAGCCATTCTGATTGGTGTGAAATGGTACCTCATCGTGGTTTTGATTTGCATTTCTCTGATAATGAGTGATGTTGAGCACCTTTTCATGTGTTTGTTAGCCATCCGTATGTCTTCTTTGGAGAACTGTCTATTTAGTTCTTAGTTCTAAGCATTTTCTTATCTGCACTGACTTTTCTTATTTGTACATTTGTATAGTGGTATCAACCTCACAGTATTTTTATTGATATATTACTCAATGTGTTTGATACATTCTAGCCATTTGGTATTTGTTAACTGTGTTTGTTACAATCAAGAGGAAAGACATGTTTATTTTTATGATTCTTCTTAGTACCAGATACTCTTCTAGGCACTGTCCCTTCCCTCAAGAAGTTCATAGTGTGCAAGAAAAAAAAATGGCCAAGATAAAGAGTTATGTCGTGCTGTGCCGTGCTAAGTCGCTTCAGTCGTGTCCCACTCTTTGAGACCATATGAACTGTAGCTTGCCAGGCTCATTTGTCCATGGAATTTTCCAGGCAAGAATACTGGAGTGGGTTGCTGTTCCCTTCTCCAGGGGATCTTCCTGACCCAAGGATCGAACCTGCATTTCTTACGTCTCCTGCATTGGCAGATGGGTTCTTTACCACTAGTGCCACCTGGAAGCCCACATTTCAATAAAATAAAATCAATATTAATTTGGACTAAGTTTTTTTAGGTTTTAAATACTGTATAAATATAAAGAGCTCAAAATGGTTTTTCAGGTGACTATGATATAGTCAAGATGCTAGATTCCTTATCTTTCTGGGGATAGAATTCAAAGTTTTTTAAGTTAATAAAAATAAACACTGAATTATTTGGAACTACTGTCAAATATATACATAGTAAAAGAATGTAAAAAATGGTAGATTATTTAAAAATGAAATAAAGAGAAATAACAATATATAAAGAGACAGTTCTCTTGGAAGAGAAAGCAATTGACCAAATTGTAAACAGCCTCCAGCCTTTTATACGATTTTTTTTTACTCTTTTTTTACTTTTTTACTATTGAAATCAAATGGGAAAAATATTTTAAAAGCATTTTGCCCATAAAAATAAAGGTGGGATGGAGTTACTATAATGCTATATGGTATGGTAGATTTCATTGTTTTGAACATCAGAAGAAATCAACAAATTGACCATATAATAGAGTTATAAATAATAAAACACCTAGCAATATTGAATTATATATTCTAAATAACAGTAACAGTAATAAAAGGAAAAATGAAAAAGATTACTAGAGGGAAAAAGAAATATAATTTTTGAGATTTTTAAACCCCAAATCAGTATGTCAGTTTCTGTAGGTATAAATAAGAGTAAAAACATTATAGAGGGCAGCAAACAAACAAACAAAAATCAATAATGGAGAATAAACCAAAACATTATGGAAAGAAATTAGATAATTTCTGAGAAAGGTTTATATTGCTAAAGGACATCACTAATCACTCATAAGAGAAATGCAAATCAAAGCCACAATAAGGTAACACTTTATACCCAACAAAAAGATATTACTAAAACAAAGAAAATATCCAGTGTGGACAAGGATGTGGGGAAAATGGAATGCTTATGCAATGCTGGTGGGAATGTAAAAACATAGTACAGCTTAAATGGAAAACAATATGATAATGTCTCAAAATATGAAAAAAATAAAATTATCACTTGAACTCTCAACTCCACACTGGGTACATATGTATCCAAAATAATTAAAGCATATAACCCATAAAAATATACAGGAAAGAATGTCTATCTCATTAGATAACTGAAGAGATGAATGAAATAATTTAATATGGTGTTTGGCACATATAAAATGCTTTATAACAACTAAATTTATATCAGTCTTTGAAACATCTAATCCAATATATAGTTTATAGAGGAAGAAATTTTAATTAATTGAATAGCTAGCTGTTTGCATTGTTAAGACTATTCCTGTGATTTTTGATCATCAAATGTTATTTCCACAATGTACATGACTTCAGTTCAGTTCAGTCGCTCAGTCGTCTCCGACTCCTTGCAACCCCAGGAATTGCAGCATGCCAGGCCTCCCTGTCCATCACCAACTCCCGGAGTTCACTCAGACTTATGCCCATCGAGTCAGTGATGCCATCCAGCCATCTCATCCTCTGTCGTCCCCTTCTCCTCCTGCCCCCAATCCCTCCCAGCATCAGAGTCTTTTCCAATGAGTCAACTCTTCGCATGAGGTGGCCAAAGTACTTGGCTATATATTAATATGAAAAGATTAAATTGTTAAAACTTTACAAAATACAACCAGAGTTTGCTAAGCTCTTCCAATTTCAGGTTCTTACCACATGTTATGCTCTTCTTAGAAGGTTTTTTATTTTCACATTTCTCTAGAAATTCAGATTTCTATTTACCCTCCAGTTTTCAGCATTCAAGTGGACTCAGTTTTTTTCTTATGTTCTTGTAACTTGCTGTGTTTTTCTTCTGAGCATTAGTATAAGTTTACTCACATAATTAGTTGTTCAATTGGTTGCTCAGTGTCTGTCTCACCCAAAGGTTGTAAGGCCCATTAGAACATTTATTGTAGCAGTGTGTGTAATCTGAGAAGTTTTGAGTAAATATTGCCTAAATAAACAGTTTGGGCACAATATGAATAAATAAACAAGTCATCTTGGATTCTGTTTGGAATGAAATAAACAATGGAAAGTGAACTTCTCAATCCACATAAAATGTTCTTCTTTCCCTTTCCATTTATGTTCCAGCCATCCTACTTTTCTTTTAGATCTTCAAATGCATCATATTACATTGCCTTCATGCATTCAGGTACAGTGCTTTCTCCATCTGTAACCTTAATATCATTTCTGACCTGCTAGGTACCACTCATTCTCAAGTATGGCATTATCTGGTTTCTAGCCTAGATTAGGTCTTATCATCCCATACTTTCTTATTTTAACATCCCCCAACTGTTTTCATTTATTGAATCTCTTTTCCCCCCACTATATTGTAAGCCCAAAGGTGTCAGGGTCCAAATATATGTTATTCAGTGGCTAGTATTCCTAGTCCCTCCTACGCTGCTTGGCACAGTTTCTGATGTATCCATTTATCTAGATGTTGAATGAAAGATTACATGAGGAGATGAGAAAGTTGTCAGTTCTCACTAGAGAACTTCTTCATAAAAATTTGTAGCAAGAGGAATGTAGAGTCATTAAAGACAAAACCATTAACACCGAAGAGGCTAAGAGACTAGCCCTTTTACTTGTCTATTATTAACTAATAGAAATAACTGTTACTAGCTGTCAGTTAGTGACAAAGATTAGATTGGTCCTCAGTGAACCTAGTTCTCTTAGCCACTATTTCACTGTGCATTTGACCCCCAGAAGCTGCCTGTTCAAAAGCAGATTTCTGCCACCTACACCTGAAGAGTCTGGTCTAGTATGTAGGGCCCATGTTCTAATTAGTCTAAAGAGGCACAGATTCTAGGGCCCGGTCAATCTTAGGGGCCTATGAAAAAAATTTTTTTTTAATCAGAAGAAAAATATATGAACTTTCAAATCAAACAAGAAGTTTAAAATACATAGTATTCATATGCTTTTACCTATACTAACATATAAGTGAAGTGTAATTTTTAATATTTTCCTATGGAGAAAGGAGCCCATGATGGGAAAAGTGCCTATAGTCCACAAAAGTCATAAAGTAGCCCTGTCAGTAAGTCTGAGTTGGACATACTTAAGACCCTCTGAACTGAATTTGAACAAAGTGCCCCTTAGGACCACATTTGAGAAACTGCACTAGAATCTTCTGCATCAGTCTTGACTCAAATAGATTTACCGAAGAATTATTATTTTATTTTCCAGGGGAAAATCAATTTATTAAGAACACTGAATCTT
Organism: Neotragus moschatus; assembly: GCA_006410615.1. Classification (NCBI taxonomy): domain Eukaryota; kingdom Metazoa; phylum Chordata; class Mammalia; order Artiodactyla; family Bovidae; genus Neotragus; species Neotragus moschatus. The sequence continues at coordinate 533,773 of SJYA01002717.1, forward strand.
ATCTTGATCATATTTAGAAATAAAAATATTAAACCACGTAAAAAGACCAGTCTAAAGAAAGTGAAAAGTAGCTTCATCTGTAAATAGAGATATTAAAATTAAAAATAACATTTAACTCAATTCAAAGATTAAAAATAATTAAACCAAATGTTTCCATTATTATTAAGTAGGATTTAGTGCAGCCAAAAAATTCTTGTATAGTACAGGAGAAATTATTAATATAATTCATCACATTAGTAGGAAAAATGATAAAAATATCATATAATTATCCCAATAGATGATAAGAGGAAATGCTAAAATTCTGCATCTATTTTTAATTAAAACACTAAAAATTATGTTTGAGTATTTCTTTCTAAGCATGACCAAGAATACACATTTAAAATCTGGAACTAACATTATGCTTAGTGGAAAAACTTTATGTTTATTGTTATTCCTTTCAAAAATAGGAATAAGAATATATTCTGTACCAACTCTTATTTAATAACACACCAGAAAATACTGAGCCATAGCTTTTAAAAGAGGAAAATAAGATATAAATATATGAAAGTAAAATATATACATTTAGAAAAAGTTTACTGCAAATAAAATTAGTATATACCTAAATACAAGAAAATAAAAAAATTAACCAAGGTAATAAAATTATAAAATAAAAAGAATCTATAAACAGTTAAACATCATAANAAATACTGAGCCATAGCTTTTAAAAGAGGAAAATAAGACATAAATATATAAAAGTTAAATATATACATTTAGAAAAAGTTTTCTGCAAATAAAATTAGGATATACCTAAATACAAGAAAATAAAAAATTAACCAAAGTAATAAAATTACAAAATAAAAAGGATATATAAACAGTTAAATATCATAATATACATTTAAACTAGCGGTTTAGAGGCAGAAATACTGGAAGCTAGTGGGTTTTTTCCTCACACATTTGAAATTCATGGTGTATTTGTATGATGTACTTTGAGCTAGATTCTGAAGCCAAGATATAGCTCATGAATGGGTATCTCCAAATTAACAGCACACAACTCACTCTGTACATTTTCTTTGTGAGAGAGGGGTGACATTAGCTCTCGTGCGCTCACTCAATCACAGTGAAACACACATGCATGCGTACATATAAAACATACACACCCACTCACAAATACACACGTAAACACTCACAAACATCCATACACACAATACACATATACACTCAAATATGTTTGCATATACACACAGGCTTCCCTGATGGCTCAGACAGTAAAGGATCCACCTGCAATGAGGGAGACCCAGGTTTGATCCCTCGGTTGAGAAGACCCTGTGGAGAAAGGAACGGCTACCCACTCCAGTAGTCTTCCCTGGAGAATCCCCATGGACAGAGGAGCCTGGGAAGCTACAGTCCATGGGGTCACAAAGAGTCGGACACAACTGAGTGACTTTCACTTTCACTTTCACACACATAAAAAGATACATACACACACATGCACAAACACATATCCCTGTCTTCTTTCAGAAGACTATCTGGCAAATGTTCGAAAGGATTAAAATCAGTATTTTCATAAAAGAAAAGTAGAGGGTGATGGAAGCAGGGTTCTTCCCCTGATAGTCTGGCTATGGAGCTCATGCTATTAACTACACTATTTTGGGGGTCACCAATGCAATTTAAGAGTGAGAATATCTGCCTTAAAGAGGTTTATTGAGGATTACAAGTGATAATACACATAAAATGATGAACATATGCCTAGCACATAGTACACCTTTATTGAATATTAGAAATAATTTTCTCCCACAAAATGTCATTATTAGAAACTCAAGTGACAATTCCAAGGTAGTCTACAGTCATCACTACTTCAAATCTTAAGGAGTAAGAGACCTATCAAAAGGAGAAACTCAACTTAATGGTGGATCAAGTATTTTATCCCTAGACAAATGCTTTCTCCACTATGGTATGTCACAATTTTCAGGGGAAAATGTGTTTAGTCCACAGTCTTTTAGGCTGAGTTATAGAGAAAGTTCTAACATGGTAGTAAATTCAATAAGCGAAAACGTGGAAGAGTGATTCTCCAAAGAGATAGAGAAAAAGATATTGAATGTAAGATCATAATAAAATCAGTAGCATTTGCTACATTTGATTTGAGGAGAAGACAAATGAAGAGGAATTTAAAAGATGCTGTGGAGGTACTAAAAACAAGAAAAGTATGGTTCTTCAAATAGTAAGGAAAAAAATTGATAAAGTTGTTATTCAAGTGTTGAGGTTGAAGAAACAGCAGTCAATTCAAAATCAATATTATCAAAAGAATAAGATAGATTTGGTGTAGTGAAAAAAACTTCTAAACTTTGAATCATAAGACTTGAGTTTATTGTAGAACCATTCACAAATCTTTTCACTTGGGAGTATCAATTTTCTTAAATATAAAATAAATAATTATTATCTAATAGGGTTGTTATGGGTCACAAATAATATAAGGTAGGTAAAATAATCTTAAATTGTAAAAGCTCTTCAATGTAAGAAATTACCATCCATTTATATATTTTGATAATTAGACATTCATTGCCTATTTTCCCATTACATATTGATGACATATGTCTTAACAACTTGCCTAGAATCTAGTAAAAACAATATTTGTCAAGTGAACAAATGATTATAAGATGGAAAATAAATTTAAAAAGTGGATGTTGACTTGCATCTGCAGGAAATGAAAACTTCTAAAAAAAAAGATTCGTGGATGAATAGATGAATAAATAGGTATTTTTATTACATGTATGCTTATTTTCCTGTCTTTGTTTCATATTTTTCTTCAATATACCCGGCCTAACACTTTTGCCTAACTCAACTGTTGATTATCAGGTTTATTCAATGTGGAATTATTTTTTACCCCAAGTGCAGGCATATGAGCCTCATAAGAAGTTGTAGGCTCTGTTTATTACCTTGGCCCACTCATTAATGAGACTCATGTGGGTTTCAGTGTGTAATTATCTACCTTAAGGGAGTGAGGTGGTTTCCTGCCTGGAAGTCAATCTGGCTACCAGAAAGAAGAGTGGCATTATTTCACCCAGCAGTTCTATTCTACTTGGAGATAATAATATAAACGACCTAATATCATGTTCATAATTCTTAGTGTATTTATCAACATCAACTGATTTATATTTAACAGAGTTGTTTGCTGATCGAGTAGCCAGTCACTAATATGATTTTTTTAAGGTGCTTTTTGACAATAAGCTGGGAAGTTAGAAGACTGCCCTGCAACTGGACCCTGGGTGAGGACTAGTGTAAACTATCCTTGATGCTGTTATTTAAGGGAAGCATAAAACAATTACAGGCAATTTTTGAATTGTAATAGATCTCTGTTCTGGAAGTGTGATTTCTAGTTATTTTTAAGGAAACCAGTATTCACTTTCCTGGGAAATCTACTTAAAATGCTGTTTAGGTGCTCAGGCTCACCAAAGCACATTTACTGTTTAATGGGGTGGAAGAACAGGTTCCACCAGTAATACATCTATTTCATGCAAACTAATTTCAACTATTTTATGGAAAAATAGTTTCCAAGTTTCAACCTTGATGTTGGAATATATGGCACTAAGAAAAGAAAACTATTCCATACCCTTTAACTCCCATTCAGAGAGTAGGATTAGAGTCTCTTCTGGTCCCTGGAGAGCAATAACAGCTCTAGTTATGATGTCAGATACTCTAGGGCACAGGTTGGCAAACTATGGAAAAGGCCAGATAATAAATATCTTGGCTGTGTGAGCCAAGAGACAAAATTGAGGTTACTATGTAGGTGCTCATAAATGAGACAAAACAAACTTCCACATTTTTATCAGCAAATATTAAAGTGTAAATAAAAATATAGTAATAATGATTATGTTTTTTTTTCACTAAAGTAATTCACATCTACTGATGAAAAGAACAGATTTCAATTTTAGGATATTATTTTGCTTAATTTTCAGTTCAGTTAGTATGAGAAACCCCAGGGGTTCAGCTATAAAGAATTCACCTGCAATGCAGGAGATACAAGAGACTTGGGTTCGATCCCTAGGTTGGGAAGATTCCCTGGAGGAGGAAATGGCAACCCACTCCAATAGTCTTGCTGGGAAAATCCCATGGACAGAGGAGCCTGGCAGGCTACAATCCATGGGGCTGCAAAGTCAGACACAACTGAGTGACTGAACACACACAAAATAAATTGCAAATATTCATCTGTTAAAGCTGATCTTTGAGGAGATTTTACATATTTCATCTTAAAAAAATCTTTCACACAGATTTTTTTTTTGTTGTTTAGTGGCTAAATCATGTTCAACTCTTGAGACCCTATGGACCCACCAGGATCTTCTGTCCGTGGGATTTCCCAGGGAAGAATACTAGAGTGGGTTGCCATTTCCTTCTCCAGGGGATCTTCCCAACCCAAGGATTAAACCCACATCTCCGAGCCACAAGAGAATCCCTTTAGGTTTTGCTAAACATTGATAGCAATCCATGAGTTATGATCTTAAACACATTTTTCAATTACAATTCATCTATAGAAATCTAGAATATAGATAGATTGTTCTCTTGATGTTTGCCATTTACCGTGTCATTGATGTGAAGATTAACCACCTCAATAGAAAGATAAATAATGGAAAGTCTTTAATCCATTTTGAGTTTATTTTTGTGTGTGGTGTTAGAAAGTAATGTAGTTTCATTCTTTTACAAGTGGTGGACCAGTTTCCCCAGCACCACTTGTTAAAAAGAGATCGTCTTTACTAAACGTAAACGTAAATGTCTTTACTAGACCTAAACGTAAGAACAGAAACTATAAAACTCCTAGAGGAGAACATAGGCAAAACGCTCTCCGATATAAATCACAGCAAGATCCTCTATATGATCCACCTCCCAGAATACTGGAAATAAAAGCAAAAATAAACAAATGGGATCTAATTAAAATTAAAAGCTTCTGCACAACAAAGGAAACTCTAAGCAAGGTGAAAAGATAGCCTTCTGAATGGGAGAAAATAATAACAAATGAAGCAACTGACAAACAACTAATCTCAAAAATATTCAAGCAACTTATGCAGCTAAATTCCAGAAAAATAAACGACCCAATCAAAAAATGGGCCAAAGAACTAAACAGATATTTCTCCAAAGAAGACATACGGATGGCTAACAAACACATGAAAAGATGCTCAACATCACTCATTATCAGGGAAATGCAAATCAAGACCACAGTGAGGTACCATTTCACACCAGTCAGAATGGCTGCAATCTAAATGTCTGCAAGCAATAAATGCTGGAGAGGGTGTGGAGACAAGGGAACCCTCTTACACTATTGGTGGGAATGCAAACTAGTACAGCCACTATGGAAAACAGTGTGGAGATTCCTTAAAAAATTGCAAATAGAACTGCCATATGACCCAGCAATCCCACTGCTGGGCATACACACCGAGGAAACCAGAATTGAAAGAGACACATGTACCCCAATGTTCATTGCAGCACTGTTTATAATAGCCAGGACGTGGAAACAACCTAGATGTCCATCAGCAGATGAATGGATAAGAAAGTGGTGGTACATATACACGATGGAGTATTACTCAGCCATTAAAAAGAACACATTTGAATCAGTTCTAATGAAATAGATGAAACTGGAGCCAATTATACAGAGTGAAGTAAGCCAGAAAGAAAAGCACCAATACAGTATACTAACACATATATATGAAATTTAGAAACATGGTGATGATAACCCTGTATGCGAGACAGCAAAAGAGACACAGATGTATAGAATGGACTTTTGGACTTTGAGGGAGAGGGAGAGAGTGGGATAGTTTGGGAGAATGGCACTGAAACATGTATACTATCATGTAAGAAACGAATTGCCAGTCTATGTTTGATACAGGATACAGGATTCTTGGGACTGATGCACGGGGATGATCCAGAGAGTTGATGTGGGGTGGGAGGTTGGGGGGGGGCGGTTCAAGATTGGGAACTCATGTACACCTGGGACTATTAATAAAATTCTTAAATAAATAAATAAATAAAGTTCCACAGAGTCCTATGAGGATTATAACTGAAAAAAAAAAGATAAATGGAAGTTCCTCAGTTGTACAGTGAAATGGATTTTGAAATATAGAAATTTTTTTGGCACTTGCACTGAAACTACAGTTGTGTTCATCAAATAGAAGCACTAAAATACTTTATGGAAATGCATACCTCACACCTTGTTTTAACTTTTGATATTATAAATAGTGTATAAAGCAGCTTGGTTTACCTATAACCCAAAAGCATTAGTGTCCTCAAATTAATTTTACCATACTATATATTTCTCATGTCAAAGCACTGTTGGCTTTGTAATTCTAAGTTGAATTCAGTAATTAACGTTACTAACTCTTCAGCACTGGCTAATTCCAAAGTAATTCAGTATTCATTAATAGTAGTTGAGAGTGGTCCTTCTTACTCAGAAAAATTACAATTTCAACCCTGATCCAAAAAATGATTAAATATATATGTATATATACATCACAATAAAACTTTACCACTCCTAAGACATGGAATTTATTACACTCACACAGATGTGTTTGTGCAGAACTAAATATACAAAACACCTGGTAAATATTTAGGAGTGCAATTTCTGGGTTGTGTGGGAAGTCTATGTTTAATTTACAAGAAACCACCAAATTGCTTTCTAAAGTGACTGTACAGCTTTCATTCTTCATTANTTTACCACTCCTAAGACATGGAATTTATTACACTCACACAGATGTGTTTGTGCAGAACTAAATATACAAAACACCTGGTAAATATTTAGGAGTGCAATTTCTGGGTTGTGTGGGAAGTCTATGTTTAATTTACAAGAAACCACCAAATTGCTTTCTAAAGTGACTGTACAGCTTTCATTCTTCATTAGAAATGTATAGGCATTTCTATTGTTCCACATCCTAGTCAGCATTTGTTACTATCAATTTTTTGGATTTTAGTGATTCTAATAGGTGTGTAGTGCTATCTCAATGTGATTTTGATATGTATGTATCTAATCACAGATGCGTGAACTGTGAACTTCCAGATGTTCAAGCTGGTTTTAGAAAAGGAAGAGGAACCAGAGATCAAATTGCCAACATCTGCTGGATCATCGAAAAAGCAAGAGAGCTCCAGAAAAACATCTATTTCTGCTTTATTGACTATGCCAAAGCCTTTGGTTGTGTGGATCACAATAAACTGTGGAAAATTCTGAAAGAGATGGGAATACCAGACCATCTGATCTTCCTCTTCAGAAACCTGTATGCAGGTCAGGAAGCAACAGTTAGAACTGGACATGGAACAACAGACTGGTTCCAAATAGCAAAAGGACAACGTCAAGGCTGTATATTGTCACTCTGCTTATTTAACGTCTATGCAGAGTACATCATGAAAAATCTTGGCTGGAAGAAGCACAAGCTGGAATCAAGATTGCTGGGAGAAATATCAATAACCTCAGATATGCAGATGACACCACCCTTATGGCAGAAAGTGAAGAGGAACTAAAAAGCCTCTTGATGAAACTGAAAGAGGAGAGTGAAAAAGTTGGCTTAAAGCTCAACATTCAGAAAATGAAGATCATGGCATCTGGTCCCATCACTTCATTACAAATAGATGGGGAAACAGTGGAAACAGTGTCAGACTTTATTTTTGGGGGCTCCAAAATCACTGCAGATGGTGATTGCAGCCATGAAATTAAAAGATGCTTACTCCTTGGAAGGAAAGTTATGGCCAACCTAGATAGCATGTTCAAAAGCAGAGGCATTACTTTGCCAACAAAGGTCCATCTAGTCAAGGCTATGGTTTTTCCAGTAGTCATGTATCGATGTGAGAGTTGGACTGTGAAGAAAGCTGAGTGCCGAAGAATTGATGCTTATGAACTGTGGTGTTGGAGAAGACTCTTGAGAGTCCTTTGGACTGCAAGGAGATCCAACCAGTCCATTCTGACGGAGATCAGTTCAGGGTGTTCTTTGGAAGGAATGATGCTGAAGCTGAAACTGCAGTACTTTGGCTACCTCATGAGAAGAGTTGGCTCATTGGAAAAGACTCTGATGCTGGGAGGGATTGGGGGCAGGAGGAGAAGGGGACGACAGAGGATGAGATGGCTGGATGGCATCATTGACTCGATGGACATGAGATTGAGTGAACTCTAGGAGTTGGTGATGGACAGGGAGGCCTAGCGTGCTGCCGTTCATGGGGTCGCAACGAGTTGGACATGTTTTTGCGACTGAACTGAACTGATTGTGTCTAAAACTCTATTGCCAAACTCGAGGTCATAGAGATTTACTCCTGTGTCTACTTCTGGAAATTTTATATTTTTATTTTAATATAGGTCTACGATCTATTTTCAGAGAATGCAATGGCACCCTACTCCAGTACTCTTGCCTGGAAAATCCCATGGGTGGAGGAGCCTGGTAGGCTGCAGTCTATGGGGTCGCTAAGAGTCGGGCATGACTGGGTGACTTCACTTTCCCTTTTCACTTTCATGCATTGGAGAAGGAAATGGAAACCCACTCCAGTGTTCTTGCCTGGAGAATCCCAGGGTCAGGGGAGCCTGGTGGGCTGCCGTCTATGGGGTCGCACAGAGTCGGACATGACTGAAGCGACTTAGCAGCAGAGCAGCAGCCACACGATCTAATTTGAACCAACTTTTAAGTTTGTGTCTATGTTTATTGTTTCTGCATACTCACATCCAGTTTTCCCAGCAACGTTTGTTGAAAAACTATCCTGTATTCAGTGAATTACATTTTACCCTTTGCCAAGATTCAGTTGACTATATTTTTGTGGGCTCTTTATTCTGTTCTGTTGATTTTTGTGTCTATCCTTGTGCCAATACCACCCTGCTTACTTTAATATACCCCTTGATTGCGAAGTGGGAAGATCCCTAGGAGAAGGAAATGGCAACCTGCTCCAGTATTCTTGCCTGGAAAATCCCATGGACAGAGAAGCCTGGCAGGCTGCAGTAGATAGGGTCAGAAAGTGTTGGACATGACTTAGTGATTAAACAGCAGCAGCAGCAGCCTTAGACTAAGTCTTGAAATCAGGTTAATGTGAATATTCCAATTTTGTTCTTTTTCAGAAATGTCTTGGTTGTTTTAGATCTTTGCCTTTTTGTACGAATTTTAGAATCAGCTTATTGATATCAACAAAAAAGCTTGTTAGGATTTTAATTGGGATTACTTTGAATCAGTAGATAAAGTTTGGGAGAACTGACATTTTAAACCTTCTAATCTGTGCACGTTCTATCTCTCGCCATTTGTTATGGTATTCTATGGTTTCTTTTATCAGTGGTTTGTAGTTTTCTGTATAGTAGATGTATACCTAAGTATCTTGCATGGTGCTACTTTAAGTGATTTTTAGTTTTTAAATTTTAGATTCTAATTGTTCCCTGCTAGCATATGAGTAAAACTGACCTTTCATGTTTATCTTTATTCTGTGAACTAGCTAAATTCATTTATTAGCTTCAGAAAATTTTTGCAGCTTCTATGAGATTTTCTATATAAACAATCATATCATCTATGAATAAGGACCATTTTGTTCCTTCCTTTCCAATTTGGTTGCCTTTTATTTCTTTTTATGCATTTTATTCTTGTTAGGACTTCCAGTATATTGATGCCTTGTTTAATAATTTCTTATTTACTGATCTAACTCAATAACAAAATAATCTACAACATAAGTCCACTTCTCTTCTGTTTTAATATAATGCATATATACTGATAATTAAAAAACATTAAAAGTTCTAGGGTGGAGATATGTGTGGCATTTGAAACACTGTGGCTTTATAGCTGCATCACTGTGATTGGTAGTGTCCTGAATAGCAGTCTGAAGCAGTGAGAGAGCCACATGTAGTCTCTAGCAACTACTCAGATCTCCTGTTGTAGCCCAAACAGTCTTAGATAATCTGAGATAAATGAGTATGGCAGTATTCCAAGAAAACTATTTATGGACACTAAAATATGGATTTCATACAGTTTTAACATATCATGTTAATTTTTTTTCAAACAGTCTAAAAATGTACACACCACTCAGTTCACAGACCATATTATAACAGGTGGCTGATCAGATTCTACCCATAGGCTGAGGTTTGTCATTTCCTGATCTTTTTGCTATGTAAAATCTAGAAAGAATGGAGGGAAGGAATAAATGTTTCACGAAAAGATAGTGCCAGACTACTAACCTGCCATACATTCTTCTGAGAGAGGGCAAGTCTGTGTATACTTATGTGTGTACGTGTGTGTGTGTGTGTATGTGTGTATAGATAGGTGAGTGTACTGTGTACATATTTAAGTGTGGTCAAGTGTATGCATATGTGTTTTATGTGTATATCTAGGTGTGTGTGTTAATATGTATATATGTGTCAGTGTGTATATGTGTCTTTTATGTATGTTTGTGTGTTTGTTTGCATTGAGTAAAAACTCAGGAACAAATACTGCCTTTTTCCCACAAGATGCCTGAACAAATGCATGTTGAAAATTTGGGAATGCCTTATATTAGCCATATCTTGACTTCAGAATCTAGTTCAAAATTATACTTTATTACCCTAATAGAGTCTAGATATGTCTCTTTTAATAGCATTATTCTTTTGGCCAGTTGGCCAGAAACTATACTGTCACAGAACTATTCAGACAATTTTGTCACATTTATTGCCAATGTTTAAATGCCTCCAAGGCATATTTCTATTTACTTACTCCTAATATTTAAAATATTTTATTAAAAGCTATTTCTTTTTGTGTATAGTGTCATAAGGTGTTCTAATTTCATACTTTTCCATGTGCCAATACTGGGACGGGAAGCCATTCCCTTATCCAGGAGATCTTCTCGACTCAGGGATTGAACCCAGGTCTCCCACATTGCAGGCAGATTCTTTACCAGCTGAGACACCAGGGAAACCCCAATCTTTAAAATCTTTTATTAAAAGGTATTGCTTTTTGTGTGTAATGTCAGAAAGTGTTCTAATTTCAAACTTTTACATGTCGTTGATCAGTTTCTCAAGCACCACTTGTTGAAGAGACTATTTTTTTTCATCTGTTTATTTTTGCCTCCTTTGTCAAAGATAAGGTGTCCATAGGTGCATAGGTTTATCTTCAGGCTTTCTATTTTGTTCCATTGATCTATATTTCTGTTTTTGTGACAGTACCATACTGTCCTGATGACTGTAACTTTGTAGTATAGTATGAAGTCAGGAAGGATGATTCCTCCAGTTTCATTCTTCTTTCTCAAGATCGCTTTAGCTATTCAGGATCTTTTGTGTTTCCATACAAATTGTGACATTATTTGTTCTAGTTCTGTGAAAAATACCTTTGGTAGTCTGATAGGAGTTACATTCAATCTATAGATTGCTTTGGGTACTATAGTCATTTTTGCTATACTGATTTGTCTAACTCAAGAATATGGTATATCTCTCCATCTGTTTATGTTATCTTTGATTTCCTTCATTAGTGTCTTACAGTGTTATACATACAGGTTTTTGCCTCTTTAGGTAAATTTATTCCTAAATATTTTATTCTGTTTGTTGCAACGGTGTGAATGGAATTGTTTCCTTATTTTCTCATTCTGATTTTTCACTGTTAGCATATAGGAATGCAAGGGATTTTTGTGTATTAATTTTATATCCTGCAAATTTGTTATATTCATTGATTAGCTCTAGTAATTTTCTGGTGGTATCTTTAGAGTTTTCTATGTAGAGAATCACGTCATCTGCAAACAGTGAGAGTTTTACTTCTTTTCCAATATGGATTCCTTTTATTTCTTTTTCTTCTCTGATTGCTGTGGCTAGGACTTCCAAAACTATGAATTGGGAGAATGGCATTGAAACACGTATATTATCATATGTGAAATGAATTGCCAGTCCAGGTTTGATGAATGGTACAGGATGCTCAGGGCTGGTGCACTGGGATGACCCAGAGGGATGGGATGGGGATGGAGTTGAGAGGGGGGTCAGGATGGGGAACATGTACACCCATGGAGAATTCATATAAATGTATGGCAAAACCAATACAATATTGTAAAGTAATTAGCCCCCAATTAAAATAAATAAATTTATATTTTAAAAAAAGTGGAAAAAAATAAAAAGAAGAAATAAAAAGAACTATTGTGAATAATAGTGGTTAAGAGTGGGCATGCTTGTCTTTTTTCTGATTTTAGAGGAAATGCTTTCAGTTTTTCACCATTGATGATAATGTTTGAAGTGGGTTTGTCATATATGGCCTTTATTATATTGAGGTATTTCCTTCTAGGACTACTTTCTGGAGAGTTTTTGTCATAAATGGGTGTTGAATTTTGGGTCAAAGGCTTTATCTGAATCTATTGAAATGATCATATGGTTTTTATCTTTCAGTTTGTTAATATGGGGTATCACATTGATTAATTTGCATTTATTGAAGAATTCTTGCATCCCTGCAATAAAACCCACTTGATCATGGCATATTAGTCTGTTTAATGTGTTGTTGGATTCTGTTTGCTAGAGTTTTGTTGAGGATTTATGCATCCGTGTTCATCAGGGATAGTGGCCTTTTTTGTGGCATCTTAGTCCGGTTTTGATATTAGGGTGATGGTGGCCTTGAAAACGAATTAAAGACCTAAATGTAAGATGTTCAGCTCAGTTAAGTTCAGTCACTCAGTCGTGTCCGACTTTTTGCTACCCCGTGAACCACAGCACATCAGGCCTCCCTGTTTATCACCAGTTCTTGGAGTTCACCCAGATCCATGTCCATTGAGTCGGTGATGCCATCCAACCATCTTATCCTCTGAGAAACTATTAAACTCTTAGAGGAAAACATAGTCAGAACACTCTCTGACATAAATCACAGCAAGATCCTCTATGACCCACCTCCTAGAGTAATGGAAATTAAAACAAAAATTAAGTGACCTAATTAAACTTAAAAGCCTTTGCACAATGAAGGAAACTATAAGCAAGGTGAAAAGACAATCCTCAGAATGAAAGAAAATAACAAAAAAAGAGTTAAAAAAGAATTAAGCTCCAAAATATTCAAGCAGCTCATGCAGCTCAATACCATAAAAACAAGCAATCCAATCAAAAGGTGGGCAGAAGACTTAAGCAAACATTTCTTCAAAGAAGACATGCAGATAACTAATAAACACATGAAAAGATGCTCAACATCACTCACTATTAGAGAAATGCAAATCAAAACCACACTTGTCAGAATGGCCATCATCAAAAAATCTACAAATGCTAAATTTTGGAGAGGGTATGGAAAAAGGAAGCCCTCTTACACAGTTGGTGGGAATGCAAACTGACACAACCACTATGGAAAACAGTACAGAGATTCCTTAAAAAAATTAGAAATAAAACTACCATGCTGCTATTGCTGCTGCTTAGTCAGTCGTGTCTGACGGCACAATCCTATGGATTGTAGGCCACCAGGCTTGTCTATCCATGGAATTCTCCAGGCAAGAGTACTGGAGTGGGTTGCCATGACCTCCTCCAGAGGCTCTTTCCAACCCAGGGATCAAACCCAGGTCTCCTGCATTGCAAGCATATTCTGGGCTACCAGGGAATCACCCAAACTACCATAAAACCCAGCAGTCCCACTACTGGGCATTGTACTCTGAGGAAACCAGAATTGAAAAAGACACATATACCTCAATGTTCATTGCAGCACTATTTACAATAGTTAGGACATAGAAGCCACCTAGATGTCTGCTGGAGATGAATGAATAAGGAAGCTGTGGTACATATATACAATGGAATATTACTCAGCTATAAAAGGGAACATATTTGAGTCAGTTCTAATGAGGTGAATGAACATAGAGCCTATTATACAGGGTGAAGTAAGTCAGAAAGAGAAAGACAAGAATGGTATTACAACCCTTGTATGTAGAAACTAGAAAGGTGATACAGATGATCCTAAGTGCAGGGCCAGCAAAGCAGACACAGACATACAGAACAGACTTTTGGAGTCAGTGGGAGGAGAAGGTAGGATGATTTGAGAGACTAGGACTGAAACATATGCATTACCATATGTAAGCTAGACAGTCAGTGGGAGCTTGATAAATGATGCAGGCCAACCATAGTCAGGGCTCTGTGATGGCCTGGAGGGATGAGGTGGGGAGTGAGGTGAGAGGGGATTCAGGAGGGAGAGGACATATGTATGCCTATGCCAGTTCATGGTGATGTATGGCAAAAAACATCACAGTATTGTAAAGTAATTATCCTCCAATTAAAGTTTAAAAAAGAAGGAAAAAAAAATCCATTACTCTTCCTGGAAGTTTATGTGACTTAGTTTTGTCTTCTAGTTTCAATTTGGTTTTCTCTTTCAAATATGTTATTTAATTTTCTAAGTGTTTGGAGGCACTGTGGATAAAGGGGGAAAACATCAAGTGTAAGAAGCTTTTTCTCATTCTGTATGACTGTATGTCGGGGTGGGGGATGGGTAGGGTGGACAGGTCAGCACACATTTTGTTGCCAATTCCATATGTGAAATTCATGGGATACTCAGAAAATAGTGTATGCCTCAATCTACTCAGCTGGAAAGTTGGATTTTAAAAAATGGCGTGCAGAGAGAATATGGAAGGTATGGTGCCTGGCAATTGAAGTGGACTGTAGGAGATTCCCAACACATTACTTCTCTCAAATGATGAGCACTCCAAGTAATATAACAAGGAGAAAAAGGTTATTATCAAACACTGCCTTAGTCAACAAGAGGGTTTCCTGCTGTCTGTGGACACAGGGATGAGAAAACATGAAGTCACAGTGAGTACTGTTTGCTCCAAGATATTTAGAAGTAATTTTATCATAAAATTTATTTCTCTTCTATAAGCTGCCAAAAACACTGAAAAGGAAACAAAGCTCTGGGCAAAGGGACAATCCCTGAATTCGCCGTGTATAAATCTGTCTTCTAATGATTCACTTTTCATTAATTCAATATCTAATTATTTCTGTCTGTGGGCTAGCTTTTTTGGGGGGAAACTTTTTGACTTGTTTATATAAATATTTTACTCTTCTATTTTTAAGAAATACTCTGATTTTCACCCAGTTTTGAAATTATAGCATTTTTCATATTCTGTATTTCTAGCAATACATAACAAAAGAGGAAATCAACTTGATAAATAATTTTAACCTTTAATCTTTCACAAGTGTTTTGCCTAGCTCAGAGGACAGATTTGTACCTATAAACATTAAAGTAGTTGCTTTTTCACAAACATATGTATGAGCCTGTCCTTCCCAAAGATAGGGAAAGTCAGTGTTACATAAGCTAAAACAAGAGTGAAAACATAAATCATTATTTGCAACTCTAAATAAATATAGAGGACACTGAACATTAAATTTTGTATGGGAAAGATGGAAAATATAAATATTCTGCATTTATGATGCTAGTGAGTTTTTTTTTTTTTCTGTTACCATTATGCTGGCCTTTTATATGGATATTGTTAGTATTATTTAATGCAGATTAATGGATTTTGAGGTTTGGGGAGTATGTGAAAAGATCAAAATATTAAGTGAATAACATACTAGAAATTACTTTTTTGTCTTGGAAGATGGAGTTTCTCAAAAGCAAGTCAGCTGTTTAGAAAACATTTGTTTTCTTTCTTTATTGAAGTATGATTGGCATACAACATTATAGTAGTTTCTGATGTAAAACATAATTCAACATTTGTATATGTTGCAAAATGATCACCACAATAAGTCTAGTTTACCATCTGTCACCACACGGAGTTACAAATTTTTTTCTTGTGGATGAGGACTTTTAAGATTTATTTTCTTAGCAACTTTCAAATTTGCAGTACAATATATATTGACTATGGTCACCATACCTTATGTTTCATCCTAATGCTTTATTTATTTTATAGCTGTAAGGTTTTTCATCTTAATTCCCTTCACTTATTTTATTCCACCACCACCCCACCACCCCCAACCCCTACCATTCTCCCACCTCTTCAGCAACCACCAATCTTTTCTTCGTATCAATGAGCTTAGTCGGGTTTAGTCAGTTTTGTTTATTAGATTCCACATATTAGTTAAATCATATGGTATTTGTAATTCTCAGTTTGACTTATTTCATCTAGGATAGTACCCTAAAGGTCTATCCATACTGTGATGAATGGACAAATGGCAGGAGTTCCTTCTATGGCTGAGTAGTATTCCATTGTTTGTATACACACACACACACACACACAGCCTCTTTATCCATTCAGCTTTTGATGGGTGCTTAGGTTGCTTCCATATTTTGGCTATTATAAATAATGCTGGAATCAATATAAAATGCATATGCCTTTCTGACTTAGTGCTTTTATTTACTTCTGATAAATACCCAGAAGTAGAACTGCTGGGTCATACCATAACTCTACTTTCAATTTTCAGTCTTTTTGAGAAACCTCGATACTGTTTTCCATAGTGATGGCACCAATTTACACTCTAAACAACAGTGCACTAAGGTTAATATATCTCTACACCTTGCTGCTGCTGCTGCCAAGTCACCTGAGTCGCGTCCGACTCTGTGCAACCCCATAAACTGCAGATCACTAGGCTCCTCTGTGTCTGGGATTCTCCAGGCAAGAGTACTGGAGTGGGGTGCCATTGACTTCTCCGTCTCTGCACCCTAGCCAACACTTATTTCCTGTTCGTAGCCATTTTGAGTAGGTGTGAGGAGATATCGCATTGTGGTTTTGACATGCATTTCTTTGATGATTAGTGATCCTGAGAATCTTTCAGTGTGTATTTTGGCCATCTGCATGTCTTCTTTTAAAAGATGTTTATTCAGATATTCTGATTATTTTAAAAATTGGGTTATTTATTTCTTGATGTTGAGTTGGGTGAGTTCTTTATACATTGTGGATATTATCCTTTGGTTGGATGTGATTTGCAAA
This sequence comes from Neotragus moschatus, assembly GCA_006410615.1. Lineage (NCBI taxonomy): Eukaryota > Metazoa > Chordata > Mammalia > Artiodactyla > Bovidae > Neotragus > Neotragus moschatus. Next base: position 550,567 of record SJYA01002717.1, read on the forward strand.
TATCTTTTCTCATTCAGTAGACTGTATTTTTATTTTGTTAATGGTTTCCTTCATTATCCAGAAGTTTTTAGTTTGATGTAGTCCCACTCTTTTTTCTTTGGAGTCGGATTAAAAAAAAAAAAAAAGTCACCAAAAGCAATGTCATGGGGTTTACTGGGGGTTTTCTGGTTTCAGGCCTTACAGTCAAATCTTTAATGTATTTTGAGTCAATTTTTATGTTGATTTAAGATAGTGGTCTAGTTTTATTCTTTTGTATGTAGCAGTCTAGTTTTCTCAACACTATCTATTGAAGGAACTGTCTTTTGCCCAGTATATATCATTGCCTACTTTGTCATAAATTAGTTGACCATATATGCTTGGGTTTATTTCTGGGCTGTCTATTCTGTTCCACTGATCTATTTTTATGCTGTTTTATGTGTCTGTTTTTGTGCTGATACCATCTGTTTTGATTACTCTAACTTTGTAATATAGTTTGAAATCATGCAGTGTGATGTCTCCAGATTGTTTTTCTTTCTCAGCATTGTTTTGACTTTTGGGGTCTTATGTGGTTCCACACACATTTTAGGATTGTTTGTTTTTCTTCTGAGGAAAATGTTCTGGAATTTTGACAGAGATTGTATTGAATCTATAGATGCTTTGGGTAACATGGACATTGTTACATTAATACTTCCAATCTATAAGCGTGAAATATCATTCCATTTTTTGGTGTGTTTTCAGTTTCTTTCATCAGTGTCATAGCTTTTAGTATGTAAGTCTTTATTCTTCTTGATGAAATTTATTCCTAGGTTTTTAAATTCTTTATGACACAATTTTAAATGGGATTGTTTTCTTAATTTTTCTTTCTGATAGTTCACTGTTAGTGTAATAGAAATGCTCCAGATTTTTGAATATGCACTTTATACCTTGCAACTTTTCTGCTTTCATTTATTAGTTTTAACAGCTTTTGGGGGAAATTATAGATAAGCAGGGAGAAGTCTAGAGTGATTTGCCTTATAATGAATTAGAGTTGAAACATCAGTATAGACTCATTTGCTCTTTTGAGTGAACTGTAGATGACTTATCCTACCCATTCCTAGACTGGACCTTTGTAATTAGCTACTATTTCAGAAATGTGCATGACCTATGACTGCATCTCTGTACTTATGTCTCTAACTATCTCAATCTGATTTGAAAAATAATTAGAGATTACAGCAAAAATTAAATCAATGTATAAATATTTATGCTTGATCTGAGCTAAACATAAGTATGAGTTTTCTTTCTGTTTACAGATATGGACATTTTCTTAAACTGTTAGATTTTATCATCTGTATGACATACTTCTTTTCATTTCTATACTATGAAAACACCCATATGGATATTCATCATTGCTTTTCAGGTGTCAAAATTTGTTGATAAATATATAGTTTATAAGAATCATATAAGTGGCAAGTAAACAACTGTGACTGATAAACTAACATGAAATTTAGATAAAAGTATAGGTGTGGTCTGTTATATAAAGATCTAATGGTTCAGGTTCGAATTAGAATTGAACTAGTTCTGTTGGTGAAGTCATTTTACCTGGCTATGCCTATAAGGCAACAAAAAAGCAAATATTCACTGAAAATTATAAATTACACTAGTTATTTGATAAATCAGTCCATATCCTTTGTATTGAAGTTATCTTTTCTTCCTACACATGATTGTCTCCAGTTTCACATGGTCAGGGAGAATAGATTTTCATCACATAGAATAGTTTAATTTGGTCAATTGTGTTATTCTCTCTATACCATCTGTTTGAGTCAGGGTTGAATTGTAGATAACTGAAACTACTCTATCTATTTTAAGCAGAAAATTATTTAATATAGGAATTAAGTTCATGCAACCTATAGAAAGCTTAGAGGGCAGACTTTATCATAGAAGTAGATCACCAGGCAAATCTCTACTTTTGTTATAATCAAGAATCTATAACATTGTCACTGCAACCATAGAGTCCAGGCATGTATATTATCTTAGCAGCTGCAATTTTTATGTTGGAAAACTATGTACTTTTGACACCAGAACCACATTATACCTATATATTGGCATAAGCAAAAATGGATGTCCTGAGCCCTCTCAACATTCACAAATTAATTATGAGACACTGGGATACCTGCAAATGTTGTTGGAGAAGAATCCAGGGCTTCTATGACTATGATGACCAACAGAAATTGTAGGCCTGTGATCTCCACTATACTCCCTTTTCTAAATACCACAGTAATTTGACTAACTCTCCAAATCTAAACCACACTCTGAGTCCCGTCTGCAAAAGAGACTTAGAAATATAGATTTTGGCTTCTCAACATCAGAAGTTTAAGAAAAAATACTAGAAAGAGGGTGGTGAATGGATATTGAGCAGCAATGCACAATAGCTCCCACTCTCACATACATAAATTTTCCAACAGCAACAACTGATTTATACAACACCTGATTTTAATAAAATGCAGCTCTTCTCACATAGAAATAAAAACGTTTACACTGTCCACAAGAGAAGAAACCCAAACTTCTGTTAGTCATAGAATCTTTCCTGAGGTGGTATTTCTTGCTTGGGGTCACTAGCCTTCCCATTTACATACCCTACAAAACTATCAAAGAAAGATATATAATACAAAATGAGAGAAATGGAGTATAAAAAGGATATATGTTAAAGAGAAATAAATACATAAAGAGGCTACTGCAGCCTGTTTTTTCTCCAAATGGTCCAAATGGTCATAAGGCCCTGTTTGTATGTATAGCATCTTTTTTTTTTTCCCTACTTTGAATTCCATATTTTCATTGGTCTCAGTTTTGGGGGTTAAATGGTGGGTGTGTGAAAAGTATGTGTTAGTCACTCAGTTGTGTCTGACTCTTGTGACCCTACAGCCTGTAGCCTGCCAGGCTCTGCTGTCCGTGGAATTCTCCAGGCAAGAATAATGGAGTGGGTTAAAGCAAACCTTCATTCCTGTTGGATCTGAGCCACTGGTGGTCATGACTGTCTTAGAATACCTGGAACTGTCCATGAAGTGTTGCTTCAGGATATGGGAATACAAGGACACATCTCAAAATATCCCTCCATTCCAGACACATACATTATCCTCCCTGACACACTTTTTAGGAGTAGCCCTATTCCCCTTAAAGTCAAGGTTAATATTCCTATCCAACAGAAAAAATTTTTTCTCCCATTACTTTTAGATTATAAGGAGGCCCCAGATGATCCCATGACAGTTAAAACTTCTAGTCCTAGGAACCAGTGTGCCATATGATAGAAGCATTTTTGGGGGGGCGGGGGTATTAAGTCCTCTAATGCAGGGTAGGTCAAATTTGTGAGAAGAATAAGGAAATTTTATATGAGAACTTCCCCTTAAATTCCAAATCATATATTCTCATCATAGGAGAAAATGTGCCAAAATGAATACCCTGTACCTTGCCTCTTAATACCTGTGAAGTTGATAACACTGGGATCTCTGCTACTGTTGTCACAGAGAAGTCCAGCGTCATCATGACTATGCTTGCCAAAACAACCAACCAACTAGCCAACCAACAAATAAAAAACCCCTAAACCACAGTGAAAGCATCACTCCATCTTGCTTCTGCCTCCAAATCTCATGAGACTATCTCTGATTATTTGAACCCAGATCATATCTAGATCTTACTGTAAGAGGGTCTGGAAAATATAAGACATTAGAAAGAATGTGAAATGGATGTCCCAATTTCTCCTATACACCAAGCCATCTAATATTGCCACTGTAACATTCTTTTAAAATTAGGTCATGGGCCATGGCTTATCAAATTCCAAAAGCCAAAAATGATTAATTGTTTTTCTGCTTATTTCAAAATGGTATAAATACCTCCCCTCTTCTTTTCCCAAAATTGTGTCCCATTTATCTAATTGCCTTTATTTATTGCTTTACTCTAAATCTTAACTTGGATTCTGCCAGACAAGACTGTGTCAGATTTGAATTTCTACATTTGACAACCAAGACTTTAATAGCATTATTTCTATAGTAGGTCCCCTCAAGTTATCATGCCCCCGTGGGCCTTACTTGTAGCTTCTCATTTTTCTCTATAGAAATTGTGTTTGTCTTTCAATAACTTTCCAAATGAAACTTTCCTATGTCTACTGTCTCTGAGAGTCTGACTACCCAATTCAAGGAGCAAAGTTTTGTATTGATAATTATCTTTAGCCAAGTGTTGAATATATATTTGGTTCTAATTAGTTTCATCAGTTCAGTCACTGAGTCATGTCTGACTCTTTGCAACCCCATGGACTGCAGCATGCCAGGCTTCCCTGTCCATCACCAACTCCCAAAGCTTGCTCAAACTTATGTATATTGAGTCGGTGATGCCATCCAGCCATCTCATCCTCTGTTGTTCCCTTCTCCTCCTGCTTTCCATCTTTCCCACCATCAGGGTCTTTTCCAATGAGTCAGCTCTTTGCATCAGGTGGTCCAAGTGTTGGAGCTTCAGTCTCAGCATCAGTCCTTCCAATGAATATTCAGGACTGATTTCCTTTAGGATTGACTGGTTTGATCTCCTTGCAGTCCAAGGGACTCTCAAGAGTCTTCTCCAACATCACAGTTCAAAAACATCAATTTTTCAGCACTCAGCTTTCTATATAGTCCAACTCTCACATCCATACATGACTACTGGAAAAATCATAGCTTTGACTCAACGGACATTTGTCAGCAAAGTAATGTCTCTGCTTTTCAATATGCTGTCTAGGTTGGTCATAACTTTTCTTCCAAGGAGCAACCGTCTTCTAACTTTATGGCTACAGTCACCATCTGCAGTGATTTTGGAGCCCCCCAAAATGAAGTCTCTCACTGTTTCCATTGTTTCTCCATATATTTGCCATGAAGTGAAGGGCCCAGATGCCATTAGTTTTCTGAATATTGAATTTTAAGCCAGCTTTTTCACTCTCCTCTTTCACTTTCCTCAGGAGGCTCTTTAGTTCCTCTTTGCTTTCTGCCATAAGCGTGGTGTCATCTGCGTATCTGAGGTTATTGATATCTCTCCCGGCAATCTTGATTCCAGCTTGTGCTTCATCCAGTCCAGCATTTCTCATGATGTACTCTGCACATAAGTTAAATAAGCAGAGTGACAATATATAGCCTTAATGTACTCCTTTCCCGATTTGGAACAAGTTTGTCGTTCCATGTCCGGTTCTATTTCTTCTTTACCTGCATACAGATTTCTTAGAGAGGAGGTAAGGTGATCTGGTATTCCCACCTCTTGAATAATTTTCCACAGCTTGTTGTGATCTACACAGTTAAGGCTTTGGCATAATCAATAAAGCAGAAGTAGATGTTTTTCTGAAATTCTCTTGCTTTTTCTATGATCCAGTGGATGCTTTCAATTCGATCTCTGGTTCCTCTGCCTTTTCTAAATCCAGCTTGAAAATCTGCAAGTTCACGGTTCAGGTACCTGTATTGGTTCACATATCTAATTTCACATATCTAGTTAGTCTATATTATTAAATATTCTTGATATTTTTAACTCTTGAATATTTCATTTATATTATTATTTCCTTTATATAAGTAAGTACAATAACTTCCCTCTATTGTTTTCATTCAACAGCTATAGAATCAGTGCTATCACATGTGTAGTCAATTAATTGGATCTATGGGAACAGAAAAATGTATAGCCTGACAAATATAGAGCAGTATTTGATACATAAAATTTCACAGTGATTACAATTTTTTGTTACAAAAAAAGTGCCATTGAATGTTGGCCAAATCATATAAGCCTAACTTACACATTTATATACTATATACCACACTACAGAGTAAACCTCAATTTAAAGAAGTAAAGTGAATCTTTATGGGATCAGATATGTTTTACTTTGCCATTCAAGTTTGCAAACGTGTAAATGAAAACAAATACCAAATTAGATATTATTTTAAAAAACATTTCATCTACTAACATTATTATACTTTATGCTGCCAGTTTCATTGTTTAGCTCTTTTGAATTCAAAGAATTATTTCACAAAGGAAAAATTAGCTTTTTAAAATACTTTTAAAAAGAATATTTAGGCAGTAATTGATTCCTTTATTTCTTTTTCCTGCTTAGTGGGCTTCAGGAAGTCAAGTCCCTTCATAAAAGGAAGAGAAAAACAAATCATTATATTACTTTTTCTTAATACTGTTTCTAAAATATCTAGTAATACTTATTCCAAAATAATTTGAGTGAAAATTCTTTCTGCACATAACTATTTTCTTTATGTCTTGGTTGATGTTTGGAGCTAATTTGATTCAAGATTTTAAGAAAGAAACTGTTAGTGGTTCATATAAGATTACATAGTCTATAAAATGATCAATATAACTATAAATAATGTAAATAATACTATATATTCTATATTGCCATACATGGAGCTTCCCTGGTGGCTCAGCGGTAAAGAATCCACCTGCAATGCAGGAGACCCATGTTCAATTCCTGGGTTGGGAAGATTCCCCTGGAGGAGAGCATGATAACGCACTCCAGTATTCTTGCCTGGAGAATCCCAAGCACAGAGGCATCTGGCAGGCTACAGTCCATGGGGTCGCAGGGTCAGACATGACTGAATCAACTGAGCATGTCCACACATAGCTATACACATATGGAGATATATATATATATATATATATATATAGTCACACTCATATGCATTATAGTGTGTTGTTTATTGGGGGACATGCTTTGGAATGTGCTAGTTGATTCTTTACTTGCTGCCCACATCTATTCAGTTTTTAAAAGGAGAAATCAACAGTAACTTCTCTTCTCCTAGATGTTAAATGAATAATTATGTACTAAACTGCCTGTTCTTACTTCTCAGTCATATTTATTCATTTAACTTATCTAGACTATTAGAAAATTTATTTCAAATTCTTCAAGGATAACTTATGTAGCCTATGGCTAGATATTATTTATGTTTTAGGGAAAGTAGAATAGTAGCTCTATATTTTCGAACTTTAAAATATTTTAGGTCATAAACAATAAGTATTCAAGCTCAGTCTTATTAGAAATTCTAAAACAAAATCAAGATTGTATTAGCATATTCACACATAAATCAATTAGCAACAGAGAGCTGTAAACCTATACGTTTATGTCTCTGCAATTATCAATTTTTGATACAGGTAGCAAGGTATAATTGGACCATTTCATTGTGTGAAGTGGTGATGTCATCGTTTTTAAGTACTTGTACCTGTAATCATAGCAGGTAACACATCTTAAAACTGAGGTGACAGGACTAACACATGCATTCACACACGGTGTAAGTCTTTACACTACATTCTATAGAGTGCTGTAATATTTGTCAATTAACATTATTGATACTATAAAACTTTAAACATATTTTGGTTCCTCAAAATTACTTGGAAAATTTAGAGTCACAAACGAGAGTCACTTCTTGAGAGTCTTGTCCATCCTTGGGTTTCAGAAAGGCCCAGGTAACTTGGTAGATGGAGAAGGGACAGGTCTTTATGTAGATTCTGAATTCTGCTCTTCTCTTCAGGGGCAGAGGCTCTGGATCACATACCTTTCTACGGCATTTCCTCATAGCCTATTCTGATCCTTGAGCATTGTGATCGAAGCTTAGTTTAGTCTCACAAGATGCTGAACAAAATTATGATTCATTTGTACAGCCTCATAAAATGGATTTATTCCAGTAAAAATCCTTCATCTTCTAGAGTATCAGGATATTTCTCGATGTGCTGAGCATTAATCATTTGCATTGGCATTACACACCTTATTGGTAAACACGCAGCTCCTGTATCTTATCCACAGACTTACGTATTAGAATTCTTTCATGCTTCACAGTTTGATAATTACTAACATAAAAGTGAGAGGTGGTTAAAGTTTACATAATAGAATGCTTTTAGACAGTGGGTTGATATCAGGTTGAAGTTGGCTGAGTTTGCTATTCATATTCCTTTGGATCTGGACTCTTGACCCAACATACGTGCATCTGTGACACAGTGCTCTTGGGTTTCCACACTCTAGGGCTATGGAGCACCCAAGGGATCACTCACAAATGAAAACTTCAATAAGCAAGTCCTACTGTGATACCCCAATATCTGGTAGTCAAGTTATATTACTGAATTAAGATGTTTCTTTTTTCTTTTTTCCTCAGTTGCTTAGTCATGTCTGACTCTTTGAAACCCCATGGACTGTGTAGACTACCAGGCTCCTCTGTCCATGGAATTTTCCAGGCAAGAATACTGGTCTGGGTTGCCACTTTCTACTCCAGGGGATCTTCTGGACCCAGAGATCGACCCACATCTCCTTGCATCTCCTGAATATGTAGATGGATTCTTTACCACTACACCACCTGGGAAGCCCACAGTAAGATCAGACTCAGACAAAAGATGAACAGTCTGCTGAAGGGTCATGTTTGCAAAAGAATAGGGGCCAAATAAAGAAAGTGTTAGGAGGAATAGTGGATTGTTATATTTTATATTTTAATAAGTGGCCATTGCAGAAGGCAATGGCACCCCACTCCAGTACTCGTGCCTGGAAAATCCCATGGATGGAGGATCCTGGTGGGCTGCAGTCCAGGGGGTTGCTAAGAGTAGGACATGACTGAGCGATTTCACTTTCACTTTTCACTTTTCACTTTCATGCATTGAAGGAAATGGCAATCCACTCCAGTGTTCTTGCCTGGAGAATCCCAGGGACAGGGGAGCCTGGTGGGCTGCTCTATGGGGTCACACAGAGTGGGACACAACTGAAGCAAGTTAGCAGCAACAGGTGGCCATACACAGAGATGAATTATAGTATACTTAATTTTAGGAACATCTCTATGTCATATTGAAAAATCACTGGAGAAGACAATTTATATTTGGTTAGATAGAGAATAGGGTTGACTAAATGTATTTNCTATGGGGTCACACAGAGTGGGACACAACTGAAGCAAGTTAGCAGCAACAGGTGGCCATACACAGAGATGAATTATAGTATACTTAATTTTAGGAACATCTCTATGTCATATTGAAAAATCACTGGAGAAGACAATTTATATTTGGTTAGATAGAGAATAGGGTTGACTAAATGTATTTCAGTGAGAAAAAGATAATTCTCCACCTCAAACACACACTATCTTCTCTCCACTTATAAGATCAAAATTCAGTTAATGATGGAATCTTGATTCTAATTTGATGATAGAATGGCACATCACTAACTAAATTTTTAAAAATGTGAAGACACTTTAATATCTATATTAATTGGATAACAAAATAATTAATATATTAACTTATTGGAAAAGTCTTTCAAGTGTAAATGAACTTCTGTTTGGTAGACAAATTGCTTGGCATGGCTGTCACTTTGAGACTTAGGCCCTGAATATAGAATTACAATGGCATTTTATTTTAATGCTGTGGTAATTAATGCTAAGTTATGATGATAAAAGTACAAATAACAATGAATAACAAATGAGCAAATACAATAAATAGCAAATGAATCAGTTCTGACAGAGAACTTATCAGATTGATAAAGTTAGTTTTCTTTAGTTACTTTGAGGTGTTCTCTGAATTTTAAATTTTTTACTGTAAGCAATAGTCTTTGAGGTAAAATGAATAGTATAATAGCTGTTTCTTTTGAAGAGCCTAAAGTTTGTGGTGTATTTCTGAGATACACATTCTTAGGGCAATCAATATCAATCTTACTCTGTATTTTTATTAGTGACTCACAGATTCTTTGCCTTACTGAATCTATCTCCCAGAGCTCATTGTTTCAGAATACACAGGTTAAATGAAAGTTACTGTTAATCTACTCACAGGATGAAAAAGAACATTATGTCACATTCATTTTCATAGCCAGTCCTATATTTTGCCTCCTTGATTTTAAAACTATGCTTGCCTTTATTTTTACATACACAGATCATATTATTTTCTTCTTATCCAGTTTTTCTCTTTTGCATTTTCTTTTTTATTTGAAGAACATTTTATTCAAACACCCTATCTGTTGAAATGATTTCTTCTTAGATTGCTGCCATGTCTTCATTCACTTATTTTTCATGTAGCATTTATGAACTTCGTAGACACCCTACAGAAGCCAGGTCATTGCTGAGAACAGAGATCCAAAATTGTCTATGCTCATAGTTATGCAAGCAATATTCTTTCTACCTGGATTTAACCTAAGATAGATGCTGATCCTTTGCTATTGACTCAAAAATACAGCAGTTAATCTAAAACATGTAGTCAGTTCAGTTCAGTCTCTCAGTTGTGTCCGACTCTTTGCGACCCCATGAATCGCAGCACACAAGGCCTCCCTAGCATTTTTATGGAAACAGAAGTCCTATTGGTTGTCCCCTGTTTTTTCTGCATGACTTTCACCCAGTGGCTTCATATGCATTTGCAGACAGTTACAGCACATTTTCTATCAGCAAAGTTTGTGCTTGAGTTACCAAAAATTCCTCAGGCTCAACGAGTACCTGCCACATATTCTGGTAATGCCCCTGAGAGAGTCCTTTATTTTATCTGCAACCCCCTAGGGAGAGCAGCTTCCCTGATGGCTCAGATGATAAAGAATTTGCCTGCAATGCAGGAGACCCTGGGTTCAGCCCCTGGGTTGGGAGATCCCCTGGAGCAGGGGATGGCTACCCATTCTAGTATTCTTGCCTTAAGAATTCCATGGACAGAGGAGCCTGGTGGGCTACAGTCCATGGGGTCACAAAGAGTCAGATATTACTCAGTGACTAACATTTTCACTTTCCCTACAGAGTGCTCTACCTGAAAGTTACAAGCATTTGTCTGCTCCTCTCTATCATACGAAGGACCATCTGGGACCAAGTTGAGGAGCCACTGAGCCAGTTGGGCTGGAGAGGGCTTATGAAAAGGAAGTGAAAGGAAGGGTGCCTATGATTCGGTTCATAAATTCAGGTAGACACTGGAAATCATGCCCTTCAAGGTACTGAGATCTGCTAGGATAAGTAATTGAACATACTTGGCCAAACTACAGGGTGGGGGTGTGTAGAGACTAAGAGCTAAGGGGTAAACATAAAAGGGTGGAGAAAGCAGGAAAGCCAACAGTGAGACATAGCAGGCAGAGAAGTAGGAGCTAGCATAAAGGAATTGTGGTGCCAAAAACTGTAGTGCCTTCTTGCAGTCCCATCTGCAACCTTGCTAGGGTAGGCTCACCTCACTAAAAGACTAGTTTCTTAAAGGCCATGACCATTTAACACATTTCACTGGGGTTCCTAACACAGCTTTCAACACTTCATATTCTACTATTAGTTATTGATTCATAAAATCTGGTTACACAGCTCTCCAACAAATGCTAAAAGATCTTCTCTAGACAGGAAACACAGAAAGGGTGTATAAACTCAAACCCAAAACAACAAAGTAAATGGCAATGGGTTCATACTTATCAATAATTACCTTAAATGTAAATGGGTTGACTGCCCCAACCAAAAGACAAAGACTGGCTGAATGGACACAAAAACAAGACCCCTNAGTCTTTTGGACTCTGTGGGAGAGGGCGAGGGTGGGATGATTTGGGAGAATGGCACTGAAGCATGTATATTTTCATATGTGCAATTGATCGCCAGTCCAGGTTCGATGCATGAGACAAGGTGCTTGGGACTGATGCACTGGGATGACCCAGAGGGATGAGATGGGGAGGGAGGTGGAAGGGGGCTTCAGGATGGAGAACACATGTACACCCATGGCGGATTCATGTCAATGTATAGCAAAACCACTACAATATTGTAAAGTAATTANAATGGCACTGAAGCATGTATATTTTCATATGTGCAATTGATCGCCAGTCCAGGTTCGATGCATGAGACAAGGTGCTTGGGACTGATGCACTGGGATGACCCAGAGGGATGAGATGGGGAGGGAGGTGGAAGGGGGCTTCAGGATGGAGAACACATGTACACCCATGGCGGATTCATGTCAATGTATAGCAAAACCACTACAATATTGTAAAGTAATTAGCCTCCAATTAAAATAAATAAATTTATATTAAAAAATAAATAAAATGTGGTTACATTGTCTCCCTTCTAAACTTATCTGTTGCCAGCAAAAAATTTTGGAATTAGTAAGAAAAAGTCTAGCTGATAAAGACATGTATTGAGTCAGTAAATTTTAAATATGGTGGTCTCCATGTTCTTTTCATATTACAGAGCATTTTGTTATAGTTACATGAGTGGAAATTACAAAACTGCAAAAAGTTCCAAATTGGTAAGACATTTCCACTTTTTCTATCATTAAAGGAAAACATTAAATGTCTGCTCTTTTTTAATAATTCATATTCATTTCATATTATTAAATGTTTGCTTCTCAGATGGATCTTCATTTACAAAAGCAAATTTATATAATAGCTTGGTTGGTGATATATAGTCATTTCAAAACCACTTTTCATAAAACTTTAAAAAGAGTTAACCAAGTTCCCTTTCAAAATATATTTCTCCATGTATAGACTGTGTTGACATTAAATGAGCATGAGAGGGCAGTTTTTCATGTAATATAGTAGTACTAGACAAAACGATGCTTTATATAATTAGTGCTATATATTAATAACTGCGTCTCATGATGTATCTTTTCATTATTAGTGTCAAGGCAAGAGCAGTTTAGACAAGGCTGAAAATCCACACGATGACATCAGTTAATACAGCAAAGACAGCTGAAAATGCAGAGCATTCATACAGGAGACAATGTATTGTAATGGAGATTTCTGTTTCATCTCTCAGCAGAGAGCAGCCACTGTCTTTTGTGTTTAGATAGACATATGGATATATGAAAAATTATAGAACAGGATAGAGGACATGATAATCAAATGAATGTTCTGACCAAATGTTCTAATCTGTGAAATTATCAGTCCATAACTACATGTTCAGAACTTAGGATCGACATTATCCTGCATTATATCAGGAAGTACATTAAAGGAAATAGCTGGAAGAATAAAATTAAGACAAGAAAAAAAAAGATTTTTACTTAAAAAGCTTCTTTTCAGGAATGGTAGGAGTTTTTCCCTAAGCCACCTTAATTTTAAAGAGGCTACAAGAACCCAGAGAGTGGTTTTAAAAGTAACTAAAAGTCTTTTAAGAGGTACTCACTTTTTGAAGCTATGCTGAGATTCATGTTAAATTTAATGTGTGCAAAGAAAAATGTGTAGAGAATTATTTTAATAGTCTTGCCTACTTGCTCTGATTTGGGTTCTTCAATTTCTTTTTGCTCTCTGAGTCCACTTTAAAGAAATGTTAAAACTTAAATTAAGAAACATTAAAAGGAACACTTATTTCACTGAATGTAACCTTTACTCCTACTTTAAAAAGCATTAAATCCTGGCATATGCTATAACAATAAGCATTTTCTTATAGCTTTTTGGTATCATAGCTTGGGTAAGTTAGAATCTTTTTTTTTTTTTTTTTTAGGGTCTTAGAGGAGAATGTCACACTTCGATTGCTAGATAATAGACTATTAGTTACTCAACAGTGTTTACATTCCTTAATATACTTGTGAACATGTATTTGTGCTGTATCACACTTAGAAATTTGTTATTGGTGGATGATCTATCCAGTTCAACTGGACAGCATGACATGTTACAAAAATACGTGGATGTAAAACTGCTGCTACTGCTAAGTCACTTCAGTCATGTCCAACTCTGTGCGACCCCATAGACGGCAGCCCACCAGGCTCCCCCATCCCTGGAACTCTCCAGGCAAGAGTACTAGAGTGGGCTGCCATTTCCTTCTCCAATGTAAAACTAGTGGGTGGAAATGATGTAAATAAAAGTCAGCCTCATATTAAAAATATCCTATAGTCCTGCTTCTCTATCAAATCAAACCACAGATAAGTTGGATTTATCTCATGCGTTAGAATAACCACGCACACGACTAACAACAAAGTTGTAATATTTTCTATACATCCGAGTATTAGAGTTGGAAGTCTATACAACTCTTAACTCCTGTGTAAGGATGTTAATTCTACTTCCCTCTTTGCACATCTGTCTTGAAGCTTTCCTATTCTTTTAGCTATGTATTAATTCATTCAATCAGTAGGTATTTTATGAACTCCATGTGCCAGGCATAGGGTGAAGTTCTAAGGGTATCAGATAGATCCTTTTCCTAATATAGTTTCCATTCAGTAGGACAGGGCAGGCAAAAAAAAGTAAGCAGCTAAAGATAGTTTCAGAGAGTCATAATGCTAAGGAGAAACAAGATAGAAGCCAGACACAGAAAGAAAAATACTGCATGATTTCACTTATATGTAGAATCTAAAAAAGTCAAATTCATAAAAGTAGAGAGTTGTACAGTGGTAAAACAAGGGGAGGAGAGATGAAGTAAATGGGGAGATGTTGGTCAAGTGGTACAAAGTTGCAATTATGTAGGAAGAATAAGTTCTAGAGATATAAGGTCCAAGATGATGATTATAGTTAATAACACTGTATTGTATACTGGAAATTTACTGAGAGAGTAGATCTCAAGTGCTCTCATCACACAGGGACACACACAAATAGCAACCACAGGAGGAGATGACTAAGTTAATTAGCTTGTCTGCAGTAATCAATTCATTGAAGTGCAGTGAAGTGAAAGTCATTCATTCATGTCTGGTTCTTTGAGACCCATGGACTGTAGCTCACCAGGCTCTTCTGTCCGTGGGATTCTCCAGGCAAGAATACTGGATTGGGTTGCCATTTCCTACTGCAGGGGGTCTTCCTGACCAAGGGATTGAACCCCAGTCTCCCGCATTGCAGGCAGATTCTTTACCATCTGAGATACCAGGGAAAACAATCATTCCACTGTGTATATCAAAATACTATATTGTACACCTTGTGTGTTAGTCTGTCAGGTGTGTTTGACTCTTTGCAACCCCACAGACTATCACCCTCCAGGCTCCTCTGTCCATGGGTTTCTCCAGGCAAGAATACTGGAGTGGCTTGCCATTCCCTTCTCCAGAGGATCTTTCCAACCCAGGATCGAGCCCTGGTCTCCGGTACTGCAGGAAGATTCTTTACCATTTGAGCTACAGGGAAGTCCTGTACACCTTAAATATATGCAATTTTAATATAAAAAACAGTAAGATATAAGCTTACTATATGAGCTTACTGTATGAGCTTCCTAGGTGTTGCTAGTGATAACGAAACCACCTGCTAATGCAAGAGATGTAAGAAATTCAGGTTCAATCCCTGGGTCGAGAAGATCCCCTGGAGGAGGGCATGGCAACCCACTCCAGTATTCTGGCCTGAAGAGTCCCATGGACAGAGGAGTCTGGCAGGCTACAGTCCACAGTGTTGCAGAGTTGGACATGACTGAAGTGACTTCGCATGCATGCATAGATGGGTGGTATAAAAATGTTTGAGAAGACTGACGAAATATTGGAGACTAAAGAATATGACATCTATAAATATTGTAATAATGGACTGATTATATGATGAGAGAATAACTTTTGCTATATTTATTCCTATGTTTTAGAATGAAGTGAATATATAAAAATTGCTCCAATAAAACCTTAGTTTGGTATTGATTTCTTTCCCTTGATTTTTTATTTATTTATTATTATTTTTTTTACTTTACATTACTCTATTGGTTTTGCCATACATTGATATGAATCCACCACGGATGTACATGAGTTAGCTTATGTGGTAGAAAATGCTTTGTTTAGGGGAAAGGGTACAGTGGGAGTTTCTTCAGATAAAATGTTAAGGGAAGGCTTTTCTTAAGATGTGACATTTGAGCTGAGGACTGAACAATGAGAAATGGCTGATCACAGGGAAGAATGTTCTGGGCAGAGAGAACTGCAGGTGCAGAGGCATAAGACAGCAAAGAGGAGGGTCTATGCAAGGAAGCGAAACAGGTCAATGAGGCTGGAGCCATGAGGGCTAAATGGAAAGAGGTATAAAAAGGGATGAGAGAAGGGATGACAGACATCTGCAATTTTGTAGACCATGGTAAATGCTTGACTTCTACTTCAACAGTGGAAGCAATTATATAATTTTAAGCAGGAGAATGAGGCAAACTGATTTATAAGGTCTTCTATTTTGTTAATGAAGTATGAGCCTAGTTACGAAGGAAAGCAGATGGGTTGAGGAGAGGGATGCAAAATGGTTGCTTTGGAAAGTGAGAAGTGAGCTTGCTCAGACAACTAAGATGTATATATACAGCATCAAATCACTGTCATTTCAAGCAGACTGTCAATTGTACTGTAAATCAGTCTCTATCCCTTTGCTGACTCTTATTTTCTATATCAGTCATTTGTACTAATTCCATTGAAATCTTGAAGTGTATTTAAGTATTTCTCCCCAACTTTTATAAGTTCCTTGAGGATACAGATGATGTCTTGTACTTCATCATATGCTCTGCCATCTCTAGAAATGCTTTTAAATGGCAAGCATTCAATAACTATTTTGGGGAAGGATTTATAGTCCGACTGACCTATGCTCTGTATAAAAAGCACTGCATATGAGAAATAATAAGATTAATGCCAAATGCAAATTTCTCTCTGTGTTACCGGCAATATTTTCCTAATATGTATGCACAGATCGGAATGCTGCATTTGTCAGTACATTTTCAAATAAATCTATAGCAAATTGGTGGGAAGATACTCCTCTTTGACAAACCCCAGCTTAATAACATTTTGTGTTCAAATAACATTTTGTGTTCAAACCAGAAGCTTTACAACTATTCCTCAAATAGACACTTCAATCCTTTCAGATTTATAATCTGACCAATTTCTGGACAGAAGCTCAGAGAGCATGGATAGCTGTTATAGATTCATTATTCCTGTTTTAACTTCAACACCGTTTTTGCCCTCCCATGTTTCATTCAGAGCAGGAGGAAAAGGGATGGACAGGTTGTCTTTGTGTTTGAGAGTAATCATGGTTTCCTTCAGCTGTAGGCTATTATTGACACAATGTTGCTTTTTCAAAGAGTGTAGCAAACCATTTTCTTGAACCATATTTCTGTGAAACTTATTGCGATGTCAGAGCATCACTAAAACTTAGGACAGAAAGGGCCCCCGTTGAAGTCATCTAGCCCTTGCTGAATGATGAAGAATTCTAGTGAGTGTGGAATGGATCCAATTAGTCTGAAAAATTACAGTTTGAAAATTTTAAGTGTTTTCTTCCTTCCACATATATCAAAGTTCTTGTATTCTGCAGTTAGCCCTACTGCTAAATTGTTTTCAACTACATAAACTAGTGTTCTTTATCAATTTAAATTCAATATTTCTGATTATATCACTGCCAGATAATAAAAATAATTTCCCTCCCTCTGAGAAGCATTATTTTTTATATTTTCTGATAACATTTCATCTATCCCCTTTCCTCTTCCAATTATCTAGGCTGCACATTCAGTAGCAATGCATTTTTTCCATTCTATTTCCTTTCTCTCTGCCGTCTCCTTTGTTTACTGATTGGGTTATACAGCTGTATCTACTAGCATTCTGGGCCCAAATATGACTTTAATTTTGTAATACTCTGCTTCTGAGATCACATAAGTACTTGTGTGGCATACTTCTTCCCAACAATTTCACATCTGCCATGTTTGTAAATCCCAATGCATTCCTGGTTCAGTGTGATTTTTACCGAAACCCTGCTCTTTCCACCTTATCATTGATGGATATCAAGAGGAATGAAAAAGAAAGTTGAGCTGATGAAAGATCTGAAAATATCCCCTCAACTCTAGGATAATCATTTATGGAGTAGTCATCAAGGGGATGGGTCCTAGAATGTAACAGACATGAACCAGACCTCCGGCTCTGCTATTTATTTCTCCTGCAAACTTGATAAGTGACTAAATTTTGGGATTGATATGTACACACTGCTATATTAAAAATGGACAGCCTACTGTATAGCACATGGAATGCAGCTCAATGTTATGTAGGAGCCTGGATGGGAGGGGAGTTTGGGAAAGAATGGATACATGTATATGTATGGCTGTTCACCTGAAAATATCATAACATTGTTAATTGGCTGTCAGTTCAGTTCAGTTGCTCAGTCGTGTCCGACTCTTTGCGACCCCATGAACTGCAGCACGCCAGGCCTCCTTGTCCATCACCAACTCCCGGAGTTCACTCAGATTCACGCGCATAGAGTCAGTGATGCCGTCCAGCCATTTCATCCTCTGTCGTCCCCTTCTCCTCCTGCCCCCAATCCCTCCCAGCATCAGAGTCTTTTCCAATGAGTCCACTCTTCACATGAGGTGGCCAAAGGACTGGAGTTTCAGCTTTAGCATCATTCCTTCCAAAGAAATCCCAGGACCGATCTCCTTCAGAATGGACTGGTTGGATCTCCTTGCAGCCCAAGGGACTCTCAAGAGTCTTCTCCAACACCACAGTTCAAAAGCATCAATTCTTCGGCACTCAGCTTTCTTCACAGTCCATCTCTCACATCCATACATGACCACAGGAAAAACCAGAGCCTTGAGTAGATGGACCTTAGTTGGCAAAGTAATGTCTCTGCTTTTGAAAATNTCTATTTCCTTTCTCTCTGCCGTCTCCTTTGTTTACTGATTGGGTTATACAGCTGTATCTACTAGCATTCTGGGCCCAAATATGACTTTAATTTTGTAATACTCTGCTTCTGAGATCACATAAGTACTTGTGTGGCATACTTCTTCCCAACAATTTCACATCTGCCATGTTTGTAAATCCCAATGCATTCCTGGTTCAGTGTGATTTTTACCGAAACCCTGCTCTTTCCACCTTATCATTGATGGATATCAAGAGGAATGAAAAAGAAAGTTGAGCTGATGAAAGATCTGAAAATATCCCCTCAACTCTAGGATAATCATTTATGGAGTAGTCATCAAGGGGATGGGTCCTAGAATGTAACAGACATGAACCAGACCTCCGGCTCTGCTATTTATTTCTCCTGCAAACTTGATAAGTGACTAAATTTTGGGATTGATATGTACACACTGCTATATTAAAAATGGACAGCCTACTGTATAGCACATGGAATGCAGCTCAATGTTATGTAGGAGCCTGGATGGGAGGGGAGTTTGGGAAAGAATGGATACATGTATATGTATGGCTGTTCACCTGAAAATATCATAACATTGTTAATTGGCTGTCAGTTCAGTTCAGTTGCTCAGTCGTGTCCGACTCTTTGCGACCCCATGAACTGCAGCACGCCAGGCCTCCTTGTCCATCACCAACTCCCGGAGTTCACTCAGATTCACGCGCATAGAGTCAGTGATGCCGTCCAGCCATTTCATCCTCTGTCGTCCCCTTCTCCTCCTGCCCCCAATCCCTCCCAGCATCAGAGTCTTTTCCAATGAGTCCACTCTTCACATGAGGTGGCCAAAGGACTGGAGTTTCAGCTTTAGCATCATTCCTTCCAAAGAAATCCCAGGACCGATCTCCTTCAGAATGGACTGGTTGGATCTCCTTGCAGCCCAAGGGACTCTCAAGAGTCTTCTCCAACACCACAGTTCAAAAGCATCAATTCTTCGGCACTCAGCTTTCTTCACAGTCCATCTCTCACATCCATACATGACCACAGGAAAAACCAGAGCCTTGAGTAGATGGACCTTAGTTGGCAAAGTAATGTCTCTGCTTTTGAAAATGCTACCTAGGTTGGTCATAACTTTCCTTCCAAGGAGTAAGCGTCTTTTAATTTCATGGCTGCAATCACCATCTGCAGTGATTTTGGAGCCCAGAAAAATAAAGTCTGACACTGTTTCCATTGTTTCCCCATCTATTTCCCATGAAGTGATGGGACCGGATGCCATGATCTTCGCTTTCTGAATGTACTTCAATATAAAATAAAAAGTTAAAAAAAGGAAAAGCTAAAAAAAAAAAATCAACTTTATGAAATCCCTGTCCACTGACTATAATTTAACATCAAGTTCTTTCCAGAAGCACATACTATCTCTCAAGCATTTGATGCCTGTTCACCTCCTCAGGTTCACCTCTGTCTTCTGCCTTCTTCCTTATGTTCTATGGTACTTAACTTTTTGAAGAGCCTAGTACCCACTGTGCTGTTTGATGATTTCTGTATTACCACGTTCATATTGTACCCAAAGCATCTTTCTGTAATTGCACATAACAGTTAATGTTGGAATTAATGTTCCAAGCCAAAGCGCATTCATCTTTCTATCCCTTGTGCCAAGTAAAATGACCTCTACCACTTTTGCTGACATTAGAAATATTGGTAGAAATCCATTTCTTATTTAGTGATAAATAGCAAATCATTAGAAGATTTTCCAGGTACTTTTACCTTTTAAAGTGAAGAATAACTGCATCACCATCCACTTGAGAGGGAAACCTGTGTGGCCCTATAATAAGATGTTCTGAAGGAACTAGTGGAGAAGGTTAACAGAGGTCATGGATAACTACACTTTCTCCCTGGAATGTATCTGTGCTTCCATGATGTTTTGTTCATGCCTCTATTTTAGTTTTTACCATGTTGCATTGTGTATATATATAGATATATATACATCTAAATTTTCCTCTGGAGTGTATATTTCCCAGAGGCAGGGAGTTGAGCATGTTTTCCTCATTTACACTTTGCAATTGTTATCATCCCTGCCACAGTATAAGCACTCAGTAAATATTGAAAAAAACGATCCAAGTCTGTCAAGGGTTGGGTTTGGGTGAGGTGATTCAATATTACCCGCTGATCAGGAGGAATAATAGTGTATCAGGGTGCATTAAAGAGCAAATAAAAAACAAACTCTTCCCTGTACTGTGTTTTTAGTGCCTTCTTAAATGTCAAAGGGTGAATCAAGTTCACAGTGTACTTGAGAATCTAAGGTAGAAAAAAAATTCTGCGCATACTTAGAGATGCCAGAACTCTTATTTTCCCTAGTTTGAATGTAATTTTTTGTACAGTAAATAGATGCCTCTCATCTAGAATATAAGACAATTTTCTGAATATCCTAACCCCTCCAGCCGCTGGTGGTGCTTCTCTTATTACTGTGGTGCTTGCTTTCTGGTTCTTCCTGTTCTCACTTGCATTTTTTTTTAAAGTAGAATTCACCTGAAGCGAGTTTTCACACTGCAGAGCTAATTTCTATGCAAAGGTGAATGATGTCTCACATTAAATATTCCTTAGAGCACAAAGCTGACATTAAATGTATACTTTTAAGCAGCTCAAGCAGTATTCACTAAACGGTTGACACAAGAACAAGGATCACAGGAAAGAGTAGGTGAGAAAGGAAACGATAGGCATGCCAAGACTTTTCCCATCACCTCACTACAGTCATATCCTCATTTATCTTGCTTTTTACATGGGGTTTAATGTTTATTTTTAAAAAAACTGGGTCAAATTCCTTAGGAAAAGCTAAACTGAGGGACATTGAGAGTCATTTACTCTCCAAGGCCACCAGGAAGATGACGTTGCAAAAAGGACAATAATAGAGTTTACTAACTGGTATCTTCATTGTCTGAAGTCCAAATAATGGTTTTTAAAGATAAAGGTTTAAATCTCAAAGTGACCACATTGTGCTAAAGGCAAGTTTATGCATGTAATTCTTAAGTGGACCTGTTAGCTAGAAGAGAGACCTGTTTCACACACTGGACTCTCATGCCTGTGGAGTTCATAAGTAACTCTAAGCATTTATGTAGATTTGGAGGAAATTCCACTTTTGATGGCATAAGAGGGTTAGACTACCTGTACTCAGGACACTTTTGAGTTTAGGTCAGGCAAAGGAACTATTTATTTCAAAAGTCATTTGAGACTGTTGACGTTTTCTTAAGCATATTCATGGAAGAGGGTGCATTTGGCTACTTTCACGCGCAGCAAGTTTTAAATGCACAATGGAATGCAAAGAAAGCTATGAATACTTTTAAAGTCATATGTAGCATAATACATACATATACGTTGTCCTTTAGTTGAAGGTGATGCTGCCGTTATGGTCTCTGCTATTTTCTGTGTGTTCAGATCTGGCTGTTTGATTGGCAATTCTTACTGTGTACAGTCTGCGTATGTGTCAACTAGCAACTGCAACCATTGCCTGGAGGGCTTGATTGCTGGGTTGTTCAATATTGATTAAGCACCCAGGAAGTGCTAGGTGCTGCATTGAACAATGCCAGTGTAAGACTGCTACTGTCCTCCAAAAGTTCTATTCTAAGGTGACTAGTGGAATCATATGCTTTTGATTTTTCACGCAAGTTGAGTAAAACTATGCAATTAGCAAAAGGATCATCATTTATCAGATGCTGTTCCTCAGTAATATGTAAAGTAGGCAAAGTCTTTTGCGTTCATTTGAAAATGTTCAGATTAGAAGGTCATGTTTGACTGAACCTACTATAGTGATCTACTAGATGTGAACATCAAAGAAGAATGATGTAAAAATGTAATGTCATTAGGGGGGAAAAAGACGTAAAAACAACTTCGAGTCAGTGTGTTTGTGCTTAAAGAAAATGGAGAGAAAAAAATCCAGTAATCTTTCCAAGCTTTGGTCATAGTAAGGTTTGGGGTCAAATTGAGCAACACTATTTTGGGCCACTGTTTACATGAATTTTGATATAGTTTCTCCATATTTAACCATACCATTTTTTGTTAATAATGCATTAAATAAAGTAATAATGGAAACCAGTACACTCAAGTGACAGTACTTATTTTTCAAGTTTGGGTGAACTGTGTCATATTTCTGGCATATTTCTTAAAGTATTTGACACCAAAGGACCCTCTTAGTAGCAACAGGATTTTTAAGTAATTGAAATCAAGAACTCATGCAGAGGGTGGAGGCTGAAGAAATTAACTGCAGTCTTATGCAGTGCTATTTATAGCTAGTATTAAGCCTAGCATGTCATTGTTAGGAACAATAAAGTATTCCAATGTATGAATAAGATCACTGTGATCTTAAATGTATTTCTTAAATCTGATAACTATTATCTTTAGCTGAGTTATTTATAAGTAAAATAGCTAATGTATCAAACTGTGAAGCATGTTTTTAGAAAACGGTGAAAAATTTTGTGCACATTAAAAAATAATAATATGTTGTGTTTTCATTGCTACTGAAGAAACAAGCATATTTAAGTTTAAAGTTTTGGAACTTTTGTTTTCATATTTTCCAAATGACAAAGATGTCATCTACATAATCAAAATAACTTATTTTTACATTGAAACAATTTTAAGGCATTTAATTCAAAATACCCTTAATAAGATCTGATAGAGTGCTAATGTAATGTCTTTTCTCTAGTCATAATTATAACAAAGTGAAATTTGTACAAAGAAGAGTTGGTCAGGACATTAGTAATAATGTAGTATTGATAGTCAAAGCTCTCGCTCTTTTGATGATTTTAATTTTCCGGGATTTAAGTAGAGCTGTGTAAAAATGCCAACACCCACTTTGCTGCTACTCATCTAATAGCTTCTTGTCTAATGGGATATGCATTAATTCTTTTAACTGACTTAAGCATTATCCACATTTTAGTATAATTATATGGCCATAATTTATCCTGTAACTATGTGGGCAAAGTTAAGAAAAAGTCAACTGTAGGCTTGCAGAAAACCCAGAAACCAATTAAAGCTTTGATCCATGAGCTAGAAATTTCAGTAAAGAAAGTGAAGGTGGCAAGAGGCGGATGGGGTGACTTGAGGGGCTGTGACTCAGTGGAGGGGCAGAAGATGGCATGGAGGATCTAGTAAAAAAAAAAATTAAAAATCTGAATACAGACTAAAATCTCATAAGTTAAAATGCCTTCCCCTCAGATGTACAGAGATTCTGAGCACACTGCTCTCAGGCACAACTATTCTTCTTTTTGGCCGCATTTGATGGTCATGTTTCCTTCAGTCAATAATAATGAATGCAAGAATCAGTCTTAGTTCAGACGCAAGGGGAATCTCCATATTAGAAATCTACTGGTAAAGAATAATGTATTTTTTCTCTCCTTTTCTTCCTCCCATCAATACAAATTTGATCAAAATGCTATGTATTTACCGAAATAACTGAAAAAGACCTTGACTTCGGTAATCATTTTAACACTATCTCTATTAAGGCCATCTTTGGGGTATGATTCACATTTTACCCAAGAGGAAATAGATTATATGAAGTTTTCAAATGATATGAACAATAAATGAAGGAACTAGGGCTAAATCCAGGGATTCAGGCCTTTCAATTACTAATTTAGAAAGTTTTTCGCTGTCACTCAACCTTCCTTTGAATTGAGTTCCTTAAAATTATAAATGCTTGCCTGGAGGTGTTTATTGTTTGGTCTTACCTGAAAAACTGAAATATATTGAATTTTGTTTTGTACCTATTTTTTGATTGAGAAGAATAAAAGGGGAGATACTGAAGCTTGAATCTCTACAATGCCTTTTACAGTTTAATGTTATTTAAAATGATCCTTCCATTAAAACCATGTACTTGAAAAACTGAATGAAAAATAGAAGAAAAAAACAACTCTTTATTTGAAGCAGCCCCAGTATCTAGCTGCTAGCATCATGAAGATGAGTATTTTTCGGTCATCCACAGAGCTGTGGGACTGTTTGACTCCCTGCAATAGTAGTCAGAGAGGAATAAATAAAGGTATAGAGGGTGAGAGAGTGGTAGTCTGCACATTTCTCAGTTCCACAAGAGCAACTCAACTTTGATTTATTTCATATACTGGAGTTTCCCTGGCCTTACTTTGAAGAAAGAGTAGCAGGACTAAATGAATCAGTACAAAATATTTCGATAAATTTTTGCAAGTTTTCTGCATATCTGAAATTGAACCAATATATCACATAGTATATGTTGGAGTTAAATATGGTTAAGATTTTCATGGGTTCTGTTTTGCAGAGGAGAAGGTGGCAGCACTGAGAAATAAAGTGCCTTTCCCCAAGTCTCATGAAGAATCAGAAGCCCAACTGAATCTAATTTCAAGGCAGGCATTTCCTGCTCAGTGCTCTACCCATTAGAATGCACTACCTTTTTGCTTTCACAGTTGTTTATATTTGGTTTAACAGCAGTTTTCATTAATGCCTCTTAAATGATTGAAATATAGTTTTAAAAACCTGAATTGTTACAACTGCATTGTTACCTTTGTCTTTATTAGTAAAACAATCTTTTTCCTTGTTTACTCTGTTAAGTGCTACTGTAAATAACAGCTTTTATTTAGCATATTTTTGCTGACTGTTTTTACACTTTTTTGCTACCTCTAGCCTAACCATATTTGTTTCATTCTTTTGCAAATCTTCTAATTCTAAATTAAATGAAGTTGAGGTCTATTCTAAAAGAAATGATACGGCAGTGTTCCTGTTTTTCAATTCTAATTAAAGTCTTCGACTCCTCTGCACTTATACTTCTATGAATCCTGATTCTGTCACCGCTGCACAAATGCTGTTACAGCTCACACAGGAGTAATTCTAATATAATTAAAATGCTCTAATATTGCAATTGTTTGCTGAGAAACTAAGTGTATTCTCTTTCGACACTCATCAGTTTAACTTCTAGATAACATCAAAGAAGAAATGTCATCTTTATAATCTCATGGCTGATAAAGAGTAGTTTATTTTTACTCTTGATATGATCATTTAAATATTTTTTTCTCTAGCACTTCCTGATTGCTTGTTTAAAATTTCAATTTAGGTGTTGATAGCTGGATCATTTAAGAAAAAATCCCTTAATCTTCTCAAGGCTTTTGTTTCTTTAAAGGAAGACATATTAGAAAAGCACTATCTCCCTTGTATTTCCACAGAGGAAGTGAAAGGGGCTTCTGCCTTACCAACCCTTTCCATCTGGGTTACAGGCAGTGAAAGTCCCCAGTCCTTTCCAGTTAAAGCTTTCACTCAGGCCACAGCAATACTGGAGTGGAGGTGTCTGTGCAGTTGATTCAGCTCACTCAATGATCTCAAAAAAGTAAGTGTATAACCATGAACATCCAGCTGTTTTGGGCATACAATTTGATGCCCATGCTTTGAGGGTGCCTCAGCAGTAAAGAATTCGCCTGCAGTGCAGGAGACACAGATTTGATCCCTGGGTTGGGAAGATCCCTTGGAGAAGGAAATGGCAACCCATTCCAGGATTCTTGCCTGGGAAAACCCCCATAGACAGAGGAGCCTGGTGGGCTATATTCCATGTAGTCACAAAAAAGTAGGACAGGACCTAGTGACTAAACAACAACAACAACTTTTGGGGCCAGTGCTAACTAAGAGTGAAAAGCAAGAACACTTTCATCTGCTCTGTTGATAACAAGGTCTTTAAGCGACCTCAGTTCCGGTGTAACAGGAATGTCACTTCCTAGAGTAACATTCACGAGAAGCTACCGGATTATTAACCTACAGTAGTAGGTTCAAAGAGCAATGGTGAACCAAAGTGAAAGTGCAAAGGGGACTGTTTCCCTATTTCTTCAGAAACATGTCACACAGGAACAATATGAGGGGTCTGATTTCTCAGCTTCCCCCACGTGTGTGTGTGTGTGTGTGTGTGTGTGTTCAGTCGTGTCCGACTCCATGTGATCCCATGGACTGTGGCCTGCCAGGCTCCTCTGTCTGTTTTCCTGGCAAGAATACTGGAGTGGGTTGCCATTTTCTCCTCCAGAGGATCTTCCCAACTAAGGGATTAAACCTGTGTCTCCTGCATCTCCTGAATCGCAGGGTTAATTATTTTGGCTCACACGGGATCTCTCTCACAGGACGGGTGCTTGGTATCATAAGGTTGATTTAGGAGAAGTCAGCTTCTCCTAAGCCAGTCTTGCAAACAGCCAGGTTTTCTGTCATTTCACAGTTGCCATTAAGGACAGGGCAACATCCATCTTTGCTGTTGTTAAGTCACTTCAGTTGTGTCCGACTCAGTGTGACCCCATAGATGGCAGCCCACCAGGCTCCCCTGTCCCTGGGATTCTCCAGGTAAGAACACTGGAGTGGGCTGCCATTCCTTCTCCAATGCATGAAAGTGAAAAGTGAAAGGGAAGTCGCTCAGTCATGTCCAACTCTTAGCGACCCCATGGACTGCAGCCCACCAGGCTCCTCTGTCCATGGGATTTTCCAGGCAAGAGTACTGGAGTGAGGTGCCATCGCCTTCTCAGAGATCGATCTCTAGACAAGCTTTATTGGCATCCGCCTCTCTTCAGCACCTGCCATTTATTCATTTACTCACAAGAACAGTTGAAAACAAGAGAAACAGATGTTGTTGAACTCATCAAACTGTGCACTTTTCTTCAGTTGAATCTCACCTAGCTTCAAATGGGAACACGATGTTCTTTCTGCTATGGATGTTCTTCTATTGCGAATTTTGAATTCTGAAGATTTTCTCAGGTCTAAGCTCAATGGTATTTAAAGGCATAAAATCCCCAGTGACTGTCTGTTGTAAGGGCATGACCTTGTTTTCATGAAGGAGAACAGCCTTTAGGAATAAACACTTATTTTGTAGCAGCAATTTTGACTTCTCCAGGAACAACAATAACAAAAAAAAAAGCACATAGAATTGTACAGCAGGAAAGAATCGATAATTTCCCAAAACTTTTTTCCACGAACCTCATTTTTCAACAACTACTATATGGTGCAACTTAACAGATACTATCAATCTTTAGTTTTCTTTCTTACTGGTCTCACAGTTTTTCATGTAGTCATTCTGGTTTTTCTATTTTGTGCATGTCTGATAACCAGAGGAGATATATTGTTTCCAAATCATGAAAACTTTAGAGGAAGCCCCCCAGAGTGCTTTTTCTTATTGTCTAATTCAGTGATTTCACAGGAATTCAAATTTAAAATACAAAAAAAGAATAGGAATGACTACCAGAAAGCATATTCAAGAACTGATAATAGCTTCTGGATTAAACTAATTCAAAAAATACATATATGGAAAACATACTGTTTTCTAGGCACTTTTATAAACTCTTGGAATATAACTATGAATAAAACCAAGTTCCCTATTTGTGTGGTGTAGTAGGAAGCCTCTGAAATGGCCTGCAGTGATCTCCTGTATTCACCTGCTTGTGCAAAACCCTTCCCTTGTATGCTGGCTGGATGTAGTTCTTTTTAAGAGATTATGGCAAAAGGGTCACTTCAGAAATTAGGTCACATACATCCTGGACTTCTGTCTTGGAATTTTCTTTCACTCTTTTGCTTGTGCTCCTTTGAAGAAAGCCAGCTGCCACATTGTGAGTTCTTTATGGGAAGGTATACATGGCAGGGAACTGAGGGAGGTCTGTGGCCAACAGCCAGCCAGCCAAGAACTGGAGCCTTCAGCCCTATAGCCCACGAGGAACCGAGTCCTGCTGAGAACCACCAAAGTTAACTTGGAAATGTATTCTTCCTTGAGCAAACCTTTGAATGAGGCCATAACCACGGCCATAAGCTTGACTGAATCCTCATGACAGACTTCAAAACACGGGCACCTCGCTAGGCTGTGTCAGGAATCCTAACCCACAGAAAAGGTGACAGGGTAAATGTCAGTTGTTTTAAGCCACTATCTTTTGGGATAATTTGCTATCCGTATACAATAATGGATAAATAAAGAAGAGAGCGGAGAAAACAGGTAAAGAAGAGAGACAGTACTGGAAGGGTTAAGTGAGGAGCACGTGGCAAATTGGAACAGCAAGGTCACAAAAGGACTCACTCGGATCATAACTCTTAAGCAAAAACCTGAAGGGAAGTGAGAGGGGAAACAGTCATAATACCTGAAAGAAGTCTGCAGGAAAAATGAAGACCAAGTTCAAATGCTCTGAGACAGAAGTAATTCTGTTATATTAGAGAATGTAAGGCTGCCAGTGTGGCTAAAAAGGAAGATGTGAGAGAGAAAGAAAAAGAAGTGATTAAGAAATTAGATCAGAATTATCCAAAGGTTTGCTCAAGGAAGAATACATTTCCAAGTTCATGTATGTGGTTCTTAGCAGGACTCAGTTCCTTACGGGCTTGTAGAGCTGAAGGCCTCAGTACTTGGCTGGCTGGGGTGTGTGTGTGTGTGTGTCTTCTTCCTCTTCTTCTTCTTCTTCTTCTTTTTTTGTGAAGATATAGGTGAAATTTCAAGGACTGGTGGTTCCTTGTAAAGACTCTGGATTTTTATAAAAAGTATGCCAATTGCCAATCAGGACCCTAGTTAGGAAAAGAGATACAATGTATATCAAATATAATTTAACTAACTCCTTAGAACTTCCTGAGAAGCAGGTATCACTAACTAAACTTCCGTTACAAGGACACAATTGAGAACAATGAAGTGACATGCCCAGGGCTATGCAGATAATTAAAAGGAAAATCAGAATTTAAACCCATGTGCTTTTGTCTCCAAGTTGGAGTTTTTATTTTAGAGTAATATCCAGCATTAACTGCCTCACCCCCATATGTAAAATAGTGAAAGATATACAAACTGGAAAATAAAAAGGAGATAATACAAGTAAAAAATAGGGTGATATGGATAAGGGGACTGGAAAAGGTCAGTTTTCATTCCAATCCCAAAGAAGGGCAATGCCAAAGAACGTTCAAACTACCACACAGTTGCATTCATTTCATATGCTAGCAAGGTAATGTTCAAAATCCTTCAAGCTAAGCTTCAGCAGTGTGTCAGTCAAGAACTTCCAGACATACAAACTCTATTTAGAAAAGACAGAAGAACCAGAGATCAAATTGCCAACATCTGTTGGATCATGGAAAAAGCAAGAGAATTCCAGAAAAAAAAAGCATCTACTTCTGCTTCATTTACTACACTAAAGCCTTTGACTGTGTGGATCACAACAAGCTGTGAAAAATTCTTAAAGAGATGGAAATACCAGACCACCTTACCTGCCTCCTAAGAAACCTGTATGCAGGTCAAGAAGCAATAGTCAGAACCAGACATGAAACAATGGACTGGTTCAAAATTGGGAAAGGAGTACATTAAGGCTATATATTGTCATCCTGCTTATTTAAATTATATACAAAGTAGATCATGTGAAATGCTGGGCTGGATGAATCATAGACTGCCAGGAGAAATATCAACAACCTCAGATAGGCAGATGATACCACCCAATGGCAGAAAGTGAAGAGGATCTAAACAGCCTCTTGATGAAGGTGAAAGAAGGGAGTGAAAAAGCTGGCTTAAAACTCAACATTCACAAAACTAAGATCATAGCATCTGGTCCCATCCAAGTCCAAGTCTAAGTGAAAATCACTCATTTGTGTTCAACTCCTTGTGACCCCATGGACTGTGGCCCACCAGTCTCTTCTGTCCATGGCATTCTCCAGGTAAGAATACTAGAGTGGATAGCCATTCCCGTCCTCAGGGGATCTTCCCAATCTAGAGATCGAACCAAGGTCTCCCACATTGCAGGCAGATTCTTTACCAGATGAGCCACAGGTGAAGCCCAATAATACTGGAGTGGGTAGCCTGTCCCTTCTCCAGGGGATCTTCCCAACCCAGGAATCAAACTGGGGTCTCCTGCATTACAGGTGGATTATTTACCAGGTGAGCTACCAGTCATGGCTAATAGGTGGGGAAACAATAGAAACAGTGGCAGATTTTATTTTCTTGGACTCCAAAATCACTGTGGATGGTGACTGCAGCCATGAACTTAAAAGACACTTGCTCATTGGAAGGAAAGCTATGAGAAACGTAGCGTATTAAAAAGCAAAGACATCACTTTGCTGACAAAGGTCCATCTAGTCAAAGCTATGGTATTTCCAGTAGTCAGGTATGTCTGAGAGAGTTGGACCATAAAGAAGGCTGAACACCGAAGCATTGATGCTTTTGAGCAGTGGTGTTGGAGAAGACTCTTGAGAGTCCCTTGGACTGCAAGGAGATCAAACCAGTCAATCCTAAAGGAAATCAACCCTGAATATTCATTGGAAGGACTGATACTGAAAATGAAGCTCCAATACTTTGGCCACCGGATGCGAAGACTGACTCATTAGACAAGACCCAGATGCTGGGAAATATTGAGGGCAGGAGAAGAAGGGGGTGACAGAGGATGAGATGGGTGCATGGCATCACTGACTCAATGGACATGAGTTTGAACAAATTCATACTCAGATTTCCCTGATAGCTCAGTTGGTAAAGAATCTGCCTGCAATTCAGGAGATCTGGGTCTGATCCCCGGGTGGGAGAGATCCCCTGGGGAAGGGATAGGCTACATACTCCAGTATTCTGGCCTGGACAATTCCATGGAATGTACAGTCCATGGGGTTGCAAAGAGTTGGACAGGGACTGAGCGACTTTCACTTTCTGGGAGACAGTGAAGTATGGGGAAGCCTGGTGTGCTGTAGTCCATGGGGTCACAAATAGTCAGACATGATTTAGCGACTGAACAACAACAAAATGTAATTATTCCCTATACAACAGAAATAAACAAGTTCTTCTTTGATCTCTTTTAAAGTAGGAAATACTATATATGAAAAGCACAGCCTGTGTTAGATGACTTCTCTAAAACAATTGAAGACAATAGAAGGACCAGAAATAGAACTCAGTTCTCTGAACTCTCAATTTCTTGTTGAACCACCAAAGAACAGTCCTTTCCTGTTAGTTAACCTTTACAAGGTATTTTGGTGATGAAAAGTGCTATTATTATCTTGGAGCTTTTTTTAAAAAAAATTAAGACAAAAACATTTCTAAAACAATTATAATTGATTAAGTCATCCTTGTACTTTAAGCTTCTGAAGTTCACCAAATTATAGTGCACTAATAAATGAAGATAGTACTTCATTAAAGACTTTAGACATTTTCTGAAATGAACTGAAATTAACAAAAGGATCTACAGGGTGAAATGCAAATCTTCTGTGAAATTCTTTTCTACAAAATTTTTCAAAAGCCCAGGTGATTAATACAGCTGTAGATTACGATGAATTTAAAACAACTCATGAGTGAACTTTGAAATTGTATAAATGAAGAGTTTTCACATCCTAATTATTATGTCCAGGCAATGTTAACTTATTACACCATTGATTTTAACTGATAAATTTATGTCTGTGTAGGAACATAGGAAAAATAATCTCTTCGCTCTGCAGGACATATCCTATTCCTGTGAGAAAATGTTATTATTTGGATGGATAGCTTTTGTTTTATAAGACCTCTGGTACAGAGGTACCTAGTAGCCCCTAGTAGGTACCAAGTAGTACCTACTAGGTACAGGGGCTGTATGTATTTCTCAACATACACTGCTTTTAATTCATGCAAACAATACTCAAAATATCATTAGCCTCATTCAGACAAATGAGGAAACTGGGGACCAGAGAAAATTATCACATAACAAATGGAAAAGAAAGGATTTGTACGTTGATGACTTAGCCTCCTGAATCCACATATTTCAAGTAAGGCTGTAGTTAGAGAACAAGAACTCGGGGTCATTTCTCATTTATTTTCTGTTTCTTGTTATTTTTTTCTTCTATGTGTGTGTGAGAGAGAGACATCAAAATGTTTGAATTTTAAGTAATTGATTGTTTACATCTCCTCTTTCTCAGTATAGAATATACAGGAGAAAGCAAAAAATGTTACCTAGAGCTATCAATCTGGATTATTTAGATCAGCCCCTTTCATGAAGTTTTGTTGCTTGATAGAAACCCATTCAACGTGTCCTCCAAGAAAGCCTCCTAAGCAGGGAACTTCAAGGAACCAGAAGTTATATTCATGGCTGCAGATTTTAGCCCCAGCCTTTTTTTTTTTCCCCAGATATCATTTATTCCATTTCTTTCATTTTAGAAATAAAGAAATTGAGACCCAGAGAATTTAAAACATTTGCTCAAAAAACACAAAGGTCGTAAGTGGCAAAGTCAGTATTAGAAAACCAAGTCTCTTTTCCTTTACCTCGTGTGTGTGTGTGTGTTTGTGTGTGTGTGTGTGTGTGTGTGTGTGCGCGCGCGCGCGCACGTGCTTAGTCACTCAGTTGTGTCTGACTCTTTGGGACCCTGTGGACTGTAGCCTACCAGGCTCCTCTGTCCCTGGGGATTTTCCAGGCAAGAATATGGAGTGGGTTGTCATGCCCTCCTCCACGGGATCTTCCCAGCCTAGGGACTGAACCCAGGTCTCCCACATTGCAGTCAGATTCTTTACTGTCTGAGCCACCAGGGAAGCCCTTTCCTTTACATTAGCTCCAGTCGTTATTGGTGGTATTTCCTTGTCCTCCTTGAAAACTTTTACCACTTAAGAACCTTTTATTTTATCATTATTATGATTAACCTACTGTGTTAGTACTATTACTGCTGTTATTTTTAAAATCAACCCAGAGAGTGGCTCAGTGATTAGCCATGATCCTTGTCATATGCTGTTTTCTCTTCAAAGACCTCTTTGTATCCTCCAAATTTTAGCATCCTCAAAAAATGATCTTTCACTCTAATCCTAGACAGCCTTCTTAACTGTAAGACTTCCATCAGAGAGGTGGCTGAGTAAAAAAGTAAAATCTGAAGTTTTCAATGTTATTTTTTAAAATTAAAAAATTAACTATCTATAGAGCTCAGGACAGTGAAAAAACTCATGGTAAAGCTTGAAAACTGTTTGCTGAAAGAAAAATGGAGTAATATGATTTTAGTAAATAAAAATGTCTATTTGCCAGGAATAAAGGCTGTTTCCTTTGTGAAAATTTTCTCCAGATACAGTGGGAGCATCACTGAGGAAAAATATAAAAATAAAAATGTGGTGCTTTTTCATATGTTAAGGCAACTATCCTCTACAAGATGGTAACAACTTTTAAGAAGACTGCGTAATTTACCTAATATTATTTTATCATCTCAATAGCTATAATCAATATCAGAATTTCTTTTACAATGCCTTGTATCAATAGGTCTATAAAAATCTCTGGCTATCTATCCACCTACCTACCTAGCATCTGTCAAACTTTGGCCCATTAAAGGAATTCTTTAAAATAATTCCTGAAATTATTAGTTTAAAAAGAAAGTAAATAGTTTGAGATCATTTTTAGAACCAGTTAAAGATCACCAAAATCTTTTTGTAAAGAAAAAGAAGACTGTTTTTTATAGATTTGATACACTTCAAAACAATTCTTTTGGAATCTCTCTCTTTATAAGTAAATAAACATTTTTATTTACAATATATAGAAATTCATGTATATATTTTATATAACTATATATAAATATATATTTATTTTGTGTGTATGCTCAGTCATGTCTGATTCTTTTTGACTCTTTAGACTGTAGTATCAGGGCTTCCCTGATAGCTCAGTTGGTAAAGAAGAATCCTACTGCAATGCAGGAGACCCCGGTTTGATTCCTGGGTCGTGAAGATCTGCTGGAGAAGGGATAGGCTACCCACTCCAGTATTCTTGGGCTTCCCTTGTGGTTCAGCTAGTAAAGAATCTGCCTACAATGTGGGAGACCTGGGTTTGATCCCGGGGTTGGGAAGATCCCCTGGAGAAGGGAAAGGCTACCCACTCCAGTATTCTGGACTATAGTCCGTGGGGTCATAAAGAGTTGGACACGACTTAGCCACTTTCACTTCGGAATGTAGTCCACCGGGCTCCTCTGTCCATGGGGCATTTCAGACAAGAATACTGGAGTGGATTACCATTTTCTCCTCCAGGGGATCTTCCTGACCCAGTGATCAAACCCACATCTCCTGTGTCTCCTGTATTACAGGCTGATTCTTTACCTCTGACCATAGGGAAAGCTCCAATATATTAATATAAATAACTATAAATATTCTATGATTATATATTTGTATTTACGTACATAAATGTACATATATAAAACTTGATATATATAACATATTTATGTTAGAATTACATATGTGTATTTTATATACATACATTTCATAATGAGAAATTTGGAGAGGAAATTTTTTATATATTTACGTGTGTGTGTGTGTGTGTGTGTGTGTGTGCTCAGTTGCTTCACTTGTATCTGACTCTGTGTGACCTTACAGAATGTAGATCACCAGGCTCCTCTGTCCATGGGATTCTCTAGGCAAGAATACTGGAGTGGTTTGTCGTGCCCTATTCCAGAGGATCTTCCTGACCAAAAATCAAGCCCATGTCTCCTGCATTGCAGGCAGATTCTCTACTGTTGAGCCACCCGGGAGCCCATATGTATGTATATTTATACATACATTTTATTTATAACAACATTTATATTGATGTGTATATATATATATATATATGTATGTATATTCTACCCTTTTACATTTTCCACCCAATTCCTATAATTTAATTATCCCCTGAGTACCTAGTTGAAAATCTTATCCTAACATAGAATACAAGAAACCTTATTTTTTAAGCAGTCAAAAAGCTTTCTAGCTTATGCCTTTTCTCCACTCACTTCCATGGAACTGACAGAAAATCAATATCAACAGAGGTAAGATAGCACCATAAATTTGTTTTTCTGTTCCTTATGGGAATAAACATACACATATTCATTCATAAATATTTATTTAGCACTTACTATATTCCAGGCCCTGTTTCTAGTGTCAGTTCTAAGTTGTTTTATTATACCATTACTTACAGAGTTATCTAAAATCTTCTCACCACCAACATCCTCCTTCCCTGTCATTTATTGAGAGCAGGGTGAAATTGGGAGGAAAGCAGGCAGTTTGTCTTATAAAATTAAAAAAAAATCTCTGCTGAGTTGGGCTTGATTTGACTGATTTGAACTGATTTTAGATTCACATAAGTGAAAAGTGCAAGTGTTAGTCACTCGGTAGTGTCTGACTCTTTGTGACCCCACGGACTGTAGCCCGTCAGGCTTCTCTGTTCTTGATTCTCAAAGCAAGAACACTGGAGTGGATTGCCGTTTCCTAATCCATGGAAGCTTCCTGGTCCAGGGATCAAACCCGGGTCTCCTGCATTGCAGGCAGACTCTTTACCTCCTGAGCCACCAAAGGGACTCAATACATTATAAAGCATAAGCAAAGTTATATCCTAAATTTTTTGCCACTTAATAGTTTCCTCTTTTTATCTTTTCTCAGAAAGGAAGAGCAATGACTAGTTGAATATTAAGTCCTGGAAAGTTAACTCTCCCTGACTTTTCCCCCAAGTTTCTTCTTAGTCTATGGTGTCACTTAGATTGATTCTCACTTAGCTACAGGCAATAATCAATTTCTAGTTTTTGTTTATTTCTCAAGCTTATTTCCTGAGAAGAGCAGTCTAGAAAGCCAATAAGCCCTAGCCTTAAAAAAAGTGAAGCCCCAAAGTATTTGCTATAAGCCTTGGAAATGAACAAGGCTTAACCCAACTGCTACCACATTGGTTGCATGGCAGTTGTGGATGGATCTGGAGACTGTCCTACAGAGTGAAGCAAGACAGAAAGAGGAAAGCAAATGTCATCACTCATATGTGGAATCCAAAAAAAAATGATACAGATGGCAATTGTGGAAGGATGGCATATAAATCCTAAAATGCACATATAGACTGATGTAGCATAAGAAAGAGGCAATTAACTCTCTTCCCTGAGAAGACTGTAAAAATTGTTCTTTTTGCCTGAAATGTCTACCTGGTGATATCTTACAATGTCCAACTCATATTGACTACTTTTGCAGCCTCTCCTGGCCCTTCTTCAGACTCAGTTAATAACCACTGTATCCTCTATGAAATTATCCTTTGCATACATATTATTTATGTATCTGTTACCTCTGTTTAACTGTGAACATTCTATTGAAAGAATCATGTTCAGGTTTGTATAGGAGAGGTATGTGAAAGCAGGTATGAAGAGTGGGAAGGAGGAGGCACAGAAGCAGAAAGAGATGAAGGGAAAGAGGAAGGAGTGAAAGAAAGAAGGAAAGAAATATATTAGGATTTAGATTTGTGCTATCTGTTTGCAGGGCTTTGGCACATATTTTTATGTGGTTTGTCTCTGTAGGCACAACAACTAATTAATCTTGGAAGAGCGTATGTTTCAAAAGGTCTATTCCTTACTGATTTTAATTTACTGATTAAGGATTAGTAGAGCTGAAAAGAGTTTCTTTTTTTGTTTTATGATAATCCTTATATTATGGTGGGTAATGCCAACACTGAAAGATACTAGGTAAATCTAAATAAAGCCTGTTTCATTAAAAATTTACAACAACAAATTTGAAAAGTAAAAAATAGCTCAATACATTTGGCTTGAGTAAAATGATGCCTTAAGTATCCATACTGGAAATTTACATTTTAGTTTATTGTGTTTGGATAGGAGTAAAATATTTTGATCTAATCATAAATGATTTATCAAATAGCATCTATAAAGATTGAGCATTAATTACTGGTATAGTCACCAGCAACATGAATCCTTGTTCTTCCGTCTATGTAACCATCCACCTATTGGTAATAAATTGAATGTTTGATGTATTCTCTACTGTTCAAGAGCCCTTATTTTGTTCCAACCTTAGAGTCCGTTAGAGCTTTGAAACCATACTTTTCTCTGTTAGGCTCATTAGGTTGCATTCCCGATCCAGTTACATCCCAATTTATTAATGAAATCCAATGAAAATGTTATTCATCTTAAGCCTGAACACTAATGTTATAATGTACATTTTTGAAGTGTACTACATTCAATACATTCACAATCCTTTCAATGCCTGTGCAAATTTTCCTACTAAAACTTCACTTTTATTATAAAATCTACTTTCTATTTATCTTTTATTAATCAAGTATATCATTCATGTATTTACCTTTCTGCAAACTAGAATGTGTTATAATCTGTTTCTACTTAATATGTAATAATAGTACAGAATGCAGCTATGCTATATAGTACAGAATGTAATAATAGTACAGAAATAAAAGAGAATATTCGCAGTAACCCAGATTATTTGATTATTTTGGTCCATATAATTCAATTTCCACAGTTTTATCTTTGTGAACTTGATTTACATTGTTCAATCATTTGCTAATTGTTAAGCAGATAATCATCCTTTATCTTAAAGCAGCCGAGGTCTTCAAAGCACTGGGTTTCATTTTTATGTGGGTAAATTGTGATGAAAGTGAAAGTGAAAGTGACTTAGTTGTGTTCAACTCTTTGCGACCCCATGGACTATATAGTCCATGAACTTCTCTAGGCCAGAATACTGGAGTGGGTAACCTTTCCCTTCTCCAGGGGATCTTCCCAACCTAGGGATTGAACGTAGGTCTTCTGCATTGTAGGTGGATTCTTTACCAGGTGAGCCACAAGGGAAGCCCAAGAATACTGGAGTGGGTAGCCTATCCCTTCTCCAAAAGATCTTTCTGACCCAGGAATCAAACTGGGGTCTCCTGCATTGCAGGCAGATTCTAGTTTATAATATTTAAACAGTGACACCATCATTGAAGGTGTCATAGAAAGAATCAAAGCCCTGGGGAAGCTAGTAACAATTTAGCTTTTCTGATGCATATGGGAATACTAATTCTACGTTATTAAGATAATTTTATAGATGTGTTTAATAATGCGAGAATAACTCAGCTGCCAGTGGGCATCTCTGCTGGTTTTTGACCCCATCATCTGATGTCATTAACACAAGAAATAGTAAATTTCTTCTTTTACAAGAAATAGTTAATTTGTTATATCAGCTGGTTTATTCAGAGGTTGCTTACTAGATGAAAAAAAAAAAAACGATGAGTAGGAGTTTACAAAGTAGCAAACTTTCAAATCACTTAATGAGTCTGAGGAAAATAGTGTTACAAATTTTAGCTTTGGAAATTTATCTGTTATATTTTCTAAAAAACCCAAAACTTTAATTTTGGATAAGATGGTTCACATCCCTGAGCCTCAGATTCCTAAGGTGTACTGTAATTGTGTTGTGCTATAAATCTTTAAGGTTTCTTCTGGGTCTAAAATTATTTATAATAGTGTATCACATTAGACTATATTAACAATCTCCTTTTTCAGGAAATATTACTAATACAGGTTGTCCTAAATTGTAAATGATTATACTTAAGCAGATTTTGGAATTTCATGTAAGAGCATCAATAGCAAGCATGAATTTAACAATATTTAAATAAGCCACATTGCCAAGATCTTTCCATAATCACCTGATCTGATCCTCTCAAAAATAGTTATTAAATATATTCTGCTATTACTCGCTGTATTATAGATAAGGAAACTGAGGCACTGAAAGTTAGATGACTTTCCCTACTTTAAATAATGAGGAGCTGTAGTTTGAATTCTGGTCTCAGACTTCCAAGTCTTTTTACATGGAAAAAGACTGTTTTTGTCTGTTTCTTGGACCACGAAGTATAGTTTGAGACAGTTTATTCCTGGAGCCCACTGTTTTGAGATAAACCAACCAGGCTGCTATGATTATGAAGGCTGGTAAAACCCACTTTTCCATAAAAAGGATCTCTTCTAGCCATCTTTGTCTAGCGGCATGATACTGAAGTACTCTTTAATCATGAATCCAAACAGGCCAGACCACAGAATAGCAGGTCCTTTCAGAAGAGACAAAGTTTCAAATTAGCAGATGCAGAATATGACTTTGGTGCTCTATCTTGCAGAAAATGTCAAAGTAAAGAAAGTACATTTCAGTCCCTGTGGCTAGTTCTTAAAGTTTACATTCTCTCCTTTATAGTTTTTCATGTAAAAGCCTAAAATTATGGATAATTTCCACTTTCAAATACCAGTGGCTTCATTTTTTGATTGCTTGGAAATATTACACAGCTAATATTTTTACCTCTTTTGAATGAATTCTCTGCATCCAAAATATTTATTTCCTGGATTTTGGGTTGGGATTAAATTATAGAGTATGTAAATTATAATTGGGGAGGGGGGAATTGAAGTTCAGAATTGAATGAAGGAAAACATCATGAATTTCTGATTTTTGCAATGTTTTCTGTCAAGTAAATTGAGGACTGTATATTGATCTAAATATGCATATAATTACTGCTTTACTTATATATGTGATTGCTGCTTAACATTATAATAGATTGTTACCACGGAACTGAGAGATTTTAATTTTAAAAGAATTTTTAAATATTAATTTTCCTTCACTTTATGGATTCTTTAAGTAACATGTTTAAAGGAGAAAGCCACCTCTATTGTGGCATTGTTATATTTGTATACGTCATGATCGTTCAGATTCTATTTAATGTTCTCAGAATAGTGAAGTAAGTTTTCAGATGTTTAAAGAATTGTTGCATTTTCTAACCTGTTTAATATGCTCCTTTTCTTAAAGGTGGGCTTCCAGGCAGCATAGTGGTAAAGAATCTGCCTGCTAGTGCAGGAGACAAGAGACGTACGCTGCATTCCTGAGTTGGGAAGATATCCTAGAGTAGGAATTGGCAACCTATTCCATTATTCTTGCCTGGAAAATTCCATGGCTAGAGGAGCCTGGTGGGCTACAGTCCATGGGGACACAAAGAGTCAGACACAACTAGACACACACTCTTTCTTTTAATGTAAGCACTGAGAAATAACTGTGCAGATGTATTTCAACACTGTAATGAGAAGGAATCATGTTCAGAAAGGCAGTCAGCTCAGGTGAACTTATACATGACACATAATTAGTTGTATTTCCCAACAAGATAGCATTTTATGAAGAGTGATTTACCATTGAACATATTTCTTACTCTCATTTTAAAAACTGTTTAAAAGTAGGCATCTCCCCCACCCACCATCTGCTTTTCCCACTTTATAAGAACCAAATGTCTTGTAGAACTAGTTCTATTAATGAACCTCTGTGTGTGTGTGCTAGTTACTCAGCTGTGTCTGACCCTTTGTGACCCCATGGACTGTAGCCTGCCAGGCTCCTCTGTCCAGAAAATTCTCTAGGCAAGCACACTGGAATGGGCAGCCATTCCCTTCTGCAGCAGATCTTTCTGACCCAGGGATGAAAACTGGGTTTCCTGCATTGCAGGCAGATATTGTTTTTTTACCATCTGAGCCACCAGGGTAGCCCCCCTCAAAGATAGATACTAAATTATTGGCCAAGCTTACAAAGTCAAAGGCAAGCAGAGAGCCCAGATAGCTAGTGAGATCTTGCAGAGGTGGAACACAGACATAGCCAGAAAATGAGTCCACTGCATCCCCTGTCCCATAGTTTATATCCTTAAGTGATGTCCTTTCTCTAATCTACTTCATGTGTATAGTCCAAGCATAAGGCTGCAACTGGATGCTGTTGCCTTGTCTACCCATTATAGGAGGGAGACATCCATCTGACGCTAATCACTGTTTCCCTTATCCTTATTCTATAAAATTCACATTTTTCTTCTCCATTCCTGGCTGTTGGCACCTTACTCTCTCTAGGAACACAGGGCTGTCCTTCTTGTTCCTGCCTTTGGCTGCTTTCCCAATAAAAGATAGAATTAGCACATACTCCCTGAGGAGGACGGGAGGAGACTCAGCAGGGTGCTTCCTCGGGGGGCCCTTCAACCACTGGCAGGGACTATTCACAAAGGCACCCTGGAACTAGCTAACATTGTATTTTGTGATGAGGAGTACCAGTGCCTCTGTATTCATGCATAACCAGCCCAGGGGAAATAATACACAAATATTAATTATTTGGAGATAATAATATGTGTACAGCTTGTGATCTGTGTGTACAACTCCCATTGATATTCCATTAAGAAAACAAAAACACATTCACAGTCAGTGTTTGCCCAACTTATTTTTACAGAAGTGTGGGTGTCTTCTAAGAGGATAAGTATAAAGAATCAATGCTTAATAAAATCACGTCTGTGTATAATTTTAATAGTTGAAATTAGACTATAGACTTAAGTCTTTTGCCTGCTGTTAATGGGAAAGAATGTGAAATCTACTACTTCTCTGTAAGCAAAATCAAATGAGCAATTTAATGAGTAAACTTGATCAGGGCTTGCTTATACATTCTGGATCTGCGAAACAATCATGAAGTAAGAAAGTGAGTTAGTAGATAATTATCCATATTATTAGAGGTCAAATCAAACAAAGAAGGTTTAATTTCCTTTTTCCAAGGGTGTGGGGTGGCTGTGTTTTCTATATGACGCAGATTATTTTTCATTTCTCCCAGCTTTACTTTGCAGGGATAGTCAAGGGGATTTCTACATATGGTGGTGTCATA
The DNA here is from genome assembly GCA_006410615.1 of Neotragus moschatus. Classification (NCBI taxonomy): domain Eukaryota; kingdom Metazoa; phylum Chordata; class Mammalia; order Artiodactyla; family Bovidae; genus Neotragus; species Neotragus moschatus. The sequence goes on from SJYA01002717.1 coordinate 592,245, forward strand.
TGGTTTGCCTCTCTGTTACCACTGGTAGATTCTTCCCCAGACCTTCCCACTAGATAGATATGTAATAATTCCATTTTGCATCTCTGCCACAGTACAATTCCATGCTGACACATCTTCTCTCGAGAGGGAAGAGTGTGGCTTAGTGGTAGCACACATTCTAGGAGCCATGAATCACTAAGTTCTAATCTCAACACCAGGTTCCTCAGTGGCTTAGGCAAGTCACTTCTTATCCCTTAGGTTCTAAATCTGTAAAGGAGAGATGACAATGCAATGATAGTGTGAGCAGTAATTAATGTGTTAGTAAAGTGTTACAGTAATTCTAAATATTATTATCATTACCTCAACACAGTTTGTTCACATAAGCAACCTCCCATGAATTCAAATGTGCTAGTTGATTATAAATACACGTTGTACATTTTTTATGCAAATAAGTATGTTCCAATAGTCTTACAAACTTATAAACAGATCATATTTTTAAAATGTATTGAAAGGTCACTTATTTTTAATTTGGGAAATGTTTTGCTACAGAAACAGTGTCAACAGTCATCTAGGCAAGCCTATAATGTTATATTGGTCTTGTAATATGTATTTGCAATAAAATGGTAGAAAATAGTTTTTGTTTTATTGTGGAGATGATAAGTTATCTTTACATTTCATGTTTAATAAGAAAAGAATAAGACAATAGCAAACAGAACACAAAGATTTTTAAGAGGGCGCTTGGTGACAGTGGTTCAGAAATCATTCATTCAACATTTACTCTTTTATTATACTTTAAGAAAAATATTTGAGTATGTCTCTGTGTCAGACATTATACTAAGTACTGGGAACATAATAGTGAACAACAACAACAATGAAATACTGTACCTGAAGTGGAAAAAAGACAACAAGCAATTAAATACATATTATTTCAGATGGACATAAAGGGCTGTGAAAAATAACAAAGTAGGATGAGGGTTGGATGTTTGAGTAGAGGGTGGTATTTTCCATGTGGTACTCACAGAAGACCTGCAATTAGATGATATTTGATTACAAACCTGAATGCAATTGGGAAGCCAAACACGTGAATATCTGAAGGTGGAACTTTCCAGGTAGATGGAAGAGCAAATGCGAAAGCCCGGAGATGCAAGTCTGTTTCGCATATTTAAGGAGCAGCAGAGGTCCCTGTGTCTGGAACACAGTTAATAAATGATTTGTGGTGTTAGATATTGTTGATGAGATTATAGACAGTCAGATCATGCAGGGCCTTTAGACTATAGTGAACTCCTCATATTTCATGCTGTGTACAATGTCAAGCAAATGGAAGATTTGGAGCCTAGGAAGGATTATCATCGATATTTTTTTCACTTTGGCACTTCTCACAGGAACTAATATTATTAAGGAGTGTGACAGTAAATAATTGTCTCCCCCAAAGATATTCATTTCCTCATCCCTAGAATCTGTGAATGTTACTCTGTTGTTGTTCAGTCACTAAGTCGTGTCTGACTCTTTGTGAGCCCATGGACTGCAGCACACCAGGTTCCCCTGTCCTTCACTATCTCCTAGAGTTAGCTCAACTTCACGTTCATTGAGTCAGTGATGTTATTTAACCATCTCATCCTCTGCAACTTCCGTCTCCTTTTGCCTTCAATCTTTCCCAGCATCAGGATCTTTTCCAATGAGTCACCTCTTCACATCAAGTGGCCAAAATATTGGAGCTTCAGCATCAGTCGTTCTAATGAATATTAAGGGTGATTTCATTTAGGATCGACTGCTTTGATCTCCTTGCAGTTCAAGGGACTTTCAAATGTCTTCTTCAGCACCACAAATTTGAAAGAATCAAATCTTTGGCACTCAGCTTTTTTATGATTCAACTCTCATATCAGTACACAACTACTGGAAAAACCGTAGCTTTGACTATATGGATCTTTGTCTGCAAAATGATGTCTCTGCTTTTTGATACACTAAGTTCATCACAGCTTTCCTTCCAAGGAGCAAGCATTTTGAATTTCATGGCTGCAGTCACTTTCTGCCATTAGAGTGGTATCATCTGCCTGTCTGAATTTGTTAGTATTTCTCCTGGCAATCATGATTCCAGCTTGTGATTCATCCATCCCAGGATTTTGCATGATGTACTCTGCATAGAAGTTAAATAAGGAGGGTGATAATACAGAGCCTTGTCATACTCCTTTCCCAATCCTGAACAAGTCCATTGTTCCATGTCTAGTTCCAACTGCTGCTTCTTGACTCACACATAAGTTTCTCAGAAGACAGGTAAGGTGGTCAGTCACTCCCATCTCTTGAAGAATTTTCCACAGTTTGCTGCGATCCACACAGTCAAAGGCTTTAGCATAGTCAATGAAGCAAAAGTAGATGCTTTTCAGGAATTCCTTTGCTTCCTTCATGACTCAAAAAACGTTGGCAACTTGATCTCTGGTTTCTTGACCTTTGCTAAAACCAGCTTGTACATCTGGAAGTTCTCAATTCACTTACTGCTGAAGCCTAACTTGAAGGATTTTGAATATAACCTTGTTAGAATGCAAAATTAGCACAATTATATGGCAGTTTGAATATTCTTTGGCATTGCCCTTCTTTGAGATTGGAATGAAAAGTGACCTTCTCCAGTTCTATGGCCACTGCTGAGTTTTCCAAATTTATTGACATATTGAGTGTAACAATTTAACAGCATCTTCTTTTAGAATTTGAAATAGTCTAGCTGGAATTATGTCACTTCCATGAGCTCTGTTCATAGAAATATTTCTTAAGGCCCACTTGACCTCACACTCTATGATGTCCGGCTCTAGGTGAGTGACCACACCATTGTGGTTATCCGAGTCATTAGGACCTTTCTTCTTCTGTGTTCTTCTGTGTTTTCTTGCCACCTCTTCTTAATCTCTTGGTCTGTAGCCCACCAGGCTCCACTGTCCATGCAATTTCCCAGGCAAGCATCCTGGAGTGGGTTGCCATTTCCTTCTCCAGAGGACCTTCCTGACTCAGGGACTGAACCCACGTCTCCTGCATCTCCTGCATTGGCAGGCAGATTCTTTACCACTGAGCCATCTGGGAAGGCCACTTTTTCCTTATTCAAAGTTAATGTGCTTTTAGTCTATTGCTCACCTATGTACTGGCAAATGTCTCTTAGTGTATTTTATTTCCAAATTAACCATCTAACAAGTTGGTAGGTAGTGGTGACAACTAGGTGATAGGAATGGATTGAAATCATAGGATTATTTATTATTCCTGTTTTATAGACTAGAACACTAAAAGTAGAAATGACATAATATATTTATAACAATGCCATTCTTTTAAAAAAAATGACCTAATATTGTGTTTAATGTAATGTGCATAAAACCTACCTCTCTTATCATGACACATTGCACAATATGCTCCTTTATATTGAAGGCATCTCAGGTTGTTTTTGTTTTTTTGTATTTTTTTACTTTATAAGAGTATGAAGCAGCATGAAAAAGCTGAAATTCAGATTTGATGTATTATTTAATGATTTACTTTGGAAACCATGAAAGTTTTCTATCTGCAGCTAATTAAAAATGAGGGCTTAAAACAGCCATAAGTAAAAAAATACTGGTTTTTTAGTATATTTACAATATTTAGTATCATTTCCTAGTGGAAAAATGATAAAAAAAAAACAATACTCTGAGTTGAGAAATTGATTTACAAACATGTGACAAGAGTACTACAAACCAAATTTGTGCCTAAGTTGCTGAAAAAAAAAATCCAATTCTGTATCTCTTTTCTTTGATGCTTCAAACTCTAAACCTGGTTCATAATCTGAATTGGCTTTTAAAATTCACTAAGTACTTACTATATACTAACCATCATGTTAAGCAATTTATGTGGAATGGCTCACTTAATCCTTATAAAACTTTTACAGTTATAATATGACCATTTTACTTACTATTGCTATAGAATTCATAGTTCTTGTGTCAACACATAGTCTCACAAAATTCTCTGGATAATTAATTTCATGGAATATTAAGTGAAGTGCAGGGAAGTGAAAGTCACTCAGTTATGTCCAATTCTTTGTAACCCCATGGACTATACAGTCCATGGAATTCTCCAGGCCAGAATACTGGAGTGGGTAGCCTTTCCCTTCTCTAGGGGATCTTCCCAACCCAGGATTTGAACCCAAGTCTCCCACATTGCAGTTGGATACTTTACCAGATGAGCCACAAATATTAAATATCCAATTAATATTTTATTAATATGAAGAGATACCCATTCATTTGAAAGAGAAGAAATATTAGTACATGGGACATCTCTGTGCTTTTAGCTACTCATTTCCAACTTGGTTTCCCTGACATTTCTATACTTCTTGTTCTTCCACTATCTGGACAGTTGATTTTATCCACCCCTGAAGTGAACAAGATCTGAAATTTGTGACTTATAGCCTGAAAAATTCACTACAAGTTCCTGAGAAGGTGCTTTTATTTCCTTTTTAATTTTCTTCAGTTACTGCTCACCCTTTCCTTTTTGTTAACAGTATAACATGATTTTTCTGTTTTCTATCATGTAATAGAGTCATCTTACACTGATATGCAGATATGCTTTCAAACAGGGCCACTCACAGTTCTACTGACGTATGAAGGTTATCCCTTTAAAGCTATTTCATTGTGCTATATGCATCCAACCCTACAACACAGGAATTTAAAATTCTTCGCAGCACCTTTGAAATGAAATGTACTGCTTAACCTATATATTCACAACTTGACATTGGGAGAGTAATCAACCTCAAAACAGGGTTATTTTTTGAATTTGCAGCTTTAAACTTATAATTGTATGTTCATTGCAAAGCTCTTCATAGCTATAAAGATATCACAAAGAGAGAGAGAACTGATATTACCTAGAAGAGTCTATATTAGGATACAGGCTTGTTTGCTATAGAGAGCGATTCCAAAAGAAATTGGCTTAAGGAACATTTTCACAAATACAGAAATATTTTAAAGAAGAATCAAAGTCACCCCGTCCACATCCAATCCCCAGTGTAATCACTTGAAAGAAACATTTGAAAAAGAAATCTATGGCCTCTGCATCAACCTCACAGCAGTGCAACAGCCTACTGATCAACCCACCCCACTCCTCAAAAAAAGAGAATATGGCCTAAACAGAAGAAAATTTTATTTCTCTCCTTCCAGGTAAATAGCCAGGAAAGGTATGACAGTTTCATGGTATCAAGGATTCTTCTTCTTTCTGTCTTCTTGCCCTGCTATTGCTGCTGCTGCTGCTTCTGCTAAGTTGCTTCAGTCGTGTCTGACTCTGTGCGACCCCATAGACGGCAGCCCACCAGGCTCCACCGTCCCTGAGATTCTCCAGGCAAGAACACTGGAGTGGTTGCCATTTCCTTCTCCAATGCATGAAAGTGAAGAGTGAAAGTGAAGTCTCTCAGTCGCGTCTGACTAGTAGCGACCCCATGGACTGCAGCCTACCAGGCTCCTCCGTCCATGGGATTTTCCAGGCAAGCGTACTAGAGTGGGGTGCCATCGCCTTCTCCTGCCATTGCTAGGGTTTGTTTTCATACATGTGACTGAAATGACCTCCCCAGGGACCTATAGGCAGGTGTGATGGAAAGAGAAGAAAGGCATATTCCTTTCCTCTAGTAGCACATCCCACACACTGCATATAGCATTCCTCTCACATTTATTTCATAGAGAAGAATTACTCCCATGGTAATCCCTAGATGCAAAAGAGGCTACACATACATTCTTCAGCCAAATTAATCTAGACTCAGCTAAAGTTTCTACAACTATAGAACAAGAAAAGAACAGATACTGGCAGAATAACTATGTCTTCACCACAGCAGAAATGATGAACATTTCTACAGCCAATACCATGAAGTTTTCTTGCCTTTGGGCTTTCATTCTTTCCCCTCCTTACCACGTCCTTTATTCACAATCTCATTTGTCAAAATTTGACTCAGTCAGTCTTTAAGGCCCAGATTTCATCTGCCTTCTGAAGCATTCTGTGATAGACACAGTCATATTTATCAAACATTAAATTGCTTTGTTTATATTTCCCAGCCACCTTGCATGTATTGCAGGGGAAGGGGCGGGTGGGGAGTGAAGGAAGTTGGAAAGACTTTGACTAGTTTGGGCCCAGATATAAGTATAAATATGTGTGTTTTGCACTTGTCATGGTATACTTTTGTGTCTGAGTGTTTCTTGGGAAAATTGATGAGTTCCTCAATGGTGTCCGATATATAGTAGAGTTCAGCGAATGGTGACTATATAGATAATTTTGTAAAACTGAAAGTGAAGCAAGAAGCAGGGAAGTACCAAAGGAGATACTGCTATTGTTTAGTTGCTGAGCTGTGTCCAATTCTTTCTGATCCTATGGACTGTAGCCCACCAGGCTCTTCTGTTCATGGGACTTCCCAAGCAAGAATACTGGAGTGGGTTGCCATTCCTTTCTCTAAGGGATTTATGCACCAAATGTATGGCATGATAAAAAAACTTACATGCCTATATTTTACTACAAGATATCATTACTATTTGTTGGCCTCTGCATATCTTTTTGAATACTTTCTTTCACTATTTCTGATTGCATAAAATATGTTTTAATGCAGTGTTTCCTTCTTTTGCAAATAAATTGAAATTAAATTTGCTTCTGTTTTGCACTTCATATATGTGTGTGTGTNCACTGGAGTGGTTGCCATTTCCTTCTCCAATGCATGAAAGTGAAGAGTGAAAGTGAAGTCTCTCAGTCGCGTCTGACTAGTAGCGACCCCATGGACTGCAGCCTACCAGGCTCCTCCGTCCATGGGATTTTCCAGGCAAGCGTACTAGAGTGGGGTGCCATCGCCTTCTCCTGCCATTGCTAGGGTTTGTTTTCATACATGTGACTGAAATGACCTCCCCAGGGACCTATAGGCAGGTGTGATGGAAAGAGAAGAAAGGCATATTCCTTTCCTCTAGTAGCACATCCCACACACTGCATATAGCATTCCTCTCACATTTATTTCATAGAGAAGAATTACTCCCATGGTAATCCCTAGATGCAAAAGAGGCTACACATACATTCTTCAGCCAAATTAATCTAGACTCAGCTAAAGTTTCTACAACTATAGAACAAGAAAAGAACAGATACTGGCAGAATAACTATGTCTTCACCACAGCAGAAATGATGAACATTTCTACAGCCAATACCATGAAGTTTTCTTGCCTTTGGGCTTTCATTCTTTCCCCTCCTTACCACGTCCTTTATTCACAATCTCATTTGTCAAAATTTGACTCAGTCAGTCTTTAAGGCCCAGATTTCATCTGCCTTCTGAAGCATTCTGTGATAGACACAGTCATATTTATCAAACATTAAATTGCTTTGTTTATATTTCCCAGCCACCTTGCATGTATTGCAGGGGAAGGGGCGGGTGGGGAGTGAAGGAAGCTGGAAAGACTTTGACTAGTTTGGGCCCAGATATAAGTATAAATATGTGTGTTTTGCACTTGTCATGGTATACTTTTGTGTCTGAGTGTTTCTTGGGAAAATTGATGAGTTCCTCAATGGTGTCCGATATATAGTAGAGTTCAGCGAATGGTGACTATATAGATAATTTTGTAAAACTGAAAGTGAAGCAAGAAGCAGGGAAGTACCAAAGGAGATACTGCTATTGTTTAGTTGCTGAGCTGTGTCCAATTCTTTCTGATCCTATGGACTGTAGCCCACCAGGCTCTTCTGTTCATGGGACTTCCCAAGCAAGAATACTGGAGTGGGTTGCCATTCCTTTCTCTAAGGGATTTATGCACCAAATGTATGGCATGATAAAAAAACTTACATGCCTATATTTTACTACAAGATATCATTACTATTTGTTGGCCTCTGCATATCTTTTTGAATACTTTCTTTCACTATTTCTGATTGCATAAAATATGTTTTAATGCAGAGTTTCCTTCTTTTGCAAATAAATTGAAATTAAATTTGCTTCTGTTTTGCACTTCATATATGTGTGTGTGTGTGTACACACACACACACACACATGGAGAAGGAAATGGCAACCCACTCCAATACTCTTGCCTGGAAAATCCTATGGACAGAGGAGTGTGGTAGGCTACAGTCCATGGGGTCGCAAAGAGTTGGACACAACTGAGTGAGGCCACTTATATATATATATACATACATATATATATAGCCACTTAACTTTTTAAAGTGAAAGATAATTGCTTTACAGAATTTTGTGGTTTTCTGTCAAACATCAACAAGAATCAGCCGTAGGTACACCCTTCAGAACCTTCCTAGATTATTACAGAGCCCCTGAGTCATACAGCAAATTCCCACTGGCTATCTACTTTACATATGGCTAAATTTGCTTCTTTTAAAAATACTTTCAAAATCAAATTTCAAAATTGCCTTTGTGTTGAAGGTTTGTGGTAAAATTTATCAGTCTGTTTAGTGCTATAAGGGTTTACTATTACACATATTCTAAAATGATGGTTATTCTCTCTAATAAGACCACAGTACATGACATAATATTCCAAATAAAAATTTGTGCATTATCTTGCCTAATATTCACCATGATCTAATAATTAATGGGTTATTTTTATCCCCATTTCATGGATCAGAAAATTGAGTGGTTTTAATGCTGCAAATTAATGTTTAATATTCTCATGGAATCAGTCATTATTTTATACACTTATTTCACCCAACAATACATAAATTTACNCTCTAATAAGACCACAGTACATGACATAATATTCCAAATAAAAATTTGTGCATTATCTTGCCTAATATTCACCATGATCTAATAATTAATGGGTTATTTTTATCCCCATTTCATGGATCAGAAAATTGAGTGGTTTTAATGCTGCAAATTAATGTTTAATATTCTCATGGAATCAGTCATTATTTTATACACTTATTTCACCCAACAATACATAAATTTACTATAATATAAATTCTAACATTTGAAGTATATTTTATTTCTACTAAGTGCTGAATATATTTAAATCTTCATTTACTTTTTCTTTCTCCTTTATCAATAATAAAATTAAATTTTTCTGTTTTGATTTATCATTTGGATTTGAAATCTACTTTTGAAAGAAAGATCAATACATACCATGGAAAGTGTAGGACCAGTGTATCAAAGGGTTATGCTTAAATCGTTTATCACATTGAAGTAGTTACTCAGGAGTAACAGGAAGAGCTGAAACAAGTAACCCAAGAAGTTAAAATGATCTTTGTCACAGACATTTAAAAAGAGCAAAGATTAGATCAAAACTTGAGTTTATCCCCTCCCTGTACATAAGTAGGTTTTGTAAGTTGTATTTACTCAGAAGTAGGAAACCCACAGTTTAAGTTGATGTTTTATCAGCAACAACACAGTTGTTTAAGGCTAAAATTAAATGAATTTGGAGCTACTTTTCAAGTCAGTCGAAGAAAACATTTTAAGCAACTGAGATGTAATTATTTAAACATAAGCTTGCATAAAAGAGAGATAAATCAGTCATTTCATCTGGTTCCTTTTTCACATTCATTTTATGTGACACGAGAATTGGCCTTCATCATTATTTACATCTATCTTTTCTATTCTACAAATGCTTTTAGGGTGTTGAAAAATTATTGTTTGCAGTATTTCTTTAGAGAAGAAAAGGGTAGAATATTCCACTCAGTATAAGATCTATGCTTGCTGAAGGCAGCAAGAATTGCCTGTGCGTATTTTAGAGAAGGATTTGGCTCCCTGCCACCAAAGTTCAAGTGACCACTTAGGATTTCTCATTGAGAACTACTGTATGCAAACACACAAGCTGTGGATTGATTCTTACTTAATTACCAGACCACCAACTTTGCCAGTGCCATTAGCTGCAATACAATCTTGGACAATGTGCAAAACTATCACGATTTTTTCTTTCTGATCTCTCTGGTATGTTTCAGACCATCTATGGAAGGCTCAAAAGAAGTACATGTAATTTCACACTTATGTGTCAGGTTGATGGAAAAAATGGGCATGCTACAAAAGCTTTCAGAGCTACAATTCAAGTGAGACCCCCAACTGCATATTAAATTCATGGATGAACAATGGAAACCTGAAAGTTATAATTTCAAGTTTTATTTCTGTAGTTATTGGCATATGACACCGAATTATTAAATCCAGCACAATACAAAAGTGAACAGGGGAGATTTACATAGGAATAAGAGAGCATTGTGGATTTTGGGAATAAGCAAAAACTGTAGAATATTTTCATAATAGTAAATTTCATATAATATAAACTGAACAAGTTTTTAAATACAACCCCCACCCAATTTCTATGTTAAACTGCATATGTGTAACCCTTGCACAATGTACAAGAAGCACTGAAATGCAGAAACAATGTGAGGTAGCAGGTCAATCAATCCATTACCTTTGGTTGCTTCTGCTTATGAATAGCTAATAATCCAACACAAAAATATTATTAGCATATGAGATTTTTCTGAGTAAAAGCGGTGGCAGTGGATTTTTGTAACTAATACTCTGGCCAGGAGTTTTCTTTACATCTCAAATTAGTGAAGTATATAAATCAATTTCCTTATATGACAGCAGTGAAGAGAGAAAGCATATCATTGGAATGAAATATTTCTGAATGTTTATAGGATGGTATAGCAAGCATATTCAGTTCAGTTCAGTCGCTCAGTAGTGTCTGACTCTTTGCGACCCCATGAATCGCAGCATGACAGGCCTCCCTGTCCATCACCAACTCCCAGAGTTCACTCAGACTCACGTCTATTGAGTCAGTGATGCCATTCAGCCATCTTATCCTCTGTTGTCCCCTTCTCCTCCTGCCCCTAATCCCTCCCAGCATCAGAGTCTTTTCCAATGAGTCAACTCTTCACATGAGGTGGCCAAAGTACTGGAGTTTCAGCTTTAGCATCATTCCTTCCAAAGCATATTAGTAAGAGCAAATTGAAAAAAAAAATGTGCTACAGAATATAGTTGACAGAAACTTTAAAGCATAGATCATAGATAAGAAGACTTAATATTAAGATGATCATATTTCCTAAACTGATTTACAGATTCAGTGCAATCCCTGTTAAAATTCCACCTGACATTTTTGTAGAAATTGATAAGATGATTCTAAATTTCATAAGGAATTGTAAGAGATGTGGATTAGCCAAAACAATCCAAAATAAGAATGAGATATATGGTCTCACAATTCCTAATTTTATTTTACTCTGTTTATTTTTTAAATTTATTTATTTTAATTGGAGGCTAATTACTTTAAATATTGTAGTGGGTTTTGCCATACATTGACCTGAATCAGCCATGGGTGTACATGTGTTCCCCATCCTGAACTCCCCCTCCCACCTCCCTCTGCATCCCATCCTTCAGGGTCATCCCAGTGCACCAGCCCTGAGCACCCTGTCTCATGCATCAAACCTGGACTGGCGATCTATTTCACATATACAGTTCCTACGTTTGAAGCTTATGACAGAGCAATTTTAATCATGACAGTGTAACATTGGCACAAGGACAAATATATAAATCAATGGAACAATATTGAGACAACTGTATATCTACATGGAAAAGAATGGAGTTGGATCCTTACCTCACACCGTATAAAAATTAACTCAAAATGAATCAAAATCCTAAATATAAGAGTTAATATGATAAAAGTTTTAGGACAAAATACAGAGGTAAATAGTCAATACCTTGATTTGGCAAAGGGTTCTCAGATACAGCAACATGAACAACAAAGAAAAAAAGACAAATTGAACTTTATCAAAATTAAAAATGTCTGTGCTTTCAAAGGTCACCTTCAAGACAGTGAAAAGACATCAAATAGGGGAAACATGTGCAAAACAAATATTTTATAAGGGATTGTATCTAGACTATATAGAGCCCCTACAATCCAATAATAAAAAGACAAAAAATCTAAAAAGAAATGGATAAATGGTCTCAATAAATATTTCTCAAGGGAATATATAAAAATGGCCAAACAGCACATGAAAGATAAGCAAGGGAAGCAAATCAAAATCACAAAGAGAAACTATTTCATAGCTATCAGGATAGCTTGGAGAAGGAAATGGCAACCCACTCCAGTGTTCTTGCCTGGAGAATCCCGGGGATGGGGGAGCCTGGTGGGCTGCCGTCTATGGGGTTGCACAGAGTCAGACACGACTGAAGTGACTTAGCAGCAGCAGCAGCAGCAGCAGCAGGATAGCTAGAACCAAAAGTTCCATATTAACCAGTTCTTGCAACAATACAGAGAAATCAAAGTCCTCAAGCTCTCCTGGTAGGAATGTAAAAGGGTGCCATAGCTTTGGATAACAGTCTAGTGTTTCCTCCAACAAACACATAATTACCATATGACCCAGCAATTCCTCTCCTAGATACACATCCAGAGAAATGGAATCATATCTACACTAAACCTTATGCATATGCATGTTAACAGCATGATTATTCATAAAAATCAAAAGGTGGAAACAATATAAATATCCATGCTCTGAAGAAATGTGATATACACATTCAATGAAGTATTTTTTAGCGATAGAAAGAAATGAAGTACTGATATACTTGCCTGTTTGGTCAAACTTTGAAAATGTTACCCTAAGTGAAAGATGCCCATCACAAAAGTCCACCTATTGTATGATTCCATTAATACGAAAGTCCAGAATAAGGAAATATAGAGAATGAAAGCAGACTGGTGGTTGCTCAGGGCTGGGGAAGACGTAAATGAGTAGGGGACGCAGTGAGGGTAATAGCTAAAAGGTTTAGGGTTTCTTTTTGAGACGATGAAGATGTTCTAAAATTGGGGCAATGGTTACATATAACTATGAAAATACTAAAATCCATTGAATTTTACACTTTGAATAGGAGAACTATAATAAGTGAGTTATATCCCAATAAAGCTGTTTTTTTAAAAACAAGGGAACTTTAGTGGGTTTGTTAACCCGTGTGTACATCTAACTCTAAAGCCACATAGCAACTATACAACAGATGAATAATATGAATTCTGGAAAAAAAAGACATATGGTGATGTGTCAAATCCTACAGAACTGAATATTCAGCTCTTATAAATGAAGAAGGATACAAAATATGCAGCTTCTTTTACAATGAAGCAAATTATTCACCAATGTTAAACAAATGTGGTAGGAATACTAACAGCCACGGATTACATTTCTATTGAGAAAAGCAATTATAAGCTGGAGGCTATCATGAGTCCTTATTTACTTAGGCTGAAATTCAAGATGGACTTTGAAACATTTCTTTCAGAAAAGATTCTCTAGAGAAGGAAAAGAAAGAAAAAGAGAGAGCACAGAGGGTAGATTCAAGACAGAAAAGAAAAGAGAAAATATCTCAGATATATGTGCTATGTAACCACTGAGATGTCTCTTTCAAGTAATTACGGTTGTTTGTTCCAACAAAGTAGACCAGAAGACCAAGCATATGTACTGCAACTGAGGGAAAAATTAAAAATTAAAGCTTTCCAAATCAATATTCCTGAAAACACAGAGACACAGTAAATACTATCAAGTTCAAAGCAGTAAAATTTACTTGTTGCCTAAAATTTTAAGTTACTTGGTTGACATCACCCAGAGGAATGACTGAGCTACTTCCAGATGAAGCATTGGGTATTTTAGGGAAAATTCAGATCCTGTTCAGTGGACAGGACTTTATTACTAGGATATAGGGGTGTCTGTCTTTAAAAGAACATCCTTTTAAAGAAGAACAGAAGTAGATTTTAAAGCTCTTTATGAATAAAACAAAGAAACCTGAAGTATTAATATGTTTTGGGTAATAATTCCGATTTATATCCTTATCTAGAGTGATACAAAGAAAAATGAAAGCAGAAAAAAAAAAACCTTTTAGTTTTCATTATAAAACCAATATCAAAATGTATATAAATCAAACAGAATTGTTAAAGATTATATTTAGTAGAGTGAATAGAGGTAAAAAGACTATAAAATGTACTATAAAGTGGTATAAAGAGAAAGACTGAGACTGATGCAGAAAGGAAAGTCAATATATGACTTTAGAAATATTGCTCCACTACAATTTATATGAATATATTTTCTTGAGAATTTAACCTAATCCTAATTTGAATGGAAACTGGCTAAGGTTCAGTATATACAAATTGAATGAGTGAATTTCACTTAATATACTAGAGATATACTCTTTACCAAAATTCCTTCCTTCCACAACCTTTCTCATTCCTTATCTTCCCTCTCACCAGCAGTGTGCGATAGAAAGCATGTTTGTTTGGCGTCAGGTAGACCTGGATTTAAATTTCAGCACTGACTTACTAGCTCTGTGATCTTAACGATATCATTAAGGAATTATTTCCGCCTGGTTACTTGCCTACTTTCTCTCTGTTGTAAATAAGACAGAGGCAGAGATGAGATGAGGATCAAGGACAAAAGGCCACGCAAAGACAGATTAAATGGAGTTGGAGAGAGTAGTAAGACTTGATCCTAGGTTAACTAAGAGTTCTGGTGTTGGCAGGGACCCAGCTAGTTCATCTTCTGCAGTGCTTTATTTATGTGACTCCATATGCTCGTGAGTCCTCATTCCAGTGGTCAGTTCAGGCCTTTCCTTTCCTCCACTCTCCACATGCGAGCTTGCTGGTCTTCGCTGACGTGCTCTCTCTCCTTCCTGTTGTATAGACTGAATGTCTACACAGTCTATAGACATTCTGGCTCACCCTTAAAAGTTATGTAATATGTTAAGCCACTGTGTTAATGATGAAAAAGCCATAGGCTATATTCCTCCCAACTGTTGTTATGGGCATATCTTAATGGTGGACATTTAGAGACAATATTCAGGACTCCCTTGGCGGCTCAGTGGTACAGAATCTACCCACCAATACAGGATTTGATCCCTGGGTTGGGAAGATCCCCCAGAGAAGGAAATGGCAACACAGTATTCTCAGAATTCCAGTATTCTTGCCTGGGAAATCCCATGGACAGGGGAGCCTGGTGGGCTACGGTCCATGGCATGGCAAAAGAGTTGAACAGAACTTAGAGACAAGACAACAACAACAACAAGGGATAATATATATGTGTGTACTCTGCCTTTGAAAATAATTTCACATTAGGGTGGTGGCAGGTTCTTGAGAGGATGGAACAGTTACTATATTTTGCTTCTAATAGAGACTTCACTTGGCATAATCACATCATTTAGAAGCTTCACTACTCTGATCTTATTTTAAAGAATGAAACATAGATGATGTTTCTATTACAGGATCTCAAAACAAGCAAACACCAAACTTCTTTCTTGGACTTATGAGAAATTCTTTTCAATCCTTTCCAGGTCAGAGACCAAATGAAAATAGGAAGCACTGATGCCACTTATATTATGAACAGGCACCTGTGAATGTCCTGTGAATTATTTCTTCAGTTTCTCTAATCAAAACATTTTTTGATAAGAGCTAGTTGATAGTCAAGTATCCTTTTCAATATTACTTAAATCAAGGAAGTTGACTTGGAAAGATTGTGTTATAACACTATTGAAGTGATTAACAGTATTATATACCTGCTCTATTGAAATTCACTTCTGCAACAAAGGGCTATTCATGTACTATCTTGTTTCATTTTCAACAAAATGCTTTAACAAAAAACAGAATTCAGCTTCATGTCATTTGTGCATGGTGTGATATTTTTGACTTGGACTTTCAGTTTCCATTATTAAAAAACAAAGTGTCAGTAAATGATATGACCCAATATGGGCTCCCCAGGTGGCACCAGTGGTAAAGAACCTGCCTGCTAATGCAGGAGACATAAGAGACAAGATCCCTGGGTTAGGAAGATCCCTTGGAGAAAAGTATGGTAACTCACTGCAGTACTCTTGCCTGCAGAATCCCATGAACAGAGGAGACTGGTAGGCTACAGTCCATAGGCTTGCAGAGAGTCAGACACAACTAAAGTGACTTAGCATGTATGCACATAACCCAATATAATAGATACATAGTCTAAAAACAAAAGTTTTCTGAAATTGAGTCTTTTTCCAAATAAATAAAATGAGTTATTCCTATATCAATATAAAGCAAAATTCTAGGATGTTTACACAAGATTTGAAGTTAGACCAAAATTACATCTGTTAATGTAATTCCACTATAAATATATGTATTTGTACAATATAACTCAACTACCTTTAAAAGATTAACAGATTTTTTGTAGTTTTTATTTAGCATTTTCAGGTTAAAGGCTCAGTTAAATTAGAATCTTAGGTTAAAACCACAGTTTCTTTTAGCCTAAGTGTACGGCGTAGCCAAAATATGGGCTATATTGTTTTGGTTATACTGCTGCTGCTGCTGCTGCTAAGTCGCTTCAGTCATGTCCAACTCTGTGCGACCCCATAGACAGCAGCCCACCAGGCTCCCCCGTCCCTGGGATTCTCCAGGAAAGAACACTTGAGTGGGTTGCCATTACTAATACATTTAAAATTCATCTTGCATTCAGTGGTATAGTCACTATGGAAAACAACATGAAAGTTCCTCAAAAAACTGAGGATAGAGTTGCCATATGATCCAACAATCCCACTCCTGGGCAAAAACTATAATTTGAAAGAAAGCATGCAGCCGCATGTTCACAGCAGCACTATTTAAAATAGCCAAGGCATGGAAGCAATGTAAATGTCCATCAACAGATAAAGAAGATGTAGACACACACACACACACACACACACACACACACACACACACACCCCCAATGGAATGCTACTCAGCCACAAAAGAGAATGAAATAATGCCATTTACACAAAATGGGTGAACCTAGAGTACTCTTGCCTGGAAAATCCCATGGGCAGAGGAGCCTGAAAGGCTGCAGTCCATGGGGTCACTGAGAGTTGGACATGACTCAGCAACTTCATTTTCACTTTTCACTTTCATGCATTGGAGAAGGAAATGGCAACCCACTCCAGTGTTCTTGCCCGGAGAATCCCAGGGATAGGGGAGCCTGCTGGGCTGCCGTCTATGGGGTTGCACAGAGTCGGACACGATTGAAGTGACTTAGCAGCAGCAGCAGCAGAGGTTATCATACTAAGTGAAGTAAATCAGAAAGACAAAAATACCCTATGATATCACTTATATGCAGAATCAAAAATGTAACATAAATGAGCTTATCCATAGAGTATTAACAGACTCACAGACATAGAGAACAGATTTTTGGTTGCCTGGGAAGAGGTAGTAGGAGCAGAATGGATTGGGAGTTTGTGAATAGCAGATACAAGCTATTATACATAGGATGAATAAACAACAAGCTCCTACTATATGGCACAGGGAACTGTATTCAATATCTTATAATATACCATAATGAAAAAGAATATATGTATATGTATAATTGGGGATTCTTTCATAGCTCAGTCAGTAAAGAATCTGGCTGCAGTGCAGGAACTGGGTTTGATCCCTGTGTTGGGAAAGGCCCCTGGGGAAGGAAATTGCAACCTACTCCTTATTCTTACCTGGGAAATCCCAAGGACGGAGGAGCCTGGTAGGCTACAGTCCATGGGGTTGCAAAGGGTTGGACATGACTTAGTGAGTAAAACACCACCCAGGTATAATTGAATCACTGCTGTACAGCAGAAATTAAGACATTGTAAATAGGCTATACTTCAATAAAATAAAAAATGAAATAATATTTATTTTACATTCAAATTTAAATAAGTGCCCTATATTTTATTTAAAGGATAGTTTTCTTGAAGCCTTTGTCTTTCCTCTCTAGTCCAATCTATGAGCAAAAAACAAATCCTAAGACAAAATTACTGCCTTAGTTTAAATAGGTGCTTCTCTCTCCACTATACATTGCATACTATTTCTACCTTTATGTGTTTGTTTATTCTTCTTTTCTTTCTGCCATCTTCCATCTGTCCCTTTCTCCCTCCTTTTCTTTCACTTCTATTATTTCCCAACTCACAATAATTTTATCCTTTTTACTCATAAAACCTATTATTCTTTAATAGATAATTAGTTCCAAAAACATACCCTGTATAGTTTTGTCCCATATCTTTATTATGAATTCATTAATTGGTGAGAAATATTGATGTTATTAAACTTTATCATAGATTTCATTATAAAAAGAACTCACTGTAAGATGTAAAGGAAATAAGATGTTTTTTGTGAACTAAAATTCCCAAACATTTAAGACTCAACCTTTGAAAAGATAAAATCAGAAACAAAATAATCTAGCTTCTGCCAACTTTTAAGACGCTATTAATGCATAAAAAGGATAGTCAATTTCGCTTTACAAAAGAACATTTATTTGGGGGAAGGAGATGGCTGATTACGAACTGTTTGGATTCAACCCTGCTTTCAAGCTGATTTCATGAAGGACAAAAGGAAAGTCTCTTGATGTTCTCTCAAATCTCAGGGAAGTACAGTTCACAGTATTAAAACTGTTTCGTCATTACACTTCCTTCATTGCTTTTGCTTGGGTGAGACCACAGCTCATCTTCAGTACCAAGAGGCCCCCTCTAACTACTATATCTACTCTGTAAATGGTAGGAAGGAGCAAAAACAGACCAAGAGAACAGTTGCTGGCTCCATCTACATACAATGAACCAAGTTGCTCCCACATTGCTGCTGCTCAGCTTCATACTTGCAGGACAAAATCCGCATTTGGGCTGCAAGATGATTTTCTGTAGACTACTCCTTTAACTTTTTTCATTGTTATTTTTCTTTTATTATTGGAGTATAACTGCTTTACAATGTTGTGTTAGTTTCTGCTGCACAACAAAATGAATCACCCATTATATATACATACACTTCCTCCCTCACCTCATCCCATCCCTCTAGGTCATCACAGAGCACCAAGCTGAGGTCCCTGTATTATACATACCCGCTATAGTGTTTGGCTATAGTGTTTTATTATTAATTTACTTGTAGCTAGTGATTATCTATAAATAGATATATGACCCAAGTAAATTATAAATGAATGAACTTATCCATATTCAGTATCAATAGAATTTTTAGCTGACATAGTACTACAGTTCAAAAGATGAAGTTTTCCTTTTGCTAGCATGGGAGTATTGCATGGGACGCTGGTGTAATTGTTGCTGCTGTGCCTGACGCTAAAGTTGACCAATTTTAGCAACTTTTTTTTTTTTTNTTATGTGTTTGTTTATTCTTCTTTTCTTTCTGCCATCTTCCATCTGTCCCTTTCTCCCTCCTTTTCTTTCACTTCTATTATTTCCCAACTCACAATAATTTTATCCTTTTTACTCATAAAACCTATTATTCTTTAATAGATAATTAGTTCCAAAAACATACCCTGTATAGTTTTGTCCCATATCTTTATTATGAATTCATTAATTGGTGAGAAATATTGATGTTATTAAACTTTATCATAGATTTCATTATAAAAAGAACTCACTGTAAGATGTAAAGGAAATAAGATGTTTTTTGTGAACTAAAATTCCCAAACATTTAAGACTCAACCTTTGAAAAGATAAAATCAGAAACAAAATAATCTAGCTTCTGCCAACTTTTAAGACGCTATTAATGCATAAAAAGGATAGTCAATTTCGCTTTACAAAAGAACATTTATTTGGGGGAAGGAGATGGCTGATTACGAACTGTTTGGATTCAACCCTGCTTTCAAGCTGATTTCATGAAGGACAAAAGGAAAGTCTCTTGATGTTCTCTCAAATCTCAGGGAAGTACAGTTCACAGTATTAAAACTGTTTTGTCATTACACTTCCTTCATTGCTTTTGCTTGGGTGAGACCACAGCTCATCTTCAGTACCAAGAGGCCCCCTCTAACTACTATATCTACTCTGTAAATGGTAGGAAGGAGCAAAAACAGACCAAGAGAACAGTTGCTGGCTCCATCTACATACAATGAACCAAGTTGCTCCCACATTGCTGCTGCTCAGCTTCATACTTGCAGGACAAAATCCGCATTTGGGCTGCAAGATGATTTTCTGTAGACTACTCCTTTAACTTTTTTCATTGTTATTTTTCTTTTATTATTGGAGTATAACTGCTTTACAATGTTGTGTTAGTTTCTGCTGCACAACAAAATGAATCACCCATTATATATACATACACTTCCTCCCTCACCCCATCCCATCCCTCTAGGTCATCACAGAGCACCAAGCTGAGGTCCCTGTATTATACATACCCGCTATAGTGTTTGGCTATAGTGTTTTATTATTAATTTACTTGTAGCTAGTGATTATCTATAAATAGATATATGACCCAAGTAAATTATAAATGAATGAACTTATCCATATTCAGTATCAATAGAATTTTTAGCTGACATAGTACTACAGTTCAAAAGATGAAGTTTTCCTTTTGCTAGCATGGGAGTATTGCATGGGACGCTGGTGTAATTGTTGCTGCTGTGCCTGACGCTAAAGTTGACCAATTTTAGCAACTTTTTTTTTTTTTTCGGAGAAGGCAATGGCACCCCACTCTAGTACTCTTGCCTGGAAAACCCTATGGGCAGAGGAGCCTGGTAGGCTGCAGTCCATGGGGTCGTGAAGAGTCAGACACCACTGAGCGACTTCACTTTCACTTTTCACTTTCATGCATTGGAGAAGGAAATGGCAACCCACTCCAGTGTTCTTGCCTGGAGAATCCCAGAGACGGGGAGCCTGGTGGGCTGCCGTTTTCGGGGTCGCACAGAGTCGGACAAGACTGAAGCGACTTCGCAGCAGCAGCAGCAGCAGCAGCAGTAGTAACTTTTTGGAGCTCAAACTTACTAGAGGCTTCTGTTAGAAGAGGAAAAGACTCTTCAAGAACCTCACGTATATAAATAGAGTATGAGAATGAAAAACACTGAGCTATTTTAAAACTGTCAAAAATTTAAGAGGAATATATATTATAAATTGAGAGAATGAGGGAACATATCATACAATTTTAAACAGACTGTTTAAAGTTGTTTATGCACGCTGATACTATATTGACATAATTCAACATTTAGGCTTCTGTTATTTGAATTTTTAGCTACATTCACATGAGGTGGGGAACTGATGTTTATCCAGAACAATCCTTGTGCTAACAAGTTTACATATTTTCTCCTAATAATTCTGTGAGATAATTTTTTTTTACATCCACACTATAGATAAAATCATGATAGTGGTAAAGAATCCAATTGCCAATGCAGGAGACACAGGGTACTCAGGTCCAGTCCTTAGGTGGGGAAGATCCCCTGAAGGAGGAAATGACAATCCAAGCCAGTATTCCTGCCTGGAAAATTCGATGGACAGAGGAGCCTGGAAGGCTACAGTCCATGATGCTGCAGAGTCAGACACAACTAGTGACTAAGCAGGGGTGTGGATAAAGAAACCGAGGCCACGAGAGTTAACTTCTCGAGTCTTGGAGCTATTATTCTATGGCATGGCTGAACTTGAATTCAGATTGACCATGTGCTTTTCTGCTATATACTGCAAATTCTGAGTGTCAGAATTGGAGTGGAGTAAGGATATCTAAGATAAGTTAGAAGCAATTACTAATGCTATCATTCAAAATTCCTTAAGCTATTTCTGAAATTTTTCAGAAACTTGAATTATTTGTGTTTGTGTCTATCTGAAATATCTGATAATTCTTAGTATAAGCACTGTATTTTTAAAAAAGAGAAAGATGAAAATAAAAGAAAAGAGAAAGAAGACAAGGAAATAGAAAAATGACACACTGGGAAAATATTGTTACTTTTTAAGTATGATTAATTAAAAGTCAAGAATTATGGTGAAATGAAATATAAATAATCTGAAAACCTGCAGGTTCTAAGTCTATATCTGGTGGTCATAGAACTTAGAAACTGAACTTTCCTTCTGTTACGCTAAATAATTAGAGAAAAGCAGCAATTGTTAATAGTTTCCTCCACCTGATGGGTAAACAGAAGCTGTAACTAGTGAGTTGGGGGTGACAGGAGGGTCACAAAGCCTCACGAGAGCATCTTGAAGGCTTAACATGGTACTCATTCTAAGGGTCTCTGGATACCAGGAAATATTTTCCCTGGCTGGGAGTGACACTGCGTCTCTCACTCTGCAAAAGTCTGTTGGCATCTATCTATCAAATTCACTGCCCAGCTGTGACAATGCACAGGGCCACAGTGGACAGTGCCAAACTCAGTGAAGCAAGAAAGAAACTCTAAATGTAAGAAAACAGTCAATACTAGGCTGAACTGTTGGCTGCCTCACTCTAGGGTCATCTAGGATCTTCTCACTATCTGTCATCAGGTCTTATTTCATATCCTTCTTGTCTGAAACATTTGATATTCTCCACTGAAAAGCAGTTTTACAAATTTCCATAAACAAAGTTATTATCTTCATTTCCCTTCTATTCTTCGAGTCCTTCTGCTTCATTTTTGTGCTCAGGCTGTGGATGTTTTTTTAAGAATAAGTCTTTGGCTCTTTGCTCTCTTCTTTTTACGCACTTAATAAAATATTTACACTTATGGCTTTAAATACTCCTGTCTTGTGCTAAAACTAAATTCACATTTCCTTTTCTGACCTTTCTCAGAAGACCATTAGAATATCTTCACATGTTTAGTTATTTCCTCCCTATCATCTGACTTTAACTTCCAAGTCCACATGTTTGAAACAAAAATTAATGTATTCTCTAATAAAAAATGTCAAGATGCAGACAAGAAATGCACAAAATGAAAAAGAAAAATGACCAACAACGTAAAATGTTCAAAAATCACTAGTTACTAGAGAAATTAAAATCAAAGCAAAAAAAAGGCATACCATTTACAATCTATCAAGTTGTCAAAGATTATTTTAAAAATTATATTAGAGACTATTGGCAAGAGTTAGAGAAGGCAATGGCACCCCACTCCAGTACTCTTGCCTGGAACATCCCATGGATGGAGGAGCCTGGTGGGCTGCAGTTCCTGGGGTTGCAAAGAATTGGACACGACTGAGCGACTTCACTTTCACTTTTCATTTTCATGCATTGGAGAAGGAAATGGCAACCACTCCAGTGTTCTTGCCTGGAGAATCCCAGGGACGGTAGAGCCTGGTGGGCTGCCGTCTATGGGGTTGCACAGAATTGGACATGACTGAGGTGACTTAGCAGCAGCACTGGCAACAGTGTAAGGAAATGGTCACTGATATATACTGTTGACAGAAGAGTAATTTTACAGAAAGTAAAAACCTTTCTTAAGTGAAATTTGGCAATGTGTATCAAAAATCCTTAATATACTGTAGCAAATATAAACCAGTAATTTCTTTCTGGGCATATATTTTAGGGTAAGAAATGTATGATTTGTATCAGATATGTATACATATATATATCTCACAGCATGGTTTATATAAATGTATACAAAAATAATTTGTGTAACAGAAGATGATTATTTAAAATTATGGCATATCTATATAATAAAATATTATATAGTCAAATAAATGCAGTTTTATAACTGATGTGAAAAGATACTCTTGATATCTTTATGGTCAAGGTAGGTTTGCATTAAGTTTATATTATGCTAAATAAAAAATGTAGGCAATGATATGGTATATAGAATGTAACACAATATTTTAAACACACACACACACAAATATGTATTGGGTGAGAGAAAGAGAGAGTGCACACCATAGGATAGAGAGTAGTTCTTGTTCATTTTTCTACTTTCTTTTTATTGTATTTTCCATTTATTTCCATAATTAGTGTATGTGTTTGATTTTATAGTAAGAAAATATTTTAAAAAACAAATGTTTATTTTTCTTCCAAAATTTGGCTTTTTTTCCCTGAATTTCTAATTGTGTCAATGGTATCCTCATTTTTAGCTGGTCCATACTCAAATCTAATTTTATGTGTCTTTGCCTCATATTTGGGCTTCCCTGATATTTATATAACTTTTGAGAAATGCTGGGCTGGAAGAAACACAAGCTGGAATCAAGATTGCTGGGAGAAATATCAGTCACCTCAGATATGCAGATGATACCACCCTTATGGCAGAAAGTGAAGAGGAACTAAAGAGCCTCTTGATGAAAGTGAAAGAGGTGAGTGAAAAAGTTGGCTTCAAGCTCAACATTCAGAAAACAAAGATCATGGCATCCAGTCCCATCACTTCATGGGAAATAGATGGGGAAACAGTGGAAACAGTGTCAGACTTTATTTTTCTGGGCTCCAAAATCACTGCAGATGGTGACTGAAGCCATGAAATCAAAAGACGCTTACTCCTTGGAAGAAAAGTTATGACCAACCTAAATAGCATATTCAAAAACAGAGATATTACTTTGCCGACTAAGGTCCGTCTAGTCAAGGCTATGGTTTTTCCAGTGGTCATGTATGGATGTGAGAGATGGACTGTGAAGAAGGCTGAGCACCAAAGAATTGATGCTTTTGAACTGTGGTGTTGGAGAAGACTCTTGAGAGTCCCTTGGACTGCAAGGAGATCCAACCAGTCCATTCTGAAGGAGATTGGCCCTGGGATTTCTTTGGAAGGAATGATGCTAAAGCTGAAACTCCAGTACTTTGGCCACCTCATGCGAAGAG